>OX104066.1:47190538-47205909 GCA_944474145.2 Dicrocoelium dendriticum | reverse complement strand
GTTGCACCGTTCGCGATTTTCTTCACTGAAATCCTGGTTTGAGAACGGTAGTTGAATAACACTGCACAGACATTTTGGCTTTTGTCACTTTTCTTGTGATCCAAAAGGACTTGGAAGTGCTAGATTACCGGATTATTTGGTCACGGCCTGCCTGTCGGGTTTCACCGATCGAGCTCTTCTTCGACGAATACCTTGTTTGGAAACTATTCGAATAACACTGCACAAAATCTTTGACTTTTAACACTTCTGCTGTGCTTCAAAAGGACTCCGAAGGCCTAATATGCTTGTACCACGAATCTTCTGACTTCCCGACACAGTTGGATTGAAGCAGTTAATGACGGTAGGAGCGTTTAGAGGGTTGCCTGTACCTTGAGCCCAGAGAGAGATTCGAGAAGACGGATCGAGTTGCAGGGAAACTTTTATTGGTACAGTAAAAGATTCCCTGTCATCTAGTTGCAAAAGAACGACACAGTGGATGCTCTAGATAGGGGAATGGCGCAAACACAGCACACAGGGCAGTTGCGAGTTGCAACCGAAACGAGCGCCAAGCAAAAAAGGCGATGAGCAAGTAAAGCATTCGAACTCAGCAAGCAGTTGAACAAGCCACACCGGTTGCCTCGGTGTACAATTATAGAATTTTGGTTAGAATTTTACACAGCAAACCGGGGAATCTCCAGACTGCTATATAGCCCTCTCCCAGAAGGGACTGTGTAAGCCGTCCTTCGATCTACGTGAGGACTGTCCGTCGCGTGCCAGCCTTCTGCGAGACCAGGTTGTGAAACCTGATGCAGCTGCTGGGGGAGAACCATGCGATCGGGCACTAGCGGGCTCCCACTCGTGTCCCCCTACGGTGTCGAAACGGTAAAAATACTGTTTGTGAGGGGGACAGTTAGTAAAGTTCATGTGGGCGGTTGAACAGGAAGTTCGTTCCACTTGCAGTTGGCGTGCGGAGATCCAGCGGAAAGTGAAACCGAGATGCAACCAACGGGCGGTGTATATGGAAAGTAAAATGAAAAAGCAGTGTAAGTGCATAGCCATACACAAAATAGTGTAAAGCGAAAAAAGTGCGAAGCTGTTTTTGGGTTTTCAAAAGATTTTGCTCTTATTTGGTAATTTCAAAACGTTTTGATCTTTTTGGTGGATTTTCAAAAATGTTTGGTAACAACAGGAAATTTTAAAGGCACGTTCTATGTAAAATAGTAAGTGCGAACGAAGTTCGAGAAAAGAACTGGGGGTTTGAGCTTGCTACCGCTTCGATTGAAAGTAGGGCGAGTAGGAGTGCTGTCGGTTGAGGTAGTCGGGTCTGCTGGACCGGAATGACTCGTCTGAGGTTGCGGTGCGAGCTGTGATGGCACAGGCTGTGAAGGTGCTTGTTGCACCGAAGAGTCAGACTCGTCGAGGAATGCTGGCTTGAGTAGATCGGTGTTGATCGTCACAGTGGTGTTATGTCCTAGCTTGCCTATGTCAGGTTCAGCTTGTTTGGCAGCAGCCATAGCGGCTAGATCAATGCTGGCGCCAGGCAACATGCTGATCTGCTGAATGCGTGAAAGCGCATCCGCGACGGGATTGAGAGCACCTGAGACATGTCGTACGTCTGTCGTAAACTGACAAGCGTAGTGGAGGAGTCTAGTTTCCCGCGGAGAATACTTGTCTGTTGCGCCATTGATTGCGTAGAGCAATGGTTTGTGGTCAGTGCAGACTGTAAAATTTCGACCTTCGAGATAATGACGGAAATGTCGGATACCTAGGTAGATAGATAATAGTTCCGTACCGAAGGTGCTGTAACGCGTTTCGGCAGGCTGTAAAGGTTTTGAAAAGAAATCTAGAGGTATCCATCGATGGTCGATGAGTTGTTGAAGAAGTGCACCGACGGCAGTGTCAGAGGCGGCAGTTGTCAAGAAGACTGGTGCAGACGTGTCTGGATGGGCGAGAAGCGCTATGTTGGGGTTATCGTCTTTGAGATTCTCAAAAGACAGTGTAGCGTCGTCAGCAAAATGAAAAGACCGTTGCTTTGCCGCGGATCAAGTCAGTCATTGGTTGAACAATGCTCGCGCTGATAGGAATAAAGCGTCTATAATAGGTAACCAGGCCAAGGAATCGGCGTAACTGCTTGAAGGAACTGGGAGCAGGATAGTCCTTCAGTGCCTGGATTTTGTCTGGCAGAGCTTCAATACCAGAGGCGGATATGCGGTGGTCAAGATAGTCGATGGAACTTTGGCCAAGCTCGCATTTATCGGGGTTGACGGTGACCCCATGCTGGGTTAAGCGTTGGAAGAGAGCGTCGCGATGATGAAGATGTTCGTCATTAGAAGAGCTGGCGATAAGAATGTCATCTAGATAAGAATAAACGCCTTCGAGTCCTCGCGTAACCTTATGAATGAAACGCTGAAAAGTTTGGGCAGCGTTGCTGAGGCCGAAAGGCATTCTGAGGTACTCGAATAGGCCGAATGGCGTGATGACTGCTGTTTTAGCAATGTCATCTGGCGCGACAGGTATCTGGTGGTAGGCACGAACTAAGTCGACTTTGCTGAAGATAGACTTGCCAGCCAGAGCTAGGGTCAAGTCGTGCATGTGCGGAATAGAGTATTTAACCGGGACGGTAACTTTGTTAAGTGCCTTGTAGTCACCACAGGGGCGCCAGTCACCGGATTTCTTCGGCACCATGTGTAATGGTGATGCCCATGGACTTTTGGACGGGCGGATGATTCCCAGTTCGAGCATTTGCTCGAATTCCGCCTTAACAGCTTTGAGCTTGTCCGGGGCTAGTCGGCGAGGGCGGGCCGAAACAGGTGGGCCCTTAGTGCAACTGTAATGCATGACGTTTGACGTCACAGGAGGCAAGTCGTTCAGGACGCGAACGAGTTTAGGGTGCTTGCTGAAAAGTTCTAGAAAAGGTTGTGAAGCTTGAGGTAGGACACGAATGGGAGTGATAGCAGCCACGTTGGCGCTAGTCCCGATAACACTGAGCTGTGTTCTAGAGTCAATAAGCTTCTTCCTTTTAGCGTGGACGATGAAGTCGAAGCGTTGCAGAAAGTCTATAACTATGATGGCAAAAGGCACAGCAGCGATTATGAAAGGTCAGCGAAAGGTTCACCGGAGGCCTAAATTGAGCGCTAGCAGCTTTTCACCGAAAGTTGCGGTTGCTGTGCCATTGACGGCATGCAGCTTGGTCGGCGATGGTGAGACGACCTCATCTGAGCTACGGGGTATGACGCTAACTTCGGCCCCAGTGTCGACTAGTAACTCGGTGCCGGAAGTTAAATCCCTAACGCGGATGAGGCGACTTTTGTGTTGACCGGTCGCGTCCGTCGCCGCTACGGACCGGCCGAGAAGTTTCTCTGCTTCTCTGCGAAGTTGCAAGGTTTGACACATTTACGAGCTGCGGTACCAAAGCGCTGGTGGTACCAAAAGCTAGCCTGCCTGTTGCTAGACTTAGAACGTTTGCAGGGCAATTTTGAGCGGCAATGATGACGACGGTTCATAATAAGTCGCTGGCCCTGGCGACTAAGTGTTGCAACTTGTGTTTGCAGGGCTTCTATGGTTGACTGTAAGCCAGTGAGAGAAATGCCCTGGGACGCGACGGCCCTCATCTTGTTGGCGTCGGCTTGTGGCTGTGATCGTTCAATAACTCGATCCGCTAAATCTGCTAGTTGATTGAGCGAAACGGAGCTCACTGTAGCGACAATCGCTTGCGTGTTTTCCGGTAGCCGTTGTAGCCATAGTTCGCGAAGTAAAGTCTCGTGCATGGTTGAGGAACCAAGGAGTTGCTGCATCTCCCGTAGCAGGGTTGAGGGCAGTTTGTCGCCCAGCTGCAGATCCCTGAAAAGTTGCTGCAGGCGAACTTTCTCAGAGGGCATAACACGCTTGATCGTAGCCTCCTTGAGAGTCTCATAGCGGCTTTCGGTCTGAGAAATGATGACGTCACGAACCTGCATTGATATCTCGTTGGGGAGATAGGACAGGAGCTCGCAATACTTTGCGTAGTCGGAAGTGATTCTCTGGTTATAAAACTCGGCCTAAAGATGAGCGAACCACAAAGCAGGATCCATGTCCCAAAAAGGTGGAACAGAGAGAGATACAACGCTAAGCAGAGACTCTACCACATGGTCTAAAGATTTCACCGCTTAAAATATGACTCAAAAATAGGGAAAATATGAAAAAGAAATGGAACGAGCTCACCAGAGAAAAGTTCGTAATATCCGACGCTGAGGTTGATCCGGATTCGGGGTCACCAATTTAGAGGGTTGCCTGTACCTTGAGCCCAGAGAGAGATTCGAGAAGACGGATCGAGTTGCAGGGAAACTTTTATTGGTACAGTAAAAGATTCCCTGTCATCTAGTTAAAAAAGAACGACACCGTGGACGCTCTAGCTAGGGGAATGGAGCAAACACAGCACACAGGGCAGTTGCGAGTTGCAACCGAAACGAGCGCCAAGCAAAAAGGGCGATGAGCAAGTAAAGCATTCGAACTCAGCAAGCAGTTCAACAAACCACATCGGTTGCCTCGGTGTACAATTATAGAATTTTGGTTAGAATTTTACACAGCAAACCGGGGAATCTCCAGACGGATACAAGCGTTGATGCCTTGCTGATTGTCTTTAGCTTAGCATTTGATAGAGTGAAGCACTTTATCTTGCTAACTTAACTCAACAGTTAAGGCGTGGGTGGAAAATTGCTGAAATGGATTCAGTCTTTTCTTTCCAAGCGGCAGTAGTGCGTCCAGGTCAATGACTACAGAACGAAATGGTCTACTGCCTGTAGTGGTGTGCCACAGGGCACAGTACTTGGCCCAAGGCTATTTCTGTTTCATGTCAACGACTTACCAGGACGTTTGACTTCTACTTGCGCGCTGTTCGCACCCAACTCGCACATGAAGTCCTTTTTTCGGTCGTCAAAGTCCTTCAAAATTTCTTCAAAATCCTTCAGTAATTTATTGGTGGATACTTGATCTACTCCGCAGTTCAGCAAGAGATGAGCATATGTGTGTAGGTTGCGTTAAATGATAAATAATGATAGCATTGTTTACACGCTTTATTCTGTCGAAGAGCCGTTCGTGATTTCTTAGATAGGATCATCTTCCCTCCTTTTGAATTTTGCCGCGCTTTTAAATTTTCAGATACCGCCGGCATTGCTCTGTTTGGTTACCAATCCTGCTTCTCATTGGTGCGCTTCTTTTTCGTTGTGCATTTTCGATAGTTGATAAACAAGTTTGAGTTGCTAAGAAACCGTTTTGACGTGTGTTAGATATAAGAAGCACCGTAAGTGTTTTGGTTATAATATTGCAATCATAATTTGTTTACCTTGGTATTATTTCCCAAGCGGTTAGAAATGAATGTAAGCATCATCTTAGAACTCTTCGTCTTCAGTACGAGGAGGATTTGGCTAACGCAGCCGTAAAAAACCCAAAGAAGTTCTTTGCTTACGTAAAGAGACGTAGCGGTACAAACTCGTCTATACCGGCTTTACTACGAGCGGACGGGACCCATGGGCATACCGACTACGATAATGCCTGTATACTTAGCGAACAGTATACTGGTGTCTTTTCTCATGAGGCCTCTCTACCTCAAGTTGAGCTGGTCACTAAAGTTCCGGAGGATTCTTGCCTAACTGAAATAAGCATAACGGAGACACAAGTCTTCAGGCTATTGCAAGGGCTAAATCCTTCCAAAGCTTCTGGCCCTGATTCAATTCATCCGAAGCTGATGCATGAATTGGCCGCTGAGCTAAGTGGCCCTCTGACATGCATGTTTACAATATCACTCGACAGCTGTGCCTTACCTTCTGAATGGAAGAAGGCAATCATCTGTCCGATTTTTAAGGGCGGGGACAGAGTTCTGCCCGCGAACTATCGGCCTGTCAGCTTAACAAGCGTAGTAGTTAAGTTGTTTGAAAAATTGGTCAGGGATTCGGTGGAGAATCACCTGATTAAGTTTAAACTTCTCAGTGCGGCCCAGCACGGATTCCGTAAGGGATTTTCATGTCTGACAAATTTGCTTGTAGCTCGTGAAAGCTGGGCTGAGGCAGTAGACAACGGCCACGCCATCGACGTGCTTTTCGTTGACTTCTCGAAAGCCTTTGATACTGTCCCACATCAGCGACTCTCATTGAAGTTGAGATCGTATGGGATATCCGGAGCCGCCCTTAAATGGGTTTCTGCTTTCCTAGAGGGCAGAGAACAGTGTGTACGCGTGGGACGTAGCCTTTCGCTTAGACAAGCTGTTCTTAGTGGCGTTCCGCAGGGCTCGGTTCTAGGGCCGTTGCTTTTCGCAATTTATGTCAATGACCTACCCGAGGAGCTTGGAGTACCGTCGCTATTGTTTGCTGATGACCTCAAGCTCTGGAATATTGTGGATATCCCTGGTGGCTCTGAGGCACTTCAGAGTGCTTTGGATAGGCTCTGGGATTGGTCAACCTTATGGTTGATGCCCATAAATCAGGCGAAATGTTCTGTCCTCCGCATTGGAGGTGCTAATCCCCCCACGCGCTATGTAGTTGGTGGAAGTGAACTCCCTGTTGTCATTCAGCAGGTTGATCTAGGTATCACCCATACCTCCTTGCTTCACTCTGGGGAAAATTGGAGGAAGGCTGCTTGTAGAGGGTTCCGTATGATGTGGTTTATTCGTCGCTCCTTCGGTGTCCTAACGGCCAATATCTTTGTGAAGCTGTTCTCAGCTTTCGTGCGACCTCACTTAGAGTACTGTATCCAGGCTTGTCCACCTTGTCTTGTAAGGGACAAAATGGAACTGGAGAGGGTTTTGCGAGTGGGTACAAGGTTAGTGCAAGGATTACGGGGGCAAACGTATCCCGAACGTTTGCTTAGCTTGGGTATGTACTCAATGCACTACCGCAGAATTAGAGGAGACTTGATTCTCACTTACCGTATCTTAACGGGTAAGATTGGTCCAGATTTATCCTGGCTATTTAGTCCCGCCAAGCTGCCTAGTCTCCGAGGTCACCCGTTGAAGCTGCACAAACAGCGTTCTGACCGGGTAAGGACGGAAACTCGCTTGTCGCGTCGAGTTATTGAACGTTGGAACTCGCTTCCAGCGCACGTGGTTAGGGAGTCTACGGTAGAGGGTTTCGAGCGTCAATTAGATGCTCTAGGGTGGCAGTACCAAACCTTCCCCTTCTCCTAACCGACTTGTATCTTCAACTTCCCCTTCGTTCTTTTTTAATCTTCTTCTCACCTTGGTATTATCATTATTTAGCTGACATTCCTCCTTTTCTTTTCTTAACTTACCCTTCACTCTTTTACTTCACATAAACCGGCCCGGCAGGGACTGCTGGGCAGGAAAATGTGGGCAGTAATTGGTTGGACAGGGTGTGATGCGGTCTTTGTTTTAGAATTTTCAACATCTCAAGCAGACCTGTCAATTCCCGATCCGACGATACGCAAAAGAAGGAACATTCACGGGATTATCCTATCGTTCCGGTCCCAACTGAACTTGAACTTGAAGCGTTGCCGTTGCTTTGCCCTATAGGACACCTATATGTGCTATCGCCATAACGCAGAGTTTACGCACTGTTATCTTCACTTGCGCAATTATTCCTGCTCTACATATTTAGCTTCACTGTGAGGTTCCGTTCTCTTTTGCAGGGCGCATTCCCTTAGTAATATCGGTGGCGACATTGCTGGACGTTTCCGTGTGTTCACTCATCCGGGTCTTTTTAAATGTACGTGGGCACGTTAAACGTAACGTTTTATGTTCAGAATTATTAATGAGACCTCGGTGTCATCCTCGTCATCATCATCAACAGCAGTACATCAGCCATTTGAACTGATGCTTCGCTGCCATACAACCATGAGGACCTACGAAAGAAAAAATAAGAAGAGGGAGAGAAGGGGGACTTACCTGAAAACCTTAATGCCCTAAGCAAACATTCAGGGTCAAGGCGCCTACACCTTGTGTAAACAACATACCGTCACCAACAGCTGGCTATCGTGCAAGGATAAGGCGGCATCGGCAAGACAGCTTCCTTGCGGCTTTCACTGCCACGCGTCATAATCAGCCATTACCCCGCAGATAACTCAGCACCAAACACACTTTAAACAGACAATCCGATTAAGAGACGGCAGCAAACGCGCCACTGGTGTCGGTTGCGAGCCATGTCCTGTAAAGTCTCGAGCCAAGCACAAGGTGAGTCACGTGGACTCCAACCCGGAAGGCGAGACGGACCAACGGCACCCAGTTTGGTCGTCAGTGACTTCATTTCCCGCTGCCAAGTCAACTTCTGTCCACTTTGCGCCATCCTACACCTGGTAGACTGAACAAGGCCCTCCTAGGTAAACGGTGACCAGGCATGCGTAGCACGTGCCCGAGCCAACGCAACTTATTCAGTGCTATTTGTTGTTCTAGACCTCGGTGTACAAACCGACAATGGGCTTTCATGCTGCCCAGTGACCGCACTTTGCGGGATCGATATTTGCGCGCGAAAAAGCGTCTCGGACAAATTGATCAAAGGGTTTGTTCTGTGCAGCGTACAGAAAATGAGATCTCAACGCGTACAATATGTGAACCGTTGCCATACACCGGTAAGTTCTAATCTCCCTATGTAATTGCTCGTTACCTCATAAGAAGCAACAGGGCGTTTGTGCACAAATGACATGCAGTTACAAGGAAGCCTGCAGAATGCGGTAGCGCAGCGGAGTGCAATGGCAGTGCCAACCATTGCTAGTGGTGTATTGGTTTCATCATCAGAATTGGAAGCAATCACTTAGCTGCGGGGACGCGGATCGCATTGCCACCACTGATGTCATGGAAGACTTAAGACAATGGGTGCGAAGCACACGACCTAGCATTTCTTCCGTGAACAAGTTGCTTGCGGCCCTTCGCAGGAGCATGCCTTGGATACCGAAAGATTGCCGAACGCTTATGAGAACTCCAAGGAATGTGCAGACCATCAGCATTGGTGCCGGTGCATATGGACACATTGGACTGCTGCGTGGTCTACGCAGTATTTACCAGGATGGTGACATACAGCCGCCGGAAAGGGTTGTTGTCCAGCTGCACATAGATGCTTTCACCCCGTTCAGTGCCTCGAAAATGCAGATCTGGCCGATTCAGTGTCGATCTATTTACCCCGTGAAGTCAAAACCATTTGTTGTCGGTGTTTACGGTGGTCCTGAGAAACCCGATGTGAATGAATTTCTAACTCCCCTGATACGTAATTTGCAGGTGCTGCTGTCAACGGGTTTCACGCTTGGTGCGTGCTCTAGGCCCATATCTGTTGAATTAGGGGCTGTTATGTGACGCGCCTGCTAGAGCATATGTGAAGAGGACCAACGGGCACTCAGGGTACAGCAGTTGCGGCAGATGTATTCAGAAAGGTACTTATGTCAACCGGAAGGTTACCTTCCCATCTACTACATGCCGCCTTAGGTCACATAAATCGGTTATGAAAAGGAAGCGATCTTTGATGTCCCCTTTTGAATACCTCGGTATTGATATGGTTTCGAAATTTCCCCTTGACTACATGCATTGCGTGTGCCTAGGAGTGGTGCGACGCATAATCGGTTTATGGATGGAGGCACCGACATGGAAGAAATTACAATTGCCTAATGATACATTGCGTGCAATAGATCACTTATTGCTACAAAATACGACTGCATGGCCATGTGATTTCCCTAGGCGTTGCAGAGGTATATCTATGTTTAAAGGTTGGAAAGCCGTTGAATTTAGGCAGTTTGTTTTATACGCCGCGCCTGCAATGTTGATAAACCGGCTACCGGGAGATTATTACGACAACGTTTTACACCTTCATCTGGGAATATACATCTTCTGTCACCCGCTGTTGCATAGTCATTACTGGTCTTTCGCCAAACGGTTGCTGCTTAATTTCATACACGGGTGCTACCGCCTGTACGGGAAAGACCAGATGACATACAATGTTCACTGCCTAAACCACCTAGCATTGGACGTGGATGTGCATGGAACCCTTGATGACTTCTCCGCATTTCCATTCGAGTCTTGTATAGGCGTCCTAAAGCGAGTAGTGCGAAACGCACGAAATCCCGCGGCTCGGATTGTGAGACGGTGCTTGGAATATGCGGACGTCTCCAATTTCTCGCATTGGCCTGAATCTCAGCTTACGCGCATACAACATCGTGCATTAACACGTCGTGAACTGTTGACACTGGATGGTACAACGTACGCATGCAGCGCACCTGATAACGTGATCATCGTATCTGATTACCCGTATTGCATTGTCCGGTTTGACCATATGGGTTCAGAATGTGAGACCATTGTTTGTAAACCTTTCACAGGTGTGCATGCGTTGTACCATCTCCGGATACCTTCTTTCGTTTGCAACATATTTGCAGCCTCAGGCATCAGCGATGATCTCCAATCATTCCGTGTGGGTGATATACTTTGCAAATGTGTGTGCTTCTCTGTTAATGACTTCTTAGCTATTCCCCTGTTGCACACCTTTAGAACTCCGGATGGTAATACGTGAAGCATTGTGCATGTTCAGGGTCCCTAAATGTTCATTTTCACTTTGATCTACTTGTGTTTTTTCATTCATTTCCTGACTATTTATTTTAATGGCTATGCTAATTTTTTATTTCCTTGAACTGATTTTTTAATTTCTTATTTACCTGATGACTGGGGAATCTTTCTCAACGGGTTGCACTTATCCTGTTATACGAGGTCCCTTAATACCTCTTCATGGAGTATGATCGCGGGGCGTCCATCAGACACATGTAATCACTTCACCTAATGAGGGACGGCACATCCTCATACGGTGGTTCTATATCAATACTGTTTTGGGCAAGCGTGACTGATGCGTTACGAAGCAACATTGGAACGGGGGTACAAGATCACAACTGTATTCGGCCGATAGGCATATGAAGGGCTGTTAACAGAATGAATGTGTCCATATGCATCGGAATGGCAAACCACAGGGCGCTAAATGCACACTTAATGGCAAAGATCTGCGTAGGCAAGCACTGGACATACAATGTAAGACCATATGAACAACATGGAATGGCCTCTACCAACGGACGCAGGTAACATGGTCATTATCTTAAACATGTTGGCAGATTTTCAATGGCGATGCGTTCAACCGTACACCTTTTCAGCATGGGTTTCCGGGGTGAGGGTTCATGTACAGACAATATTTATTAATTAAAAGTTCCGTTGCTATTACATTGTTCTCGTAATCAGTGTTTGTGCAAACGAACTTGCATAAGTCATCTATTTCAGCGTTCTGGCTTCGTTAACATATTGCGTCGTTTCCCTGAGCACGTCCACCGGATGCTCGGTTACAACCATAAGCAGCTCTTGGCTGCTTGGGGACGGTCGGCAGGCGTTGCTACCAAACGTGCCCCCTTCGGAATACCTTAACGCTGTGAGGGAACACCGGCCGGCGGACGAGAACTGTAAGTTGGCCCGTGTGACTATACTTCGGCGAACCAGTAAGTTCTGTGCTGTCATAAGTCTTCAGTAGATTTCGATCAGGCTGCTGCAATAGCGAACTCCGTCGACCTTTCAAACCTGCCGGAAGACACGGATTCAACACTCGACATGGGCACACCCCACGTAGACTCATGTGAGTTGCCACATCTATATAACATTTCATCACAGCCGTATGCCACGTCGTTTGATTTCAGACGACGATGACTTTGAGCCACCCAGGAAGCGCATGGTTCCCACAGCCGTTCCATATGGCTCGCCACCTATCTGTTCTTTAACTGAGTTGGCCCGCTCGATGGGTAAAAACCCACGTCAGTGGTCTTCCCAGCAATACAACATGGGTGGATAAAAACCAGCTTATACAGGTAAGGGGTACATTTTTCTTAATGTTAAACTACAGCGTTCAATACCGACTAACTGTGGTGAAAATTCGAACCCACAGATGCGGAAAACGGCATCCGGTTGGTACTTACACTTTGTAGCTTGATTGTCCTAGTCCTAGAGTCCACCTCCGACTCCTCCTTCATCACCGTTCCTACAAGCAATTGGAATGGCATTCACCGTAAGCATGTACTTGAGGTTTTACCATTTTCCTGCAGGCGATCATCATCATCATACACGTTAGCTAGAGGTGGGGAACACCTCAGCTACTGTGCCGCAATACAAAGAAAAAAAGGAGAAAAAATAACTGGTGAAAGCTGGCTGAGCTACCGGTAAGGGATGGGCATCGTTCCGGTAAGCTACCAGCCGGCTGCTGTGCACCCAAAAAATTATGCAAAATTATATAAGGCTAAGTAATGAGCTCGTGGTTGGAGGGGGAGACTAAGAGGGATGGGGTGGGACAAAGAAACTCACAGCACGAACGCCACTGAGGTCGGCTCCTTGCCATATCAGCAAGTGTGTCCAACCAGACGTGTTCATCGTCTTTCGGACCCCAACCAGGGAGCCGAGACGCTCCAACTGAGGCCAGCTCAGAAGTGAGGGTCTTCATTCCTCTGGACCAAGTCATCGCTTGTCCACCTCTCCTCTTCTTCCATCCACACCCCCGGCGCGCAAACAACACACGTCGCGGAAGTCGGTGGGCTGGCATGCGTAGCACGTGGCCGAGCCATCGGAGCCTGATGCGTGAAATAACGGTGCTGAGCGGTTCATTTCCTTTTCCTGTGCCATAAACAAGGCGTCGAACACGCTCGTTGCTCACGCGGTGTTCCCACCAAATGTGAGCTAAATTACGAAGGCACCGGTGGTCGAGCGTATCTAGCCTCTTCAGGTCCGCTGCTTTAAGCGGCCAGGTTTCACAACCGTACAGTAGGGTCGAACGTACTGCTGCATTGTACACTCTACCCTTCAGGGCAAGAGTGATGTCTCGCCGGCGCCATAAGTGGCGAAGGTTAGCAAAAGCGCCCCGAGCTTTTGCTATACGATTCATGATTTCATCTTCAATCCCACGGGCGCTGATACAACTTCCCAGGTAGTTGAATTTTTGAACGACTTCTAACTGCTCCTCACCAAGGGTCAGCGTAGGAGGCGGTCCAGACCAATCTTGGAGAAACGCTTTGCACTTCGAAGGTGCGAAGCAAAGCCCGAAGTGACGGACATCTGAGATGATTTGAAAGTTTGGAGGGAAATATCGACCCCCGTCGATGAAGATATACTGCAAAGTGATCTCGATACAACCTCCTCATGGGCATCAACAAACTGCCTTCCACTAAATGCTGAAAAGTCCGCATTGTCGCATTGGCAAGTGCTGTCGGGACAGAACTTACAGTGTCGGTGGACGTCTACTGTGCTCGGCTGCGACGGTTAGAGATCTAGGAGTACTATCCCGATGGGATTTAAAATCGTCAGACAATACGCACAAGGTCTACTGTTCCAGCCTTCGCATGTTTTGGTCATTAAAGCGGACCTTCCACGTTTGGTCGGAGGAAATTACTGTCAGGCTATACGTCTCCATGGTGCGCCCGCTTTTAGAATACGGGGCACCGGCCTATTATCCAAGTACAAAAATTGAGATGAGAAAATTGGAAAAAGTCCAGCACCTAGCCACCCGCGTGATCCCCAAGCTCCGAGGCTTATCTTACCACCAGAGGTGCCACAAGTTGCGTCTCCATACACTAGTATACAGGAGATTACGAATTGACCTCATTACAATGTTTAGAATTTTTCACGGGAGACATTTTCCTCACTTGAGACATATGTTCTGTATTGTGGATGCACCTACCACCCGAGGGCATTCTTACAAGCTGGAAGTTCCACGTATGGACAATGTTACTCATATTCATTGTTTCGCGCGACGTGTGATACATTTCTGGAACTTGTTGCCCAGTTCCGTTGTTCTTTCTGATTCAGTGCAGTGTTTCAAACAAAGCATTGACAAACATTTTTCAGACTTGCGTTTCGATGCAGACGCCATGTTTGACCTTTCATCGCGTGGTTATGTCACGGCTACACTAGCAACCCTAAAAGACCAAGACACGTAGTGCTTTCTTTGTGCTTATATATCGGTATTTTGTTTGCTTATTACTAAACGACTATTGATGTGCATTCACACAGACCCCTGCTTGAAGAAGTGCATTATCATATTGAGTTCAAGTCAGTGCGTACGTTTTACTTGCGGTATTATCCGACTTTGCTCTCGCTGTCTGCATTGTAGGCCTTCGCAAGCCGGTCCTCACCTTTTCGTTGTTCCTATATTTTCTTCATTGCTGTCAAGATGGTTAGAAAAGTTGTGGGTGTGCCTTCGGGTCTTAAAACAGCTGATTCAGTTTACCTAGGCGGCTTAGAGAGATGCTCTATACCTGTAACCGACTTGTCGGGTGGTATGCAATGCGATCTTTGCGGTAGATGGTTCCATGAGGCATGCACCGGTTTTCCTGCTGATCAGTATGCTCTCCTGGCAAGCAATGAGAGGTTCCTTTATAGCTGTGAAGATTGTTTTAAGCTGAAAGCTGAGCGCTTTGTAACCACGAAGGATTGCTTCGATTCGCTCGTTTCCAGACTGACAAATATGGAACGAGTGTTTTATTTGCTGCTGACAACTTTGGATGAGAGAGTTGAGTGTTTAGTAGATCGCCTGACACCGTCCGTTGTTCACGGCCAGGTGAAATTAGCGGATAGTAGCACACAAACGGAATCCGTCGACTTAACACCCTATCCAGCAACTGATTGTGAGCTAGTTGGCACTAAACAGTTGGAAGGACTACGTGATTCCACAGCTAGGGATGAAATATTGCACACCTTGCCAGCGAAACGTAAGCGGAGCAAGAAGAAGAAAGCTGTAAACTTGCAAAATGTGGTAATCTCGGAGTGTACAGTGGATCAGGTAAGCACATCACTTGCAGAGCCTTCAGTACTGAGTCCTTCGACGTCTCCCAAAGCCTCTTCCTACGCAGCTAGTGCATCCAAGCAACCGGCCACCCAGTCGCAGGATTCTATGACTGTGGCGCGTGGAGTAGACACCCCCGCCGCAGTGACTCTTACACTGATAGCAGTATCATCTTTAGGAATGTCACGGAGTCCACCGCAGCTCTTCCAAAGGAGCGAATGCTTGATGACCTACAATGGTTTAAGATTTGCACTTCTAAACTGCTGCCGCCCGGGTTTTCTGGCGTAACTGTACGGCTTGTGTCTGTGCCGGTCGATGCTTCGGGCATCAAACCCCGTTTACTGAGAGTCGTTCTTTCAACACCGGACGAGCGTAATACGCTTTTGCGTTTCGCTTTTAAACTCATGGGTTCTGGGGTCAGTATTCAACCTGACCTCCCATTGATTGATAGGTTGAAATTGAAGGCCGCCATAAAGGACCTCAAAGCCCGTTGCGAGGCGGGTGAAACTGGTCTTCGATTGGTGGGTTTTCGGGTGGTGAGCCTGAGGTTTACTTCCGCCCTTTCAGAGCTCGTTCTGGTGGCACCCGATCCCCGGCTCACGATCTCAATTTTCTTAAACTCACAGTCTGTGT
>OX104066.1:47165169-47190148 GCA_944474145.2 Dicrocoelium dendriticum | reverse complement strand
TCACAATTCTGGGAGTGCAAACCGGGCAAATGTACCGCAGGACCGTCTGTGGATGCGAGCGACAGAATTCGATGTCAGCTGCATGGAGCGAATTGTCACAGGGAGCGTGAACACGCTGAAGACAGATCGAGCAGGTGATGGCTTTGGAACGAGGTCCTACACGCTGAGTGCAGATAGAGCAGGTGTTCAGTGGCCGCATTGGCGTAGTGGGCGAGACCGGAATGATCGGCATGGTCAAACAGATGACACAAATATCTGCAAATAAACGTAGTGGACTACCTGTCTCAAGAGAACAGAACGCGCAGGAGGTCGCTATCCCAAGAGCATCAAGTTGCCGCTCAAACCCCTTAACCGTAGATTCCCTGATAACACTTTCCGGAAGCATGTTAAAGCGCTCCATGACTCTGCGTGACAGCCGGATTTCCGCTCTAATCCGATCGGACCGCGGTTTGTCTAGCTTCAACGAATGACCGCGTAGAACAGACAATCTAGCGGGACTGAATAGCCAAGATAAATCTGGACCAACCTTCCCAGCCCAGATACGGTAGGTTAGGATTAGGTCTCCTCCAAGCCTTCGGTAGTGCATTGAATGCACTCCCAAACTAAGTAGACGCTCGGGGTACGTCCGTCCCCGTAATCCCTCGACTAACCTAGTACCCACTCGTAAAACCCTCTCCAGCTCCATTTTGTCCCGGACAAGGCAGGGCGGACAAGCCTGGACGCAGTATTCCAGATGAGGGCGAACGAAAGCCGAGAACAGCCTCGTAAAGATGCCGCCCGTCAAGACTCCGAAAGAACGTCGGATTAACCACAACATGCGGAAACCTCTGCTTGCGGCCTTCTTCCAGTTGTCGCCGGAGTGTAACGCCAAAGAGTGTACGACGCCTAGGTCAACCTGGCTAGATACACGGGGGAGTTCGACCCCACTGACCAAGTACTTCGCAGGAGAACAACCTCCTCCAATTCGAAGAACGGAGCACTTTGCCTGATTTATGGGCAGTAACCATAAAGTAGACCAGTCCCAAAGCTTATCCAATGCTCGCTGAATAGCTTCGGAACCCCCAGGAACATCAACAATGTTCCACAGCTTCAGGTCATCAGCAAATAGCAGCGATGGTACCTCAAGCTCCGTGGGTAGGTCATTCACATAGATAGAGAACAACAGCGGTCCAAGGACCGAGCCCTGCGGCACGCCGCTGAGGACAGACTGCCTAAATGATAGACCCCGGCCTACCCGATACACACTGTTCTCTACCCTCCAAGAAGGCAGTCACCCAATGAAGGGCGCGGCCAGATACCCCGTAGGAGGATAGCTTTTGCGCGAGCCTCAAATGGGGTACCTTGTCAAATGCCTTCGAAAAATCGACGAAAAGCTCATCCAGTGCATGGTCGTTATCCACTGCATCCGCCCAACTTTCTCGGGCCACCAACAGATTCGTCAGACACGAAAATCCCTTCCGGAATCCGTGTTGTACATTGCTAAGTAGATTAAATCTACTCAGATGACTCTCCAATGAATCTCTCACCAGTTTCTCGAGGAGTTTGACTACTACACTCGTCAGACTAACTGGCCTGTAATTTGCAGGCAGACCCCTGTCCCCATGTTTAAAGATGGGACAGATGACAGCTTCCTTCCATTCGGAAGGCAATGCACAACTGTCAAGCGATTTCTGAAACGCCATAGCGAGCGGTCCACTTAGTTCCGCAGCCAACTCATGCAACAGTTTCGGGTGAATTAAATCAGGCCCAGAGGCCTTAGAAGGGTTCAGCCCTTGTAACAGCCTACGAACTGCAGTCTCCGCTACAATAAATTCAGATAGTTCTGAACCCTCTGGGGTCCTGTAAACCAGCTCAACGCCTGTCAAAGAGGTTTCCCTTACAAACGCTGCCGCATATTGCCCACTGAGTACGCAGGCCTTGTCATAATCCGTATGCGCATGAGTACCGTCATCACGCAACAACACTGGAATTGACATGTTCGAAGCGCAGCGCCTTTTGACATAAGCGAAGAATCTTTTTGGATTCTCTGAAGCATCGTCCGCTAACCCTTTTTCAAAATTGAGCCGAGCATCCCTTAGGTGTTGCTTACACCTATTTCTAGCTTTGCGGTACCTGTCATAAGTATCGGTGGAAAGGAGCGTCTCGGTAAGTCCGCCAACATATAGACCTCTTTGTGAGCAGATGCCTGCCAGTGGGATCTATCCAGGGCGGCTGTGCTCGGGCCTCCTTTCTCCTTGTGACTGGTATGAAGGGAGCAGAGACCTCTGTGAGGTAGGACTTAAATTTATCCCAGGCAACCTGGACAGTATCGTCGTCGTCTGAGATCTCACAATGGAAACCAGAAGCCTTGGCTCTCATTGATTGATAGTCTGCTTGCCATATGTTCGGGCGAGACTCAACAATACTCTGGTAGCGTCTAGACAGAGTACAACTGAAGAGCAAACAAACATGGTCACTGGAACCCAGTGGAGGTCCGTAAGTAATGTCATCAACAAAATAGAGTGACTTAGCGAATACAAGGTCTAAGATAGACGGTACTTGGGCGTCCATGTACCTAGTGGGGAGGTCAATGAACTGGTGCAAAGATACTTGGAGCGTAAGTTCAAGCAGATCAGCGCCAAATGTGCCTGACGCTGAGTCGCAAGAAAGATCTGCCCAGCAAATCTCTGGGAGGTTGAAGTCGCCCATCACCAAACACTTATTTGCGGACTGGGAGCGAATGAATTCAAGTACCTCTCTGGATACGCTCCCAGGGCTTCTATACACAATTACAACTGTAACCTGAGCCGAGGATGTGCTAATAACAGCCAATAGAGCTTCAACAGTTTTGTCTGCCGACTGAAATAAGCAAGTCTTCAAAATGTCAAGTTTACAGCTCACATAAAGAGCGACGCCCCCTCCTTATCGGTCCACGAAGCGATCGCATCTAAATAGTGCGTAGCCAGATAGATGTACTTCACCATCCGTGATGTCCTGAGACAGCCACGTTTCAGTGAACGCGAGTAAATCAGGATGAGACCCATCTACAAGCAGACCTAACTCGTACACCTTATTCCTTAGGCTGCGCACATTACTTACCACTATCTGAAGTTTTTCGTTAGATCCAGACCTGGGTCGTGCGCTACCAGTACTGGCACTGGTAGGGCGGAAAAGGACCGCCGGCTGACCACCCGAAAACCCACTAACCGGAGACCTTGTTCACCGGCCGCTCGCCTGCTTTTGAGATCCTTGCTGGCCTCCCTTAGCTTCAGCCTATCGGCTAGCGGAAGGTCCGGCTGAACGCTAATATTTGTACCTTTCAGCTTAAACGCAAACCGCATGAGAGCATTGCGTTCCTTCGGGGTAGAGAGTACCACACGAAGTAGCCGCGGTCGCGGGTTTGGTACGTTAACTGGGACGTTCCCCAGTCTAATCAGGTTCCTGACAGTAACGCCTGGAAAACCAGGCGGAAGAAGCTTCGTTACACACATTTTAAACCATTGAAGGTCGTCCAACATGCGATCAGCGGGAAGGACAGCAGTAGATTCAGCCGCGTTACGGAATATAACGCTACTATCCATGAAAGAATCGCCACGACGGGGTGTATAAACCCCACGGGTCTTTGATTCGGCACTCGGAGCAGGTGGCTTCACTACTGGTGATGGAACTGTCTTTAGCCCCTCCGATGATGTAGCAACGGCAGCGTATGTTTTTCGCTCCATTGTCGATGTCTTACGTTTGTTAGGGTCATCGATTTCACCGGAAGGCTTTATAGCAGATTTTGTCTGCTTTTTCTTCTTGATAACAGGAGTAGGGTCCCGTGAGGCTTTTTCGCTTTGAGAAGAATCAAGCACACCTTCAGAATATGTCTTCTCGGTGAGAAGGTTAGTGGTACCCCATAGCTTTCTTTTGCCGAGGTGTCAGGTGGTTTTTAATCACCTGCAGAAGTAAAACATTCCGGAACGTTCCAAATCGATGCGATAATCGTTAATAATCGATTAATAGGTAAGTAGTGGATTTCCAAGGCAAACCTTACTTTCTCCCGGACACCTCCACTCCTGAGATATCGTCCGAGGTATAAGAGGAAAGCCTAGGATTAACTTGCAGTCTTCGGGACGGTGTTCTCTGCCTGTCGGTCCACGTCCTTGGCAGAAGCGCCCGAGAACTTTATTCCGATGTTCTTGTCTGGATTCTTTGCTCGACTGTGTGCAGCCGTCCACTGTTACCTTCGGGGGGTCGAAGCTTTCCACCAGTAAATCGAACGGGAGGTCAGTAGACCTTGCTTGTGCTGGTTGGCACAATGGGGGTCGTAACTGGTTTGCATGCCGTGGCCAGATCTGTGCGCCCACCATCACGTCACACATGGCGTTTCCGCGCTTGCGTTTGACCGTCCCTGGCGTCCATTTCGCATGGCCTTCCCGGTAGTCACATACTAGCACCTTCCGTACAAGCGTAAAAGATCGCTTCTTTGCTTCATGCCGCCGGTTACAATCCTGTTCCATTCTGCGGTTTCTTTCACCAACAGAAGACTCCGGGCGCGGTCGGATGGCGTCGAAGGGCATGCGGAGCTTCCGGTTCATCATGGCCTGTGCTGGAGAGACTCCGTCTGGCGCTTGTGGATTCGGTGTTGATCGGTAGAGGAAAAGGAACCGGCCAACCACCTCCTCTAAACGTCCCTCCCCTTTTGATTTGTGGTGAGCTCGCTTGAATGTATCAACAAACCTTTCTGCCTGGCCATTCGACTGTGGGTGGAACGGCGGCGAGCGAACTTGCTGTACGGAGCACTGCTTGCAAAACTCCGTAAACGTTGCTGAAATAAATTGTGAGCCATTGCCAGTGATAATTGTCGCAGGACAGCGGAATCTGCTAAAGGTTTGGCGCAGTTTCGTTATGGTGGCATTTGTGGTTGTGTTCTCCATAAGAACTACTTCAGGCCACTTGCTGTATGAATCGACTATAATGAGGAAGCTTCGCCCGTTGATCGGTCCCGCAAAGTCGACATGGATACAACACCATGGCTTAGTAACTTTTGGCCATGAACAGAGTACTGATTTTTGTGGCGCTTTCAAGACATTGGCACACTTTTGGCAGCGTTTGGCTATTTCTTCTAGTTGTTTGTCCATGAAGCGCCAGGATACATAACTGCGGGCAAGCGCTTTCATCCGGTTGATTCCAGGATGCCCGAAGTGAAACTGCCGAATAAGACGCTTCTGAAGTGTCTTGGGGATGACCACTCTTTCCGAAAATAGTATGCAGTCGTTTACAATAGAGAGCGAATGTCTCCTCTGGAAGTACCGTTGCAACTCGGCAGACGAACATGAACGTGGCCAACTTGTTTTGTGAAATCGCGTAACCTTCTTGAGTATTGGGTCACGAAGTGATTCGGTTCGTACAGCTTCTGCGGTAACTGGTAGACCGTGCAAAGCATCAATTACCAGCAAGTTGACGTCAGGTTAAACCTCGACCGAGGCAATGCTTGTGTCCTCATGTTCTTGCTGGCGGGCATCAATTAGGCGTGACAATGCATCCGCTTGGCCAGTGGAAACTGTCGACTGGTATTGGATCTCGAGATCATACCCCATCAAGGTAAGAGCCCAACGTTGTACCCGGTTGGCTGTGTAGGCCGGAATGCCCTTTTCTGAACCAAAGATAGCCAGCAAGGGCTTGTGATCTGACAGAAGCTTGAAGCGGCGGCCGTATAGCATTTTGTGGAATTTCTTGACCACGTACACTATGGACAATGCTTCTTTTTCAATCTGGCTGTAATTCTTCTCGCCCTTCGTAAGTGTTCTGGCGGCATGGGCGATTGCCTTCTGAGATCCGTCGGCGTAGGTGTGTGATATTACTGCACCAATTCCATGGCTTGATGCATCTGTGGCTAAGACAATCTCTTTGGAGGGATCAAAATGAGTCAAAAGCAAATTTGAGGACAGCAGTGACTTGACCCGTTCGAAGGAATTCTGGCATTCTGATGTCCAGTCCCATGTTTGGCCTTTGGCTAGTAGCGTGTTTAACGGGGCAGGCAGGCGGTGCATCGCAGGCAAGCATGCGCTGTAGCGGCTGATGAGCCCACGAAGGAACGCAAGGACTGTAGATCTGTTGGAGGAGGCATCCTTCTAATGGCTTCTATATTTTCTGGATCTGGTCGACGTCCGTCCTTTTCGAGGATAAAACCGATGTATTTGATAATCGGCGTGAAAAATGTGCATTTATCTTCACAGATCCGGGAACCGTGTGACTGCATACAACTAAGCACTTCATCCAGGCGGTTGAATAGTTCTTCTGGTGTTCGACCCATCACTATAACATCATCCAGATAAGTAGCGGTTCCAAAAACGCCCGCTAGCATGGTATCCATCAACTGTTGGAATGTCACCTGAATTCGTTGGAATGTCACCTGAATAGATTTAATCTGCTCAGCAGTGCACAACATGGATTCCGGAAGGGGTTTTCGTGTTTGACGAATTTGTTGGTTGCCCGTGAAGCTTGGGCCGATGCAGTGGACAATGGCCACGTAGTGGATGTGCTTTTCGTCGACTTCTCGAAAGCATTTGATAAGGTACCCCACTTGAGGCTATCACATAAGCTGAGGTCCTACGGCGTATCTGGCAGCGCCCTTCACTGGGTATCTGCGTTTTTGCAGGGAAGAGAGCAGTGTGTACGTGTGGGTCGCAGCTTATCCTTTAAGCAAGCGGTCCTTAGCGGTGTCCCACAGGGCTCGGTCCTTGGACCGATGCTGTTCTCTATCTACGTAAACGATCTCCCTGGAGAGCTTGGGGTATCATCCTTATTGTTTGCTGATGACCTTAAGCTATGGAATGTTGTAAATGTTCCTGGGGGTTCTGAGGCCATACAGCGTGCACTGGACAGACTCTGGGACTGGTCTACTTTGTGGCTACTGCCCATAAATCAGGCTAAGTGTTCCGTCCTTCGTATAGGAGCAACTTTCCCGCCTTCGAGCTACGTACTCGGTGGGGTCGAACTCCCCCTTGTCTCCAACCAGACAGATCTAGGTGTCGTTCATTCCTCGTCTTTGCATTCTGGTGACAACTGGAAGAAGGCCGCTAGTGGGGGTTTCAGAATGTTATGGTTAATACGCCGTTCTTTCGGGGTCTTAACTGCCGACATATTTGTGAAGCTATTCTCAGCTTTCGTTCGGCCCCATCTGGAATACTGCGTCCAGGCTTGCGCGCCCTGCCTTGTTCGGGACAAAATGGAGCTTGAGAGGGTTTTGAGAGTAGGTACCAAATTGGTCGAGGGGTTACGGGGGCAATCGTACCCCGAGCGTCTACTTAGCTTGGGTATGTATTCAATGCACTACCGACGGCTTCGAGGAGACCTAATCCTTACTTACCGCATTTTAACAGGGAAGGTTGGGCCGGACTTGCGCTGGCTGTTTAGCCCGGCTAGGTTGCCTTGTCTTCGCGGTCATCCCATGAAGCTACACAAGCCGCGTTCTGACGGGATCAGGGCGGAAACCCGGTTATCGCGTAGAGTTATCGAGCGCTGGAACTCGCTTCCAGAAAATGTAGTCAGTGAACCTACGGTTAAGGGTTTCGAGCGTCAGTTAGACGCTCTTGGGTGGCAACACGAAACCTTTCCCTTCTCCTGACCATATCCATCTTCAAACTTTCAGTTCTTATTCTGTCATTATCTTCACTCTCTGGTGTTATCCTTCATTTTAATGACTTTCATTCCCCTTTATCTTTTCATTTACTTTCTACTTCTTTCTTACTTCACGTAACCTATACAGCGCGGACTGCTAGTGCAGGGAACGTGGGCAGTAGTTGGTTGATCAGGGTGTGTTTCGGGTGTTTCGTTTTAGATCTATCAAGAACTAACACCTTATCATTTCCTGGCTCAACGATTTGCTCAAGAAGGAACACTCAAGGGATTTTCCTATCGTTCCAGTCCATCTGAATCTGAATGGCTGGCGCCGTTTTCACACCAAATGGCAAGTGGTTGTATTGGAATAGCCAACGATGAGCGTTGATCGTCAACAACTCACTCGAGACTTCGTCAACATCCACTTGAAGATAAGCATCGGATAGACCAAGCTTAGCAAAGTACTTACCACCATTCAGCTTTGCAAAGATATCTTCCGGTGCAGGTAATGGCTACTGGTGGTCGTCCAGCGCGGCGTTGAGGCCAGTTGAGAAGTCAGCACAGACGCGTACCTTGTCATTTGCGATGCGACAACAGGTGCGGCCCATGATGACTAGTTGACGGCTGCAATGACTCCGGCACGTTCCGGTCGATCGATTCCTTTCTCAGCGGTTGACATGGCTGCATATGCTACCGGTCTTTTAGCCTTGGACACTGGTTTAGCACCTGGTCGCAAGCTCAGCGTCGCCTTGCATTTCGTACAATGACCCAAGCCATCCTGCAAGATAGAGGCAAATTCTCGTTTCAGGGTACGTGTCATATCTTCGACGGCTAGCTAGCCGAACAACGTTCTCTTGATGACAGCTGGGTTGTTCGGGTAAATGCCGTTACAGCAAGTGGTTTGTCTGCAGTGTTCCACTATGTGGTGGGATTTCGCCTGGCATGCGTTCTCCCTGTAAAAATCCACAAGTATCCGTTTAACAACACTGTGACATGGCAGTTGTGACTCGCCACTAAATTAAGTCACTGCCTCTTCCCTTTTCCGGAGGAGCATGCACACAGCACAGACGTCATCTGATTCAAAGCGTTCTATTGATTCCGCCTTTGATGGCGAGCACAACGAACGAAAGCACACACAGTCACATTTACCTACTCACACAACATATCCCCTTCTAAATACACAGTTAAACATATTTTTACATCTCCACACACACAAATTCCCATGCTTTTGATCAAAATGTGCTAATCTGTGCAATTGCTGATCATACAAGTCTGTAATACCATGATCATGCCGTTGATGGTGTGCCTCGCAGTGACGAGAATAAACCATTTATTTATTTATTTATGATGTGTCTACCCAGCTAGCACATGAAGTACTTTTTTCGGTCGTCAAAGTCCTTCAAAAGTCCTTCAAAATCCTTCAGTAATTTATTGGTGGACACTTGATCTACTCCGCAGTTCAGCAAGGGATGCGCATATGTGTGTATGTTACGTTAACTGATAAATAATGATAATATTCTTTACCCGCTTTATTCCGTCGAAGACTCGTACGTGATTTCTTAGAAAGCATCATCTTCCTTCCTTTTGAATTTTGCCGCGCTTTTGAATTTACAGGTACCGCTGGCATTGCTCTGTTTGGTTACCAATCCTGCTCCCACGTAGTGCGCTTCTTTTTTCCTTGTGCATTTTCGATAGTTGATAAACAAGTTTGAGTTGGAAAGAAGCCGTTTCGACGTCTGTTAGATATAAGAAGCACCGTAAGTGTTTTGGTTATAATATTGCAATCATAATTTGTTTACCTTGGCTAGCTAGGGGTGTCATCATTAATGTTTGCTGACGACCTTAAGCTCTGGAATATTGTGGATATCCCGGGGGGTCCTGAGGCAATTCAGCGTGCGTTGGATACGCTCTGGGAATGGTCTATCTTATGGTTGATGCCCATAAATAGGGCGAAGTGCTCTGTTCTCCGAATCGGAGCTGCAAATCCTCCCACCCGATATGTCGTCGGCGGTGGTGAACTCCCTGTTGTCACTCAGCAGGTTGATTTAGGAGTCGTACACGCATCAGCACTTCATTCTGGAGACAACTGGAAGAAGGCTGCTTGTCGAGGGTTTCGTATGATGTGGTTTATCCGCCGCTCTTTCGGAATCTTAACGGCCAAGTTGTTTGTGAAGCTATTTTCGGCATTCGTCCGACCCCACCTGGAATATTGTATTTAGGCTTGTCCACCATGTCTTAACCGAGACAAAATGGACTTGGAGAGGGTGTTACGAGTGGGCACTCGGTTAGTGCAGGGTCTACGGGGACAGACGTATCCTGAACGCTTGCTCAGTTTGGGTATGTACTCCATGCACTACCGAAGGATAAGAGGGGACCTGATTCTCACTTATCGTATTTTGACGGGTAAGATTGGCCCGGACTTGTCAGGGCTTTTTAGTCCCGCTACGTTACCTAGTCTCCGCGGTCACCCACTGAAACTGCATAAACCACGGTCTGATAGGATTAGGACGGAAACTCGTCTATCGCGCCGAGTTATAGATCGCTGGAATTCGCTTCCAGATCATGTGGTTAGGGAACCTACGGTTAAGGGTTTTGCGCGCCAGCTCGATGCTCTTGGGTGGCAACAGCAAACCTTTCCTTTTTCCTAGCTGACTCACCTTCACTTTTCAGTTCTTTTTTATTGACTCAAATATCTTGGTATTCCACTTGCTTAGCTCTTACCACTTTCTCTTTTGCCTCCTGCGTTTACTTTTTTCTCTTTCTTACTTCACGTAACCGACCCAGCAGGGACTGCTAGGGCAGGATACGTGGGCATTAATTGGTTGGACAGGGTGTGATGCGGTCTTTGTTTTAGGTCCATCAGTATTTCAAAGTTCGCTAACTCCTGGTTCAACGACCCGCCGAAGAAGGAACACTCACGGGATCTATCCTATCGTTCCAGTCCCGCTTGAACTTGAACTTGGCATTATTTCACAAGCATTGCGGTTGCTTTGCCCTATAGGGCACCTATAGGTGCTATCGCCGTAACGCAGAGTTTGCGCACTGTTATCTTCACTTGCGCAATTACTCCTGCTCTACATAGGTAGCTTCACTGTGAGGTTCCGTTCTCTTTTGCAGGGCGCATTCCGTTAGTAATACCGGTGGGGACATTGCTGGACGTTTCCGTGTTTTCACTCATCCGGGTCCTTTTAAATGTACGTGGGCACGTTAAACGTAACGTTTTATGTTCAGCATTGTTAATGAGACCTCGGTGTACAAACCGACAATGGGCTTTTATGCTGCCCAGTGACCGCACTTTGCGGGATCGATATTTGCGCGCGAAAAGGCGTATCGGACAAATTGATCAAAGGGTTTGTCCTGTGGAGCGTACACAAAATGAGATCTCAAATCGTACAATATGTGAACCGTTGCCATACACCGGTAAGTTCTAATCTCCCCATGTTATTGCTCGTTACCTCATATAAGAAGCAACAGGGCGTTTGTGCACTAATGACATGCAGTTACAGAATGCGGTAGCGCAGCGGAGTACAATGGCAGTGCCAACCATTGCTAGTGGTGTATTGGTTTCATCATCAGAATTGGAAGCGGAGCAAGCACTTAGCTGCAGGGACGCGGATCGCATTGGCACCACTGATGTCATGGAAGACTTAAGACAATGGGTGCGAAGCACACGACCCAGCATTTCTTCCGTGAACAAGTTGCTTGCGGCCCTTCGCAGGAGCATGCCTTGGATACCGAAAGATTACCGAACGCTTATGAGAACTCCAAGGAATGCGCAGACCATTAGCATTGGTGCCGGTGCATATGGACACATTGGGCTGCTGCGTGGTCTACGCAGTATCTACCAGGATGGTGACATACAGCCGCCGGAAAGGGTTGTTGTCCAGCTGCACATAGATGCTTTCACCCCGTTCAACTCCTCGAAAATGCAGATCTGGCCGATTCAGTGTCGATCTATTTACCCCGTGAAGTCAAAACCATTTGTTGTCGGTGTTTACGGTGGTCCTGAGAAACCCGATGTGATTGAATTTCTAACTCCCCTGATACGTGATTTGCAGGTGCTGCTGTCAACGGGTTTCACGCTTGCTGCATGCTCCAGGCCCACATCTGTTGAATTAGGGGCTGTTATATGCGATGCGCCTGCTCGAGCATATGTGAAGAGGACCAAGGGGCACTCAGGGTACAGCAGTTGCGGCAAATGCATTCAGAAAGGTACTTATGTCAACCGGAAGGTTACATTCCCATCTACTACATGCCGCCTTAGGTCGCATAAATCGGTTATGAAAAGGAAGCGATCTTTGATGTCCCCTTTTGAATACCTCGGTATTGATATGGTTTCGAAATTTCCCATTGACTACATGCATTGCGTGTGCTTAGGAGTGGTGCGACGCATAATCGGTTTATGGATAGAGGCACCGACATGGAAGAAAGTAAAATTGCCTAATGATACATTGCGTGCAATAGATCACTTATTACTACAAAATACGACTGCATGGCCATGTGATTTTCCTAGGCGTTGCAGAGGTATATCTATGTTTAAAGGTTGGAAAGCCGTTGAATTTAGGCAGTTTGTTTTATACGCCGCGCCTGCAGTGTTGATAAACGTGCTACCGGGAGATTATTACGACAACTTTTTACACCTTCATCTGGGAATATACATATTCTGTCACCCGCTGTTGCATAGGCATTACTGGTCTTTCGCGAAACGGTTGCTGCTTAATTTCATACACGGGTACTACCGCCTGTACGGGAAAGACCAGATGACGTACAATGTTCACTGCCTAAGTCACCTAGCATTGGATGTGGAAGTGCATGGAACCCTTGATGATTTCTCCGCATTTCCATTCGAGTCTTACATAGGCGTCCTGAAGCGAGTAGTGCGGAACGCACGAAATCCCGCGGCGCAGATTGTGAGACGGTGCTTGGAATATGCGGACGTCTCCAATTTCTCGCCTTGGCCTGAATCTCAGCTTACTCGCATACAACATCGTGCATTAACACGTCGTGAACTGTTGATACTGGATGGTACAACGTACGCATGCAGCGCACCTGACAACGTTATCATTGTATCTGATTACCCGTATTGCATTGTCCGGTTTGACCATATGGGCTCAGAATGTGAGACCATTGTTTGTAAACCTTTCACAGGCGTGCATGCGTTGTACCATCTCCAGATACCTTCTTCCGTTTGCAACATATTTGCAGCCTCAGGCATCAGCGATGATCTCAAATCATTCCGTGTGGGTGATATACTTTGCAAATGTGTATGCTTCTCTGTTGATGACTTCTTAGCTATTGTTCCCCTGTTGCACACCTTTAGAACTCCGGATGGTAATACGTGAAACATTGTGCATGTTCAGGGTCCCTAAATGTTCCTTTTCACTTTGATCTACTTGTGTTTTATTTTATTCATTTCCTGACTAGTTATTTTAATGGCTATGCTTATTTTTTATTTCCTTGGACTGATTTTTTAATTTTTATTTACCTGTTGACTGGGGATTCTTTCTCAACGGGTTGCACTTATCCTGTTATACGAGGTCCCTTAATACCTCTTCATGGAGTATGGTCGCGGGGCGTCCATCAGACACATGTATTCACTTCACCTAATGAGGGACAGTACATCCTCATACGGTGGTTCCATATCAATACTGTTTTGGGCTAGCGTGGATGATGCGGTACGAAGCAACATTGGAACGGGGGTACAAGATCGTAACTGTATTCGGCCGATAGGCATATGAAGGGCTGTTAACAGGGTGAATACGTCTATGTGCAGCAGAATGGCCAACCACAGGGCGGTGAATGCACTGTTACTGGCAAAGATCTGCGTTGACAAGCACTCGACAAACGATGTAAAACAATATGAACAACATGGAATGGCGTTTACCAGCACCGACGCAGGTAACATGCTCATTATCTTACACACGTTGACAGGTTTTCAATGGCGATGCATTCAAGGGCACACCTTTTCAGGAGACCGCACAGGTGTTTCGGAGTGGGGGTTCATGTACAGACAATATTTATTAATTAAAAGTTTCGTTGCTATTACATTGTTCTCGTAATCAGTGTTTGTGCAAACGGACTTGCATAAGTCATCTATTTCAGCGTTATGGCTTCGTTAACATATTGCGTCGTTTCCCTGAGCACGTCCACTGGATGCTCGGTTACAACCATAAGCAGCTCTTGGCTGCTTGCGGACGGTCGGCAGGCGTTGCTACCAAACGTACCCCCTTCGGAATACCTTAACGCTGTGAGGGAACACCGGCCGGCGGAGGATAACTGTAAGTTGGCCCGTGTGACTATACTTCGGCGAACCAGTAAGTTCTGTGCTGTCATAAGTCTTCAGTGGATTTCGATCAGGCTGCTGCAATAGCAAACTCCGTCGACCTTTCGAACCTGCCGGAAGACACGGATTCAACAGTCGACATGGGCACACCCCCACGTAGACTCATGTGAGTTGCCACATCTATATAACATTTCATCACAGCCGTATGCCACGTCGTTTGATTTCGGACGACGATGACTTTGAGCCACCCAGGAAACGCATGGTTCCCACAGCCGTTCCATATGGCTCGCCACCTATCTGTTCTTTAACTGAGTTGGCCCGCTCGATGGGTAAAAACTCACGTCAGTGGTCTTCCCAGCAATACAACATGGCTGGATACAAACCAGCTTATACAGGTAAGAGGTACATTTTGCTTAATGTTAAACTACAGCGTTCAATACCGCATCTAACTGCGGTGAAAAGTCGAACCCACAGATTCCGTCAAGGGCATCGGGTTGGTGCTTACACTTTGTAGCTTGATTGTCCTAGTACTAGAGTCCACCTCCGATTCCTCCTTCATCACCGTTCCTACAAGCAATTGGAATGCTATTCACCGTAAGCATGTACGTGAGGTTTTACCATTTTTTTGCAGGCGATATAGACCAAATGAAGAATGAACTGCAGTCCATAAATGGTAACTTCCTAGCTTTTTAAAAACAGGGTTTACGTTTGCAGGTAATGTTCAGAAAATTATGGAGACACTGGAGTATATGAAGAGCTCCATGAGATCGATGGCTGCAACGATTGCCGGGCAACCAGGGCAGCAGGCAACGCAGCTTCCTTTGCCAATTACATCGGTGGAGGAACTGCAGTCCTTCGATATACTAATGCAGGATGCAGGACGCAGGCAACAATTGGTAGGATGCTTTGATACCTCACATATGCATGCAGCATACTTATCTGGAAGGTGTGCATGGAGAAACGTTGTCGGAGACCGTACGCCTCATGATGCAGCGCCTTCTAACGCGGTCATTGATGGCAGAGATCAATTACTCCGGTTCCCGCAACAAACAAGGATTCCGGAAAACGAAGCTATTCACCGAAATGCAAGGTAAGCAACATCTTTGCCCTTCAATCCTTGTCCTAGCTTCTCTATTAAAACGTTTCTCCGGAAGTAACGTGTCACCCGATGACGTTACACAATATGTTAGGAAATACTTGAAATCCATTCGTGGCAATGCATGGCGCGACACTCCCAAAGGTTGTGCAATCAGCCAGCAGGTATGAAATCGTGGATTACTTAATAACATTCCTTACATAAGGTTCCCCAATTGGTGGACTTGGACTGCCCCGGCGACAGCATGGAAGAACGGTAACGGTGTCAAACTGAACACGGACCTCTGTTATCAGTATTGATGTCCTTACAATTAATGTATCCAATACTATACGTCGGTAAACCGACTTCTTACTGTGAAATGATCGGATTCCATTCCCTCTATCTTTGTGCTCAGTGGGACTGAAATACTAAGGCATCACTATGACTAGTGGGACTGCATGCACCATGCATGTGCGCCATGTTAAACATAGTTTCCTCCATTCAGTGACAGCAGGCTGTGCACCATGATACCTCGCTTTCCCCTGCCATTCATTCTGTTACGCCGCAAGCGAAAATATGTCATAGCTATGACTCGCACTTTTACCTTGCATTTGTAAGCGGATATGATACTTGCGTTACATAGTATTATTAACGGGAAGCGCAGGTAGGGATTTGAGATCCTCAGCCAGCGGCGTGGGAGCTTGGGTGGGTAGCCAATACCTGGGGCGTACCGGGGTAGCGGCTAGGTGCGGCGTTCCGGGGTAGCGGCTAGGTGCGGTGTACCGGGGTAGCAGCTAGGTGCGGCGTACTGGGGTAGCGGCTAGGTGCGGCGTACCCGGGTTTCCGCCTAGGTGCGTGCGTATCGTAGTGGTGCGTGCACGGCTATTGGTCCGCGCCGTTCAAGGTCAATCGTCAACGACCATTCATGCTCCGCTGGTGTGTCTGTCGTCCACTGTTAAACCTTGATTTATGATTGGACAACGTGCAAAGTCCTTCACTGTGTACTTAATACAGCTGCAGTGGAAGGACAAATTTCGCCCACAAAATGGTCGCCAAAGTCCTTAACCATGGATTCATGTTTATAGTTGACGGTTAAGGACTTTACCGCACATTTTCGCCTTCAAAGTCCTTTTTGTGCTAGCAGGGTAGACTTGCTCGAAGTTGGTTGCAGATCTGATTCAAGGGAACATCGAGGAGTTGCAACTTTTCAATCCAGTCGAGACAAAGAAGATTCAAATTCGGCCGGTCTGAAATGTAGCACGTTCCTGACTTTTCCACAGCTGTGAAAGAAATCTTGCAAGTAAGTTCACCCACTGAGTTTAACACACCGCCAGATGCATTATGAGCAACTTATTGAGACTTGGCCATGTTTGGCCTCTATGAGATTCCATGTGTTCCTATAAATAATCGTGATGTCCGAGGCCATGTCAAATTGCAGTTTCGCTGGGATCCCATCGATCAACAGCGTGACAAATCGTCATCTCGGTTTACACTTATTTTGGAATGCGGCAACTATGGACAGAGACTCTGCGCCACCCTTCCTAGAATTCCCCTTTCAATAAGACTTCTTCCCGTTTTTCGGCCGGAACTGTCTGCAGAATTTCTCTCTATGCCCAGGCTTATGGCACATTTGACAAAATTGTGTTTGGAAGACCAAATCAAGCGAAATGCCATTCGCCCGACGACCAGCATGCTGTGGGTGGTTTGTTCGTCAGCCTCTTGTAGCGGCTGCTGCGGTTGCCGATGCTGGCCATTTTTACGAGTTGCACGGTAACTGGTGGTGCGCGACCATCGCGTTCGACCATGGCAGTAAAGCGTTTTAGAGTACGCTGCCGTTTGCATTCGCTTACGATGGACTTCAATATCAGATCATGATCCTGCTCCAGCTTAGCTAAAAGCCGGATGGGGATCTCAGCATCACTGGGAGATTGTAGAGCATTGACGAAAATGAGACACTTAAACTGATCGTCCGTTAAAGAGCGTAGTTTGAAAAGTTCACACTCACGGTTAATCATGTATGCCAGGGACCCAAAGTCGTCCGATTCCTGTTTGACAATTTTCAGGCATTGCTAGCAAATACTAAACAAGGATACCGACTCACCAAACATTTCCTTCAGCTGCGACACTACTTCACCAAACGTCGAGTAGTAAACTCGATGTGTTGAGGACTTGTGTGTTCCAGTCGCCGGATCAAACTGTTGAAGCCCTCTCGGCTATTGTGTGCACTTCCTCTGCTCAGTTTACAGTTGTAGTGGTATATCGAAGTCCTGGTAGTATCTCCAGGGAGGTTATTGAATTTATTCGTACTCAGGCTGCCAGTAGGTGTCTAATACTGGGTGACTTCAACCTCCCTGAAGTCTGCTGGGCTGATCTATCTTGCAGTTCGGCGGTGGGCACTTTCGGTTCGGATCTCCTTGAGCTAACATTGCAACTGCCTTTGCATCAGTTCGTGGACCTCCCGACTAGATATATGCGCAACCAAATTCCGTCTACCTTGGATCTCATTTTTGCGAAGTCACACGATTTCGTAAGTGATATTACCTACGACTGTCCTCTAGGAGCCAGTGACCATGTCTGCATATCCTTTCGATGTGCTCTAACTAAGTGTCATCAAGCTGCCGCTAAGGCATGTCCAAATATTTGGCGGGCAGACTTTAACGCAATACGAGCCAAAGCTTCAGTTTTGCGTTGTGCAATCACCGTGGCTGACACCGTTGAGACAGTCTGGGAGAAATTTAAAGCGTACCTCACCGAGATCTCTGCTCCCCACATCCCATTCACTAAGAGAAGGGTGACACGGGCGCAGCCTCCATGGATAGATCATACAGGTAAATACCTGCTCAGGAAGCGCTCTAAGTGCTGGCGAACTTACCAAGCGGCTTCATCAACCAGCACCTACGAAAGCTATCGAGCGGTTAGAAATAAATGTAAGCATCATCTTAGAACTCTTCGTCTTCAGTACGAGGAGGATTTGGCTAACGCAGCCGTAAAAACCCAAAGAAGTTCTTTGCTTACGTAAAGTGACGTAGCGGTACAAACTCGCCTATACCGGCTTTACTACGAGCGGACGGGACCCATGGGCATACCGACTATGATAATGCCTGTATACTTAGCGAACAGTATACTGGTGTCTTTTCTCATGAGACCTCTCTACCTCAAGTTGAGCTGGTCACTAAAGTTCCGGAGGATTCTTGCCTAACTGAAATAAGCATAACGGAGACACAAGTCTTCAGGCTATTGCAACGGCTAAGTCCTTCCAAGGCTTCTGGCCATGATTCAATTCATCAAAACCTGACGCATGAATAGGTCGTTGAGCTGAGCTGCCCTCTGACATGCATGTTTACAGTACTACTCGACAGGTATGCCTTAAGTTCAGAATGGAGGAAGGCAATCATCTGTCCGATTTTTAAGGGCGGGGACAGAGTTCTGCCTGCGAACTACCGGCCTGTCAGCTTAACAAGCGTTGTAGTTAAGTTGTTTGAAAAATTGGTCAGGGATTCGTTGGAGAATCACCTGATTAAGTTTAACCTTCTCAGTGCGGCCCAGCACGGATTCCGTAAGGGATTTTATTGTCTGGCAAATTTGCTTGTAGCTCGTGAAAGCTGGGCTGAGGCAGTAGACAACGGCCACGCCATCGACGTGCTTTTCGTTGACTTCTCGAAAGCCTTTGATACTGTCCCACATCAGCGACTCTCATTGAAGTTGAGATCGTATGGGATATCTGGAGCCGCCCTTAAATGGGTTTCTGCTTTCCTAGAGGGCAGAGAACAGTGTGTACGCGTGGGGCGTAGCCTTTCGCTTAGACAAGCTGTTCTTAGTGGCGTTCCGCAGGGCTCGGTTCTAGGGCCGTTGCTTTTCGCAATTTATGTCAATGACCTACCCCAGGAGCTTGGAGTACCGTCGCTATTGTTTGCTGATGACCTCAAGCTCTGGAATATTGTGGATATCCCTGGTGGCTCTGAGGCAATTCAGAGTGCTTTGGATAGGCTCTGGGATTGGTCAACCTTATGGTTGATGCCCATAAATCAGGCGAAATGTTCTGCCCTCCGCATTGGAGGTGCTAGTCCCCCCACGCGCTATGTAGTTGGTGGAAGTGAACTCCCTGTTGTCATTCAGCAGGTCGATCTAGGTATCACCCATACCTCATTGCTTCACTCTGGGGAAAATTGGAGGAAGGCTGCTTGTAGAGGGTTCCGTATGATGTGGTTTATTCGCCGCTCCTTCGGTGTCCTAACGGCCAATATCTTGTGAAGCTGTTCTCAGCTTTCGTGCGACCTCACTTAGAGTACTGTATCCAGGCTTGTCCACCTTGTCTTGTAAGGGACAAAATAGAACTGGAGAGGGTTTTGCGAGTGGGTACAAGGTTAGTGCAAGGATTACGGGGGCAAACGTATCCCGAACGTTTGCTTAGCTTGGGTATGTACTCAATGCACTACCGCAGAATTAGAGGAGACTTGATTCTCACTTACCGTATCTTAACGGGTAAGATCGGTCCAGACTTGTCCTGGTTATTTAGTCCCGCCAAGCTGCCTAGTCTCCGAGGTCACCCGTTGAAGCTGCACAAACAGCGTTCTGACCGGGTAAGGACGGAAACTCGCTTGTCGCGTCGAGTTATTGAACGTTGGAACTCGCTTCCGGCGCACGTGGTTAGGGAGTCTACGGTAGAGGGTTTCGAGCGTCAGTTAGATGCTCTAGGGTGGCAGTACCAAACCTTCCCCTTCTCCTAACCGACTTGTATCTTCAACTTTCCCTTCGTTCTTTTTTAATTTTCTTCTCACCTTGGTATTATCATTATTTAGCCGACATTCCTCCTCTTCTTTTCTTAGCTTACCCTTCACTCTTACTTCACATAAACCGGCCCGGCAGGGACTGCTGGGCAAAAAATGTGGGCAGTAATTGGTTGGACAGGGTGTGATGCGGTCTTTGTTTTAGGCTTTTCAACATCTCAAACAGACCTGTCAATTCCCGATCCAACGATACGCAAAAGAAGGAACATTCACGGGATTATCCTATCGTTCCGGTCCCAACTGAACTTGAACTTGTATGGTCTATGAACATTGAATGTTTCCTTTTTCCGAGCTTGCGGAGTAGCAATCGCATCTTCCAAGAGTCGTTTTGACGAACGAATTCCATTTGGAACATGTCTTCCTAGCGCTTAAACCACGCTTCGAAGGTGCATCCAGAATCCGCATCATAATTTAATGCAGTGATGGAGTTCGCGAAAAATCCACAGAACTCGCCTGCGTGTCGCGCGCCGCTGCTCCTGTTGTCTGCAAACTCAAGCATTGTGTCAGATTTTCAAACATTTTCATTTGTGCCTCCATTTGAGCTTGCTGTTGAAAAAACAGCTTTTGAAATTTTTCAGCAGAAAAATTCATCACATTTCCAATGTTCTTCGTCGCCATTTGTTCTAATCTTCTCACTTGACGCAATTCCAAACATAACGATTTACGGCTCCACGAAACTTCTTGCCCAACAGAAGGGAAAAACAAAACGCCAAATGACCTTGACATGATAACGTAGTAATCGCCGCCAACGAACACTGCACAACTACTGCGGACCTTGGCTGCATTTATAGGTCTCTACTGACCTTCGACCTCCAGAATTGGAAGGTCAACTACCAAGGATTGTGGTTCCCCGTATCTTTTGCTGAGGTGTCAGGTGGTTTTTAATCAAGTGCAGAAGTAGAACATTCCGGAACGTTCGCAATAAATAAATAAACAAACTTTTATTCTCGACTAGGTGAGGCACACCTTTACAGGCATGCTTATGCCTAGATAACGTAGTGTGATCAAAAATGTACAAAAAGTACATGTTTGCCATAACAGTGTATGTAAGTGTATGAGAGTATATACGTATGTAATTTGTATGAATGTAGCTTGTGTCTTTGAATACGCCGGAGCATTTTTGACTGTTTGTTATCCTCAGGAATGTGAGCATAAGCGATGGATGTCTGTGGGTTGGATAGCACTTTCCGGATATCCACGGGGCAGTGACTTTATTTTGTGGCCGGTCACATCCGCCACGTCGCAGTGTTGTTAAACAGACATTTGTGGCTTTTTATAGGGAGAACGCTTGCCAGGCGAAAACCCACCACGTCCTGGAACACTGCCGCCGAACTATTTGCTGGAACGGGTTAAACTGGAACCACCCAGCTGGCACCACGAGGAGGTTGTTCGGCTAGCCAGCCAGCGATACTTGTTAATAATCGATTAATCGCTAAAATAGTAGATTTCCAAGACAATCCTTACTTTCTCCCGAACCCATGCAGACTCCCTACAAACAGCAGCAAAATGGTAGTTGTGACATAAACTCCCTCGTTCAAGTCCTTAGGCTGCTGCAAGAACAGAACTCTTCTAAAGCAGCCGGACCTGATTCATTTCATCCGAAGCTTTTGCCTCAGTTGGCGGTGGAACTAAGTGGACCGCTGACGATGGAGTTGCAGAAGGCACTTGATAGCTGTACCTTGCCTTCTGAATCGAAGGAGGTTGTCATCTGTCCTAGCTTCAAAAGTGGTGACAAAAGTCTGTTAGCCAATGATAGGCCAGTCAGTCTGACTAGCGTCTTGGTCAAAATGCTTGCAAGGTTGGTGATAGCTTCGTATTGCACAACACGGATTCCGAAAGGGGTTTTCGTGTTTAACGAATTTGATTGCTCGTGAAGCTTGGGCCGAGGCAGTAGGCAATGGGCAGGTAGTCGATGTGTTTTTCATCGACTTCTCGAAAGCATTTGATGAGGTACCCCACTTGAGGCTATCGCATACGCTAAGCTCCTACGGCCTATCCGGTCGCGCCCTTCACTGGGTATTTGCAACTTCACAGGGAAGAGACCAGTAGGTACGTGTGGGTCGCAGCTTATCCTTTACGCAAGCGGTCCTTAGAGGTGTCCAGGGCTAGGTCCTTGGACCGATGCTGTTTTCCAATCTACGTAAACGATCTCCCTGGAGAGCTTGGGGCAGCATCCCTATTGTTTGCTGACGACCTTGGGCTATGGAATGTTGTAAATATCCCTGGGGGTTCTGAGGCCATACAGCATGCCCTGGACAGACTCCGGAACTGGCTTACTTTGTGGCTACTGCCCATTAATCAGGCTGTGTTCTGTCCTTCGGATAGGAGCAACTTTCCCACCTTAGAGCTATGTGCTCGGTGGGGTCGAGCTCCCTCTTGTCTCCAACCAGGTAGACCTAGTCGTCGTCCAAACCTCGTCTTTGCAGGCTGGTGACAGCTGAAAGAGGGCCGCAAGTAGGGGCTTTAGAATGTTTTGTTTAATACACCGTTCTTTCCGGGTTTTAACTGCTGACATATTTGTGAAGCTGTTCTCGGCTTTCGTTCGGCCCTATGTAGAATATTGCGTCCAGACTTGGCCGCCCTGCCATGTTCGGAACAAAATGGAGCTTGAGAGGGTTTGAGAGTAGGTAGCAAATTAGTCGAGGGGTTGTGGGAGCAATCGTACTACTAGCCTCTACTTAGCTTGGGTAGGTATTCAATGCAGTACCGAAGGTTTCGAGACCTAATCCTTGCTTAGCGCATTTTAACAGGGAAAACTGGACAGGACTTGAGCTGGCTAGTTAGTCTGGCTATGTTGCCTTGTCTTCGCGGTCATCCCATGAAGCTACACAAGCCGAGTTTTGACCGGATCAGGGCGGAAACTCGGTTATCGTGTAGAGATATTGAGCGCTAAAACTCGCTACCAGAAATTGTAGTCAGTGGACCTACGGTTAAGGGTTTCCAGCGTCAGTTAGACGCTATGGGCGGCAACACAAAACCTTTCTCTTCACCTGACCATATCATTGGATTGCAGAGGGCACAAGGAAAGTCCTTTGTCAGATCCTTTACTTCCCGATCGTTGTGTGTATGCCGTGAGTCGCTACGAGACGGTATTACGCAAGCGGCCTTAACAGCTACATTAAAAGAAGCAAGCTCCTAGCTTACTTATCAAGTGAGAATCCAAAATTCGCTTGAGACATTCCTCAGTCTGCGCGTCGACCACGTGTTTCGGCAGGTCGTCCCAGTCATTTAGAATGCGGGTTGATAGAGCGAGAGTGGAGAGAACTAACTAAATAAATAATTATTTTGTTCTCGACAAAGCGAGGCACGCCTTTTGGGCATGATCAGCATATATGCAATTTTGTACATGATAGCATTATTGAAGCACCGAGAGCGGGAGCAGTACACATGGAGTCAGTAGTGTGGGCCCATACGGCCCAAAAGTTGTACAACGTCTATATCCACAGAATGAGAGATGTAGAGATAAGAAACCAGACCACAAATGTGGAGTATGTTGTTGAGGAACTAGTCCGATGATGTGTACACACTGCGGGTCAAGTGAGTGAAGCATGAGGAAAGAACTGCAGGAATATTTAAGAATAGTGGCATGTAAATGAGCAAATATGTAGGCGTGTTCGTACGGGAGCAGATTTCTGCACAGAATTTGTAAATGTGGTATCGGTCAACTTGCCAACGTGAGATTGGGGCGGTGACTTTATTGAGTGGCGAGTCACATCCGGCACGTCGCCGTGTTGTTAAACCGACGTTTGTGGCTTTTTGTAGGGAAAACGCTTGCCAGACGAAGGCCCACCACGTCCTGGAACACTGCCGACTAGTGATATGACATTAACAATATTGCATCTGGCCGGTACCCTCACGGATATTTGCAGTCAAGCTTCACAAATTTGTTTCCCATCTGAACTGAACTGGTTGTGTGGTCTCCTTCGGCGCCGACCGCAAGTGGTTGGAGCTGTCCAAGTCGGATGACAGGTGACTTGTATTGATTTGATTCGTTTTATGAGTTCCTTTAGCTTGTCAGGATTGCGAAGTGCAGATGATTTCTTTGTTCTCTGTTGATGCCGTGTCCAGGTGAGCTTCGTAGGTATGTCCTCAGGTGTACCGTGCCGGTAATAAATAAATAAATAAATAAATAGTTTATTCTCGTCACTGCGAGGCACACCATCAAGGGCGTGATCATGGTATTACACACATGTATGATCAGCAATTGCACAAATTAGTACATTTTGACCAATAACATGGGAGTTTATGTGTGTTGAGATGCAACACTATGTTTAACTGTGTATTTGGAAGGGGATATGTTGTGTGAGTAAGTAAATGTGACTGTGTGTGCTTTTGTTCGTTGTGTTCGCCATCAAAGGGGAAATCAATGGAACGCTTTGAATCAGATGAAGTCCATGACGTGTGAATGATCCTCCGGAAAAGGGAACAAGGGCGAAAGGAAATCTGAGTTTTCTGGGTTTAAATGGTATCTAGTTGTGTCCCAAATGAAATTATTAAACTTGAGTTGAAAAAAAGCTTTTAGCTTTATCCCCATTGGAATTTGCCTAGTAAAAATCAGATCACATCTATGTCGACGATATTGCAGGGAGAGCAAGTGCAGCCGCTGTAGTCGAAGTGAGTAATACAAGTCCCTTAATTCCAGTATGGATTTCGAAGCAGGCCGCTCGTACTTGGTAAGAGGACAGATGACGAATAGTCCGTACTCAAGGATCGGGAGCACATGAGAAGTAAACAGGCTTCTGAATATTTCCGGAGTCAATCACAAGAAGGCTCTTCGTATGACATGGGACATCCTGTTGGCAGCGGCAATCCTTCGTAATGTGTCTTCTGTGGTCCGCAAATCAGGTGAGACAAGCATACCGAGATTTTTCTCAAGGATGGTGGTTCTGAGTAACACACCACCACGATGATGTATCCCGAACGGTTCAGGGGCGCCTATGGGAAAATCTGAGCATTTTTCACAATTTACGGGCAGTTGCCAGCTGACTGACCAGTCGTGTGACATGTCCATTGATGCCTGCAATCTGTCCGCATGCTCAAGACAGGATAGTTCCGACCACAGCTTCAGGTCATCGGCGTAAATCAGGCAATCCGTCTGAAGCTCCGATGGGAGGTCATTGATGAATGTCTTGAAAAGTTCTGGACCAAGTACCGACCGTTGCGGAACACCGCTAGTCAAGAGCACAGGAGTGGAGTAGGCTTCATTCAGCTTGACGCGCATGGTCCGGCTATCCAAAAATTCAACGATCA
>OX104066.1:46976783-47164671 GCA_944474145.2 Dicrocoelium dendriticum | reverse complement strand
GTGGTAATGTCTGCGATATCTGATTGCGCCGGGGAAAACACAAGATCGAGGATATGGGGTTTGTCCAACAAATATACGGGTAGGCACAGTAACAAGTTGAAATACGTTACACTGGAGTACGGTTTCCAAAAAGTCCGCAGCGAAAGGGTCTGAATACCTAGCACAATGCAGCAATTCGCAATCGACATATGGGGTATTAACGTCTCCTAATAGTGCACAGGCCTTTCCCCACCATGCACTTTAATGGAAATCAGCAGCCGAGCTCCGGAACCAAATGTAGCTATGTAGACAAACCTGACCATCAGGTATCTGCATCCATCATAAACCCGGCACCACAGGGCTTTTAAACCACCATTACCATCACAGGCAGCTTCAATTAGAAGAGCCTTGAGGTCTGCCTTCCAGTACAGAATCACACGGTCACCCGATCTCCCTGCTTCGTAGTCAGCCCGGCAAAGCTGATACCTGGGGATCTGCACCACCGAGTCCAGGATTTCCGTGGACAATCAGGTCTCGCTGAAAGCCATTATGTCAGGATGATACGCTGAGGCAACAATTGAATTTCATCGAGTTTGTTTCGAATACTGCGCACACATTAGCGTAAACTACGAGCAATCAGTTCTTCACCTCTAACGCTTGTGTATGACAAGAAGTGGTTTCCAGTGAATTTTGGTAGCTTTTCGGACTACGAGAAAATTCGACATATGCAAATCTGTCTAACCGTTGTCTCAGCGGGATCTGAGTTCGTCGACAGCTTGTTACAATTTCACTCGATTCTCCGGGGAAAGATCTTGCAATAAGTAAAATGATTCACCTATAAGACGCGAAGCCCGTCAAAGGATGCGATGGGCCTCGCCATCATCACGACATAAAATTTAAGTGGACAAAGCTTCGAGGAGTCCTTCTGATTTTAGCCGAGGCGTAAAGCTGAAACAATGTTGAATCCTTGTTCTCCTTCATAGAACAATAAAGAGACCATCTGTTGTAGGAACTCCTGTTCATCTGCAAGCCCTTCAGCTGAGATGGCCTTGGTAGACTCTGCTGCATTCACGATGATAAGGCGGCAGTCGCGAGATGGCGATTGGGCATCCTCATGGACCTTCTGTTTCAGAACAGGCGGGCCATCCGTAAGCAATTTCTCCGGTTGACAGACTCTACCGAGAACCAAATTCAACTGCGACTGAGATGATGACAACTTGGATTTTAGCCTCTCTGCCTTACTTTTACGTTCAACATTTCGTACGTTTTCTTTCGCCACCTCTGCGTACTTCTTGACCTTGGGCTCTTCACTTGGGTCAACAACCGACGGCGTCTCTATAGATAAGGTGGACGGTGCTCGACTACGCTTATCCGTTGTGGTAGTGGCACCAGAAGCAACTAAGGCAAGGAGCTGGCAGCGAGACAGCAGTGACGTTCATCTCAGCTTGAGCAGGAGAGGCGAGCGGACTGAGCGGTCAGTCCGTCAAGACGTCGTCTGTTGTTTATCGTAACGCGGCACAAATCGCAAAAGAAACCTAAGCCGGGAAAGTTGGACCGCAGGATAAATTCCAACAACTCAAGGCCGACTCCCCAGCAAGCTACTTGTGTCCACCCATCGCAGATGGTGCACTGCAAGGCTTTAGTTTGCTCATTGGAACTTAGAGAGCAGAAGGAAAAATCCTTTGTCAACTCCATCGCCTCCAGTTCGTCACAGGGATTAAGGTAGATATTGCAAATCGGAACTAATGGAACCGCTGCTTTGATACAAGAAGCAAAAAGATCCGATTTAACTCAACAGCTAAGAATCCGATCGATGTATGAAACATTCCTTTGACTGCGCATCAACAACATATACAGGTAGATTGTTCCATTCGTTCACTACGTCACAACGGACGCGAAGTCTCATTTTTTTTAACAAGTTCCAATGGTGACTGTTGTGTATTCTGTCAGCATTCTTGACCTAGTCTAAACAGACAGGTGCACACAACTCCAGACACACACACACACACAAAGCGTCCAATTCTCTGCTTCCCTATTGGTTCATCATTCTCCTTGTGACACTTTTATGTACTCACCCAGTTAGACATTGATCAGATTACAGCAGTCCGTTTATCAGAATGACCTTTTAACTTGCTCGTGCGTTTTGACCTTACGTATACAACACTGGCGTCGCGCCTTACGAACCTACGCCATGGAATTACATCCTCCTACAGTTTACTGGTCTGATCCGACCTTACGTCCTACCGAAAGTGCATGGGCCCAGTGGAAAACCTCGTTTACAAACTATCTTGACCTACTACCTGCGGCTGCCAACTACACTGAAGGCCAGAAACTGAAGCTACTCAGACACCTACTCGGTGATGAGGGACAACGTCAATTTGATGCTTTGGAGCTGCAGTCACAAGATACCTTAACGAAAGCGCTAGAGGTGCTGGACAAGTCATGGGGACAGCGTACAAATCTCTTCATGGCTCGCCTCAAATTCGGCCGACTTACACAGTGACCATCGGAAACTCTAGACGGTTTCGTTGATCGCCTAATTCGCGTTGTACGACCCTGCGAGTATTCAACCATACCGAAAAATAGAATCGAGGTCGTAATGCTAGTGCAGCATTTGATTAGTGGTATCACCAACAACCGAATTCGGTAATGCCTACTTTCCGAAGACGCTTCCAATTTGACTTGGGATATGGCTGTGGAATTAGCTCGCCTCAAGCATGTACGGCTGGACAGTTCGATGTTTCGCCATCCACGCAGACATACAGGAGGTTGCCAAGATCCATCGCTCGCCAACCGAATTCCAATCCCCACAGAAATGCTTCCGCTGCGGCAGCCTACAGCATAAAGCCAATTTTACCAAGTGCCCTGCCTTAGAAATGGATTGTAAAAAGTGCGGTAAGCGTGGACATTTTGCTCGTTGTTGTCGTTCAGTGCGCATTTCTCATTTGAATCCTACAGATTCCGTTTCTAATCAACAGTTACATTCCTCTGAAATGTATTTTATATTGATAACATTAGTACTGTGTCTAACTATCGTTCCAATTGTACACAGCCTAAACTACCTATGCCTAACATTCGTACTGTTACAGTTATCGCACACGTTGAATAACACATGTTGACATGGAACTTGATTCAGCCTCTCCTATCACTTTTACCGAGTAGTTTTTATGACATTCACCTACATGACATGCCTATACATCCTTCAGCCTATCGATTTGACAGTTATACAAGGCCCCGGTAGAAATACGAGGTTTTGTGGTGATTGTTTGGCAACTGGGGCCGTGATATCATCAGTGCTGTGTACTTGTCCCGGAAATGACCGCCCGTACTCGGACGCAACGCTATAGTTTGCACTGGGAGCCACGCCGGTCCCTGACTCGTATGCGTATCATGGCAATTAACCATCAACCTACAGATACAGTACCCAACTGATTCTTGAACAAACATTAGGGCCGCTCCTCCTTCCGTTCACCGCATATGTCTGAAGCAGGATGCTAAAACTCGGTAGCTATTGCTCATCCACGCCAATTCCTTTGGCCAGAAGAGGACGTGTTCGTCACATTACGGCAGATGTTGCGGATGATCTCATTGACCCATTAACTGTTTCTGAAGGGTCCACCCTTGGTTACAGTCCTCATAGATGGACGGTACAGTAAGAATTATGCAATGGCTCGCAGCCCCTAATCGGCAAATCGTGGTAGAAAAGTTGTGCTTCCAACCGCGATTGAACTAATGTTAAACGACTGGCGCCCATACTTTTTCAAAATTGGACCTTAGAAGCTCTTCACATGCCTCTAATTAAGAGTCAAGACCGCTGACCGCATTTCTCACTATGGACGGACGCTTGTCAGTACTAAGTCTTGCCAATGCTTGAGTTCATTCGCCAGCACTCTGCACCAAGTTAGTGTTCGCTCAGGTGCCTTTTGACCGGGGGGTGTCTAATCAGATAGACATGGAACGACAGCTGTGAGCCGCAGACTCACCAAGAACATGATCTCACGACTGCACGCTGTGTTACGCGTTACGACACGATCGTAAACTCTCACGTAAGCCTCGAGAATGCACATCTTAATGCTAGTGATCAATCGAGTTGTCCTGGCCACATTATAACATATGGACGGGTATGAAGGCCGAGTTGTTACAACCGCCGTGCCTTCTCCTCCGAGGCTCCTTGCCCACAAGAACTCCACTGATACTAAAGCTGTCTTGCTAGTGAATAGGTGTGCTTACAACCTTGCGTGTCCTCTCGACTGGCGCATAAGAGTGGCATAGCCTCTGCGTGAACTGACAATGGATACGTGGATTTGTTTCGGAGGTCCCGCCCCAACAAGAGGACTTGTGACAATAAAACGCCGCATTGCTCCCACTCAGTTTTGGCGATGTTTCGACAGACCTGCTCCAACGAGTCCGCGACGATGCAGCAATATCATGGTTGGGTGCTTAGACTATCCCAAATTCATAATGCAAGGAAAGTGTTATTGCTTAACCGTCCAGAAATTGTTCGGCGGCGGACTTTCTCTTACTCGCCGGAAAAGAACCTTCCTGTGTTGTGGGCCGGGAAAGTGGAATCGGTTTCTTTGTTCGAAACCCGTCACTCTTCGTACAGACACCTCGCTAACTAGTTTACTTACTCGAGGAACAAATGCATCAGCCCCACTTCGATACACCGCTGTATCACATTGTTAACTACCGATTTTCAATTAAATTCCTCCCGGTCGCAAACCATAGCGATGGCTCTCTCGACGACCCCTCTTCAAACTGAAAATAAAGATATAATGAAATTTCTGGTTCGTCCTGATAATGAACCTATATCACCCTGACTAGAAAACTCCAGAAGCCACTCAGGAAGATGAGACACTCCCCCTGCCACTTCAGATATCTACTAACGTTGGCCACAAAACAATTAATCACAGCATTTCTCTACTACGGTTGCTCACCGAACGTTCAGTTATAATATGTTTAATGCGTCGAAAAGTTTGGCTCACTCGAGCTTGATACAAAAGATCATGCTATTCTCACGAAACCACCCTGGTATGTTCGTACGAAACGCAGTGGACGCATGTTCTGGGGCCCAAATGTCAAACAAAAAAAAACCTTGTTCAAACTGCTCTTCATGTCATGCAACAAGATTCAACCGTGTCTCCCCTAGACTACCCATTGACCTCCTATGCACCGTCCAAGAGACTGTAGACATCATGGTCCAATTTAGCACAGCGCCTCACATCAAAGGATCTTTGGTACGACCTGCTGCTACATAAGTGCCGAATCCATTTGTGTAGAGACTACTGCACATTATTCATGCTAAATATAGGTTCCCCGCTTCCCGGATTACCAAGAGTGAGTGATATAGTGAACGTGACAACGGGCCCGCAGTTTACAATGCCATCTATTTTCATTCGTTCCTTCAACTTCACGCTATCCGACAACTCAACGTACAACGCCGTATAAGCCGGGCAGCTGGCAAGAAAACCGGCAGTGTGGTAGAAGTACGGTTCAATCGTCCTCCCTAGAACGAGAGTATCCCAGCTTTTCGCTTATCCTGGTACACGTTAGGGAGTAAGCATTTTTCTACAAGCACTATTTTTCTTACCCGAACCGCGCAACACCACCGAGACAGACAAAACGCCCCTAAACTCATCTTGCAGAGCTTCGGATCAAAGTTAATCCGCACTTTCTATTCCTGCAACCAATAAGTCCGCGAATTAGATCGTCCCATCGAGATCAACCAATTACCCCAGCACACTACTCCGCTCCAGCCGGAACATTCGTCGCGTGAAGTCAACACTGCATCAAAAGACAGCCACGTTATTCAATCCGAGAAAGAATAAACGTGCAGGGGGCCAAAACTAACGTTGGAGGATGGCCCTCATCAACGCCCAATTATCTCACAAGTATCTACGAACGGACAGATGCCACCATCCTGCACGCACGCAAACCACCAAGCCCGCTGCTCCGCTACAGCCGAGAACAAACACACCGAATCGATATGATTTACGTATCAAACATTTCAAGTATGTTTGATCTTCAGCATTCTTACCTATATAAACAACAGGTCAACAACGCCAGACACACACACACACATACACAAACTCCAATTCTCAACTCCATCGCCTCCAGTTCGTCACAGGGATTAAGGTAGATATTGCAAATCGGAACTAATGGAACCGCTGCTTTGATACAAGAAGCAAAAAGATCCGATTTAACTCAACAGCTAAGAATCCGATCGATGTATGAAACATTCCTTTGACTGCGCATCAACAACATATACAGGTAGATTGTTCCATTCGTTCACTACGTCACAACGGACGCGAAGTCTCATTTTTTAACAAGTTCCAATGGTGACCCCGAGTAGAACTGAAAGAATTGTGTGGAAAGAAATTCTGCAGTTCAGCTCCAAGTCCACTTCTAACGATACGCCGTGTGAAAATCCATTCCCAGCGATATAGACGATAGGCTAGGGAAAACAAGTTCTGGCGCTGAAGATGATGTAAGGCAAGTTTCGTAACTCTAGAATGGACTTAGATACTCGCCACCGAACTTTTTCAATCAAGTCGCAATCAAATTGGGAAAATGGATAAACAGCGGGCAAGCCATACTCAAAAATCGGACGTACATGAGAAGTGAACAGGAACCTGAAGATCACCGGAGTAAAGCGACAGAAGGATGGTCGTACGGCCGAAAACAATTTGTTGGCAGAAGCGACTTTCCTCAAGGTATCTTCAGTCGAGTTTAGGTCTGGGCTCACAACGACGTCACAGTCCCTCTAACGATGAGTTTGGCGGCAAAAACACACCGATAAGATAAATTCCAAATGGTTCGGATGCACTGATCGGAAGAACAAAACATCTGTCGACATTCATGGGTACTTCACACCTGATCGACCAGTCATGAAGCGTATTGAGCCTTGTTTGTAGTACATCAGCTTCGTCCAGAGAGGAGACTTCCATCCATAGCATTAGATCATCTGCGTAAAGCAAACAATTTGCCTGTAAATAAATAACTAAATGGTATATTCTCTGTAAAACGAGACAAACCTCTGAAGGCATGATCAAATAAAAGGAGTGCGATAATATGGATGTTCGTGGTTAAACTGCTCAACTCGGTGAGCAAACCAGCGACTGAATAGCCAATCCGAGTGTACGGACGCCAGGTCAATAATAAAAACGTTAAAATGTTCAGGACCAAGAACAGAGCCTTGCGGAACACCGCTGGTCATATTTACCGGGAAGGAAAGGGACTCATTTACTTGCAAACGGAAAGCGGGGTCATGCAGGAAATCACTGCGCCAAGAGAGACTTTTTCCTGAAACCAATACGGCGAAGTTTGCTAAGCAAAATTACGGGTGGAAACTTGTCAAAAGCTTTACTGAAATCCACAAATACGACAGCCAACCGCTTACCAGCATCCATGGATTTAGCCAACTTTTCTCGAGCTACCAGGTTGGTGACACATGAAAGCGAAGGACAAAACCCATGATGCGCATCTGAAATGACCTTGAGGTTCTGGAAATTCAGGTTGAGAGCTCGCTTAAGCATTCTCTTCATAACCTTGCAGACGACAGACGTTAGACAAGTGGGCCAATAATTTGCAGGATCTTGTTGATTTCCTCCTTTGAAAATGAGCTTGACTATGCCCACTTTCAATGCAAGCGGAAGACGCCCGGCCTCAAGTGAGCACCGAAATACGGGGCAGATAGGAATAGAAATATATTCAGCCACAACCTTGAGGAAAAGAGGAGGCAATCCATCAGGTCCCGGGGAACAGGTTGGATCCAGCTCGCATAAAAGTTTGTATACCGTACTAACATTTATGTCCATATCACTGAGAACGGAGAGCAAGGACGGATAACAATCAACTGACGGCACCACTTGTATAGAGCGATGAAAAATGGCAAGCTAAAAGACCAGCTTTATCAGCATTGTCGTGGAACACAGTGTTAAGAGCGTGGGAGTGCAAGGACGGTATTCCACTTCCGGCTGTGGTGCTCCTTTTCAAGTGGGAGAAAAGCAGCTTCGGCATGGACTTGGGACGTTCAGCCAGATGGCCATTGTATTGCTGCCGTTTCGTACGTTTTTTCGACGTACATAAGTTTCGAACCAAGTCATAATATCTGTAATCAGTTTCCAATCTCGGAAACCTATAGTAATTCCAAAGTTTGTCTCTAGTTCATGAGCGATAGTAATTCTCGCTCAATCCAGAGGGGACCTCTAGTAAATGATGTTTGTTTGGGTATGGGAACAACATCATTAATAATGAACAATACTTTCGAGTAAACAAGGCTCCAAGCACCATCGACGTCTAAGTGCTGGGGAAGACTCCAATCCTGCTCTTTAGCGGCCATCTTCAAGCGGTTTGGATCAGCACGCCAGAAATTCCGTCGATCGACGCAGTGGTTGGGAATTCGCAACCACGTGGTCCAGTGAAAGGAAAGTAAGCAGTGGTCAATCCTCCCGATTGGTAGTAAGACATTCAAATCAGAAACATCCAATTATGCGGGCGTAAGAGCAAGAGCGATTATGTGCGACGTCTGCCCAGGGATAATGCGAGTAGGTGCCGCGACATGTTGAATTAAGTTGCTTTCTACCCATAGCAAGTTCTGCACTTCGCAACTATCATTCCAATGAAGACTGCAACTCATCGCCTTCTGAACGCAATGTCTCAATTAGCAAGCTCTGGTCACGAATCAACTTCTCCGCAATGTCTAGTCTGTGCACACAGTTTCTACTAGCAGAATTATGCACAGCTGAGACATGAGTAACTGGATCAAAGTCCGCTCTTGTATCAAGCATTAACCAATGTCTGCTAAGCACACGCAGTAGAAGCAAATCCACTTTAATTAAAGCTATCGGGCATAAAAATCAATAGAGTCCTGATCTAATCCAGCGCAATTGTTGTGGTACCATAAGAAATATCTGTCGCACTGAATTCCCTCTTTGACCTCAACGCTACAAGTGTGCTCACCAAATTTATAGCCAGTCACCGCTGTAACTACGAATAGCAAGTAACAGCCACGTATAGAATAATAAAAAGCTAGATAGTTTGGTAGGGTTAAATGACCAAACTGATGCAGGTATGACGGCGTAAGATGAATAAATAGTCACAAAAGTTAATACAAAAAAGTAAACAATATTAAATAAAACAATAAACACAGCGAATTACCACGACCAAAAGAAACACAAAGAGAAGCAATACTGGAATGAACTCACGCGGTTAACGTAGATCCAAGATATCTTGGAGCAATATTTGATGGATCAGAGTACAGATTTTCCACTCAGTCTCTTTAGATCACACTTCCAAGTCAAAGTTGAAGGTAGAAATTTCAAGAGGGAGCCTTTTCAAAATTTTAAAGAAGATAAAACAGACAAAGTCCAAATGTTGAACAGATGGTTCTCCAAAACGATGTTCATTCATCTTCTTTCGATTAAAATAGTTCAATAAAACATTAGGCTTAACAGAACGGCGCTATCCGCAGATAAACATCTGTGGCATGGCCTTTAAATCGGCCATTGCCTTTTTCGCTGAACATCATTTTTACAGTATTTATTGTATTTAGCATACTATTTCAAAATTATACCTACGGGTATTTTGTTAAGTCAACGTACAAAGTCACTACGACCCTTTACTCTATCCAACATGGAATATGCACCCGGCGTATCGCGTACGATACCCGATATCTCGTTGCTGGACACAAAATTCTACGTTAGTTGAACGGAATTCTGAAGAAAACGTTACACGAAATAGTTACCGTTTTCTATAGGTGAAAATCCCAAAGATTTAGTCCAAATTTTTGTGATCGTTGCTTGATTGATCATTTTTATATTCATTTTTAAACCACGCTTTACTGGTAACCCTCTAGTAAATAACAGTTGATAATTTAAAAGGCTGCAAATGCACCCTTTTGGGTACATAAAGTAACATTGACTTGACTTGATATCTGTTCTCCAAATTTGATTTCATATGCTGTCCTTCTCCTCACTCTTTGAGCGTATCCTTTAGCTAAATGACTTTCATTGCTTTTTATCTTACATTTTCGTCCTACGTCTTCCTTATTTCACGTTACCTGTACATCGAGGACTGATAGTGCATGAAAAGTGGGCAGTAATTGCTTGACCAGCGCGTTGCGCGAGTAGCCTGTAACTGGAGCCAGGAGGGTGATTCGAAAAGGCAGATCGGCTTACATGGAAACTTTCTTGGTACAGTAAAAGATACTGTGTCACTTAGCTATAAAAATCGACACAGTGACGCTCTAGATAGAGGAACGGAGGATGCACAGCACCCAGGGCAGTAGCACGTTGCAACCGTAACGAGTGCTAAGCAAAAGTTGGCGATGAGAAAGTCAAGCATTCACACTCAGCAATCAGTTCAACAAACCACACCGTTATCGTAAGCGTACAATGAAATAGTTTTAGTTAGAATTTTATAGAGGCAAACCAGGGAATCTCCAGACTGCATCAGATCAACGAGTTCTCATTTGTAAAACCCTACTTAAAATTGTTGACACACCATTGGCGAGTCTATTACTAACTTTTTTCGGATTCGACCGCATTTTACGTCTACGTTTCTAACGTGTTATACTTTTAATTTTGTGTTCTCATGCTGCTGGCTCCGTAACTTTCGTCATGAAGTTAGAAATCCAGAGTCTGACACCCAGGTTAGTACCGTTATTTTCCCCATACCTTTACGCGAGACTAATCCTAGCGCCTGGGTCCTGCAGATAGAGTTGCAGTTCCTTTTACACCGCATTAAGACCGGTTACATTAAGTCCCACCATATCGTAAACGCGGTGTCACTGCATGTCCTCGATGGTCTCAATGGCATTCTAGAGCATTAGCAATCTGGAGATTTCCCGGTATGTCCGTGTAACCTTCTAACTACTATTATTTTATTTTAGACCTAGAGACCAGTTTGGCTTGTTGAACTGCTTGCTGAGTGGGAATGCTTGAGTTGATCATCGCCAAATTTGCTTGGCGCTCGTTTCGGTTACAAAGCGAGACTGCCCTGTGCTCTCAGCATCCTCCGTTCTCCTAGCTAGGGAGTCAACGGTGTCGTATTTTAGAAATAGGTAACAGGAACTCTTTTACTGTACCAATGGAAGTTTCCTAGCAATCCAACCTGCCTTTTCCAATCTCTCTCCGGGCTCCCGATACAGGCTGCTCGCTAAAATGCTGAGTCCGAAGGCTGAAGCAACGCAAAGCCTGATATACCAAACTTTTCTCCGGGGAGCTAGTTCCATTGCTTTTTCATATTTTCCGGTCTATTTTTGTATACGACAGCCTATAGTTTACGTCACTTTTTTTTAAAAAACTGGCATCTGTAGACACTAAGGTAGCGTCTCTCATTAGCGCCGTAAATTTGTCTATTCCACCAATTATGGACATGGATCCCTTTTGTGTTTCGTCCAGCTCGAGGCCGAGGTTTATAACCACAAAATCACTTCCGATTACGCGAAGTATAACAAGCTCATATCCTATCTCCTCAAGGAGACATCAATGCAGGTTCGAGAGGTTATCATTGCGCAGACCGAAAAACGCCATGAGACTCTCAAGGAGGACACGATTAAGCGTGTCATGCCCTCTGAGAAAGTTGCCTGCAGCAGACTTGCAGGGAACTGCAAATGGGTGACAGAGTGCCCTCAACCCTACTACGAGGGATGCAGCAACTCCTTGGTTCTTCCACCATGGACGGGACTTACTTCGCGAACAACGGCTAGAGCGGCTATCGGAAAACAATCAAGCAATGCTTGTTATCGTGCGCTCGTTTCACCCACTCAACTAGCAAATTTAGCGGATCTAGCCATTTAACAACCACAGCCACAAGCCGACGCCAGCAAGGTCAATGCCGTCGCGTCACAGGACACTTCTGCCATTGGCTTATAGTCAACTATAGAAGCTCTGCGAACACTAGTTGCTACAGTTAGTCCCCAAGTTCAACAGCTTAGTACGAAGCGCAGGAAACTGGACATCTAGACTACGTTTCTCGGTTAACGAAAGACGTACGACATGTCTCACGTGCTCTCAATCACGTCACGGATGCGCTTTCACGCACCCATCAGATCAGCTTATCGCCTGGCACCAACATCGACCTAGCCGCCGTGGCTATTGCCCAACAACCTGCTCACGACCTGGGCATGATACGACGCAACACCACGTTGAAACTACGCGAAGTTCCACTAGCTTTATCCGAGGGAGCATTCCTTGCGAAGCCCCACAAACTTCTCGCCGACCAGTGGTTCCTGCTTCGGTGCGTCGGCTAGTTTGCATGATTTTACACAACCAGTCTCATCCCGGCATACGTGCTTCGAGGAAGCACGTTACCGAAGGCTTCGTACGGCCAAACGTTAACCGCGCTGTCCGCCTGTGAACACGAGCATGCTTAGCGTGGCAGCGCACCAAGGTACACAGACACCAAAGCCCAGTTGACGTCTTTCCCGCTCCTGGCCCTAGTTTCTCACATGCCCACGTCGACCAATTCGGACAGTTGCTCCCATGCAAGAACTAGGTGTATCTCTTCAACTGTGTAGACCGATTCACCAGTTGGCCAGAAGAGCTTCCAATAGCCAACTGCTCATCTGAGACAGTTGCAAAAGCTTTCCTAAAACGCTGGGTAGCTCAATTTGGTCGTCCAAACGCAGTCATCCACGACAGAAATCGCTCTTTGGCGGATAATTCAGCAAACGTCTTAACGTGATTGGTTGCAAACGCAACCGAACTACTGCATACCACCCGGCAGCCACTAGGATGGTAGAAAGCTTCCACTGGCAACTCAAAGCATCACACTGTGCCAAATGTAGCACATCCTAGCACGAAGCACTTCAGCTCGTGCTCATATGCATAGGAAACATGATTGAAACGGATTCGCACGCAACTCTATCTTCGCTAGACATTGGATGCACACAAAGCTTACCTGATGAACTAGTCTTGCCAAAAGCGCCGGCAACTTCCGACTTTGGCGACTACGCAGCTCCCCTATCTCAGCACATGCGACAGCTTCCACTTGTACAATCCAGAGCACGGCGCTTGCTTACCAAAACCTAACTACTTGCGCGCACGTATTCCCTCGCCCTGACAGCGTACGCCGGCAACTTCAACCGCCTTATGCTGGCTCGCACCGTGTCATACGCAGTAGCGACAAAACGTTAACCTTGACTACAATGGTAAGACTGAGACGATCAACCTCGATCGACTCAAGCCAGCATTCCTCGCCAAGGCTGACTCTTCGGTGCAACAAGTACCTACACAGCCTGCGCCATGACAGCTCGCACCATAACCGCAGACCAGTCAGTCAGCAGAACCGACAAACTCAACTGACAGCACTCCTAATCGCCCTACTGTTCAACGTCGCGGTAGGAAGCTGAAACCTCCAGTTCGTTTTTCGGACTTTGTTAGCACTTACCATTTTATATGGAAGGTAAATCTGAAATCTTCTTTTTCTTACCAACAGTTTTCCATAATCCACATAAAGGTCGAAAAGGTGCTGAAACAACCAAAAGGGAGCCAAACCACTTGAAAACCCCAAACAGCTTTGCACTCTTCTGTGTACTGCTAGGCCTTTACGCTGCTTTTGAATTTAATTTCCCTACACACCGTCGGTTGGTTGCACCTCGATCTTACTTTTCGCTGGATCTCTGCCCGTCAACTGTTCAGCTTCCAAAGTGAACTTTACAAAGTGTCCTCCACACAGTTTTACTGTTTTGACAAGATAGGGAGGACCCGGGTGGGATCCCATAGGGTCCGATTGCATGGCTATCTTCCAGCTGCTGCTTCAGGTTTTACAACCTGGTCTCGCAGTAGGCTGTCCCATGACGGACGGTCTTCATGTAGCTCGAAGAACTGCTTACACCGTCCCTTTTGGGGCGGGTTATGTCGCAGTCTGAAGATTTCCGGTGTTGCCTGTGTAACATCCTAACTAAACTAATTTTATTGTATAACTAGCGACCGGTGTGTTTTGTTGAAATTATCGATGAGTGCGAATGCTTGACTTGCACGTCGCCATTTTGGCTTAGCGCCCCTGTCGGCTGCAATGCACGACTGCCCTGTGTGTTGTGCATCCTCCGCTCCTTCAGCTAGAACGTCAACGGTAGCGTTTTTATGGCTAGGTAACAAGGAGTAGAACTTTCCCTGCAATCCAACCTGACATTGCGAATCGCTCTCCGGCCTCAAACTACTGGTCACTCGCTAAAGCGCTGTCCGATGTTCGGCAAACTTATAAACCGATTAAGGCCGCAGTTCCGAAAAGTACGGGCTTGTCCGACCGACAAAATGTAACAATACTCTTAAGCGAAGCGCAACCCGGTGATCGTAAGCCGTCCCAGTTGTTACGAAAAATGCAGTGCCTAGCAAAACCCTCCTCTGTAGATGATGGTTTGCCTCTGGGGATTTGGTTACAACGACTACCTCGTGAAATGGGCTGGGTGCAGTTTGCTAATGGCGTTGCTTCACTCTCCCTGTTAGCTGACGCTTCCGATCGAATCTGGGTACCTTACGCCCAAGTTTCGCAGATCCGATGGACCTGTGATGCCGAATTAGCGGAACTCAGGGCGCAGATGGCCGATTTATAAACGACTCGTAGGCATTTGTTCGGTGGAACGTGGGACGCTAGTCGGTAATCAACGACACGTAGAAGGCTTGTCAAATACTCACAGTCTAGAAGTTGGAGGCGACTGAACCCAAGTATATTGTGCCGGCTACAAAAATAAGAAGCGAATAAACCGGAGTGGGAACAATGCAGCAAGGTTTTCATCAAAACGATTTGTGTCAAGGGATGTGCCGTCAGTTAAACAAGTAGACGTTTTGAAGGTTAAAACAACAGTAAACTCTAATGTCGCACAATACTGAAAGAGCGTGCTTTCCGGTACACTGCAACGGCCTCCCCTAGAAGGCTCAAGTATGGAAGCCTTCGATGGATATGTTAGTGGAGGAAAGCGGAAGATGTGGATGGGTCTGAATCTTTGCATGGGCTTGAACAAGGGTAGCCAAGATGGGGTGTGCGGTAGAGCTCGTTGGGTCCATGCGTTTGCTATTAATAATGTATGCTGATCTTGTGGACCTGAATTCATCATCGGTGGACCGTCGGGGCGGGCTGGTCGGACTGCAAAAATGGTCTAGTCCAGAAACAAGGCCGACAGGGCATTCCTTCCGCTGCAGACCTGCCTTGCACTTGGGAAGTGTCACTCTCCCCACCGCAGTTAAGTCCACGGTCCCCGTTCCACTAAGAAATTCGGAGTTCTCGTCGCCTAGCCAGGCGTTTGGGGGCCAACCCTTTCGTGGATCGCCTTGGCCGAAGGCGTCGGACCATTTCTTTTGTCAAGAAGGGGGCCTTGGGTCAGCTAGCGAGTCACCCGAGGGTTGCGTTGGCAGTTTCGGCGGCTGAGTTTCTGGAAGGTAGGACTCAAAGGGGTTGGGCTTGTGTCGGGGAAGTGGCTTGAGGCCGGACAGGGTACACGGCATACATGCTAAAAACAAATAAGTAAATAAATAAATAGTTTATTCGCAAATTCTTAGAGACATACCAAATCAGGCATGCTGAAGGTCTATAAGCAGTTGTGTATCGCGACGATACATCGGGTTCAATCGTGCGTAGTTGAAACGGTCAAGGCACCATAAGTGCAATGAAACGGTGCATGTTGACGGTGAGTATCATATTCTTGCATGTGTCGGGAAACGTTGAAATATGAGTCTAGTCGACTTGCCAGTATCATTATTATTATTAGGTATTATTAAGTGTTCGAAATATTTGCTTTTTTGTAGATTTTGCAAGAGGTTTATTGGAGAGACGCACGATTAGCATTGCGGTTTGCCTTCAAACCTAAGAGTAGTGGTGGCAGCCTTCTGCCGAACAATCCACTGGCAGGTAGATTGAAGTCAAAGTTAAAAGAGGCTATCAAGGACCTCAAAACTAGGCGGGCGGCTGGTGAGCAAGTCCTCTTTCTAGTGGGTTTTTCGGTGGTCAGCCGGAGGTTATTTTCCGCCCTAGCAGAACTTCCTGATGGAGCACGACCCAGGGATGATCGTGCCGACTTTCTTGAGGTAGTAGGTAGCAACGTTCATAGACTAGTGACTAATGTGCACGAGTTGAGTCTCCTTGTAGACAAATCATGTCCCGACATACTTGATTTCACGGAAAGGTGGTGGTCTCCGGATATCACGGACGGTGAGGTATGTTTACCTGGTAACGCGCTGCGTGGAACTAACTGCTCCGTCGGTCGGTAAGGCGGAGACGTTGTATTGTATGTGAGCTGTAACAGATGTGTTAAGTACCTGCGCCGTCCAGTCGTCTGATCAGACTGTTGAAGCCCTATCGGTTGGCTTGTGTACTTCCTCTGCCTGGTGTACAGCTGTAGTGCTATACAGGAGTCCTAGAAGTTCTTCCAGGGGGATACTTGTGTTTATTCGCACTCAGTCTGGGAATAAGTGTTTAGTTCTAGGGGACTTCAACCCATCGGAAGTTTGTTGGGTAGATCAATCTTGCAAATGGTCGTCAGGAACGTTCGGTCCAGACTTTCGTGAGCTGACGCTCCAGGTGCCTTTGCACTGGTTCGTGGACTTCTCCACTAAGTATATGGATAACCAAATACCATCTACTTTAGCTTTGGTTTTCGCTAAGTCCCTCTACTTCGTGCCTGGAGTTTTGTACGGTCCATTTCTAGGGTCCAGAGAGTACGCAAGCACACACTTCCGGTGTGCTGTTTCATGGCATCAACAGACCGCTGCCGAAGCAATTTTTGAATATTTGGCGGGCGGACTTTAGTACAAAACGAGCTAAGGATTCAGTTCAGAACTATGAGATTTAAATGGCTGACTCCGTCTAGTTAGCCTGGGATAACTTTAGGCCATACCTTACGGAGGGTTTCACTCGCTATATTTTATGTATGAGGAAATTAGCGTTAGGGGCGTAGCCTACATGGATAGGTACCACAGCCAAATACCTTTCATGAAACGGTCCAGATGCTGGCAAACCTACCAAGCAGCTCCATCAGTCAGTACCCATGAAAGCTATCGAGAAAATAGAAATAAATATAAGCAACATCACGGGACCGTTCGTCACCAGCACGAGCAGGGTTTGGCGGACGCGGCAGCAGCTAACTTCAAGATGTGGTTTGCTTACGTTATAAGATGCAACGGGGCAAAATGGTTTATACCAGTTTTGCCTTGAGCAGACGGGCGCCCTGCGCAAACTGATTATAACAAGGCTTGGATACTTATTGAGCTCGGGAGACCTATGTACCACAGATTGAATCATTTTCAAAAGTTTCACAGGATTCTTGCTTATCTGTGGTTAAAGTAACGGAGACTAAGGTATACGAGCGACTGCAAGACAGTAATTGCGCTAAAGCCTCCGGTCCTGTTTCAATCCACCCAAAGCTGTTACATGAATTGGCCGTTGAGCTGAATAGTTCTCCCACATTCTTGTTTTTAATATCGCTTGACAGCGGCATCCCACCTTCGAAATAAAATGAGGTAACCAGCTGTCCGACTTTTAAGTGCGGTACCAGCGCTCTGCCCGCGAACGACCGGCCTGTCTGTTGGACAAGCATAGTAGTCAAGTAGTTTGAAAAGCTGATAGAGTACTCAGCGGAGAAGCACCTGGATAGATTCAAACGTTTGCACGTTGCGCAAAATGAGCTCCGCATGTTAGTTGCGTCTCAAAACAATCTACTTATAGCTCGTGAAACCTGGGCCGAAGCGGTAGACAGGGCCATGCTGTAGACGGGCTATTCGTGGACTTTCTGAAAAGTTTTGACATTGTCCCTCCTCTTCGACTCTCACTAAAGTTGAGCTCTTACGGTATATCTGGTCGCGCTCTCCAGTGGGTGTCTGCCTTCCTTGAGGGAAGGGAACAGTGCGTACGGGTGAGGAGCAGCCTTTCCCTCAGGCAATCTGTCCTAAGTGACGTCCCGCAGTGCCAGGTATTGGGGCCATTGTTGTTCGTGAGCTATGCAACTGAGTTGCTTGGAGATCTAGGAGTGTCATCACTCATGGTTGCTGACGACCTTGAGCTCATAAATGTTGTGGATACCCCGGGGGGTCCTGATGCAATCCAGCGGGCCTTGGATAGACTCTGGGAATGGCCTACCTTACCGCTGCTGCCCGTTAATAGGGCTAAGTGCTCTGTTCTCCGAATCGGATCTGCTAATCCTCCCACCCAATATGTTATCGGAGGTGACGAACTCCCTGATGTCATCAGCAGATTGATTTGGGGGTCGTACATTCATCAGTACTTCATTCGGGCAACAATTGCAAGAAGGCTGCTTGTCGGGGGTTTTGTATGGTATGATTTATCCGCCCCTCCTTCGGAATCCAAACGGCCAATTTCTTTGTGAAGCTATTCTCGACATTCGTTCGACACCACCTAGAATATTGTATCCCGGCTTGTTCCCCATATCATCCTAGACAACACGAACTTGGAGAGTATGTTACCAGTGGGCACTCGGTTATTGCAGGTTCTACGTTGACAGACGTATCTTGCAAGCCAGCTCAGTTTGGGATTGTACTTGATGCACTACTGAAGGATAAGAGGGGACCTGCTTCTCACCTCTCGTACTTTGACGGGTAAGAGCGGCCCGGGCTTATAAGGTCTATTTAGTCCCGCTACTTTAACTAACCTCCACGGTCACCCACTGAAACCGCATAAACCACGGTCTTATAGGATTAGGACGGAAACTCGTCTGTCGCGCAGAGTTATAGATTGCTGGAATTTGCTTCCAGATCACGTGGTTAGGGACCCTACGGTTAAGGGTTTTGCGCGCCATCTGGATGCTCTTGAATGGCGACACTAAACTTTTCTTTTCCTAGCTGACGCACATTCAGGTTTAACTTTTTAATGACACAAATACCTTGGTATTCTACTTGTTCGGCTCTTTCCCCTTTCTATTTTGTCTTCTGAGTTTACGTTTTTCTCGTTCTTACTTCACGTAACCGCCCCAGCAGGGATTGCTAGAGCTGGATACGTGGGCATTAATTAGTTGGACAGGGTGTGATGAGGTCGTTGTTTTAGGCCCATCAGTATTTCAGTCGGCCAAATCCTAGTTCAGCGACACGCTGAAGAATGAGCACTCACGGGGTACTCCTATCGTTTCAGTTCCGCTTGAGCTTGCTCTTGAACTTAAAGACGAAAAAGGTGTGTTGTTGGAAATAGCAAAGGTTGACAAAATCTGAAAAATGGTGCGGACGTATGACCTGCCTACTTCGCCGGTCGGTTGCTTGTGGTCGAGGTGGGGTAGGTTGAGGGTGATGGGGAACGGAGGGTTTCGTGATCTCTAGTGCTCGGGCAGTCACCACAGGTGCGGGTGGTTGTGTACTTGCATAATATGGGTTGCGGGTGATTCGTCAAAGGGAGCCAATTTGAGTCGGTCGATGGACACTGTTATTGGATGACCATCCTGGTCTAAAGTAAAAGGTTCTGTAGACCGTTGCAAAACGCTGAAAGGGCCAGCGTAAGGAGGCTGGTGAGGGCGTCGCACCACGTTGGTGAGGCGGAAGACGTGAGTGCAGGCAGAACGTCTGCTATGCAATTGCACATCGCTAGTTAGCTCACGAGGCGGAGTCGAGCTTAGTGAGTGCATGCGTTGAGCTAGGGAGGACGCAGATTTCGGCGGAGTCATAACCGACGACGTAGGTGGTAAGACAAATTATCTTAAATAAATAATTATGTACTTGATGAAACGAGACACGCCAGCACAGGGGTGATCAGCTGGTTGGCAGAGCCATAGTAATATTAACAGCGTGTGTATAACACACGACCGAAATGCGTGTTGGCAAAATAAATGGGGTGAATATTACACATAAGTTTGCATAGGAATGATACAGGGATGAAAGACTTGAACATTCTTCGTGTGGAGCATTGGGCAGTGACTTTATTTCGGTGGAGAGCCACATTCGCCACTTCGTAGTGTCGTTAAACAGACATTTGTGGCTTTTTATAGGGAAAACGCATGCCAAGCGATGACCCACCACGTCTTGGAACATTGCTGTTGAGCACAGTGTGTAGAACGTTGAGATACTTGTAAAGCTTCTGTAGGACCGATTTTCCGTACGGCTATTCGCAGGCACGGGACACCCGATTTTCCCTTGGCTCAGCGGAAAGCTTAGTCAGGATTCTGCAGGATCGGTTGTGGACAGCGGTACTGTTCGGAGATAAGCTGTGTAAATTGCGGTGCTGCATTATTCAAATGAGTATGGAACACAAATCATAAGCAGTATCTTTGTCTGAGCAAATAACCCACGGGCCATGTGTGTGTCGCTGGTAGGTCCACGGGAGGAAACCATCGCAGCTAAGTGGGACGATTGCATGGAGAGGAAGTATCGAACGGTAGAGGAGCTTGCTGCGGATTTGGAATCAGGTATGACCAAGAGAAGTAGTATAGACCACATACACTATACTCCCGAAAGGCATAAAGTCTTCATGCCACACTGGCGCGGGGGTGAAGTATCCGCTGTATAATGGCGCCAATTAGATGAGGGTTATAAATAAATAAATAAATAGGCATATTTCTAGACCAGCTAGAGGCTGCAACCTAAAGGGTTCAGATCAATGCTTACATTTATCCGATGCTCTTGCATGGAAGTTGGCAAAATATATGTTCATCGTTAGCAATTGCAAATGCATTGGCACTGTTTAGTATACAGCTACTGGGTCGCAGGCGCCAACTTGACATTTTTCTGGTTCCTTCGGGCGATATTGAGCTCCTTGTCTTTTATTGTGAAAACTTCGCGGAGGTGTAGTTTGCCTTTTCTCCTTGGAACAGAATCCAATTTTCCACAAGTTCACTTTAAATTGATCGCACAATAATTGGCCACTCAGTTGCCCCAATTGTTGTTGCGCACATGGAAGAAATGAATGAAGGGATTATAAGGCATACGAAAAGTTAAAAACAATTCCGATAAATGCAGACATAAATAGAAGCAATTTGTTAAGAGAGAAAATAAATCTGCGTGCTTCAGTAGAAAAATACCAATTAACAAAAAAATACAGCCCTACTTTTCTTACGCTGATATTGCTCTCCGGCGCAAAATTTCAACCTGAGTTATTCTCAGATAAAAGAAAAAGCCTTTCTACAGTTAGAATACCGCTTAAAGTAGCACAAAATTACACTGGTCTGGACCAGCTTTAGCGCCTGAATACGATGAATGTAAAAGCAACACCATGCGTGCAGTAGTTTGCGAGTTATTCGCAATTAAACGATGGTCAACGAATAAGGCCATTTTTATTTTTCGCTAAAAATGGCTTTCTGCTTTGCAGGCAGATAGCAGAACAAATAAAAGAAAATATAAAAAGTAGGGAAGCGGTGTATGTTCTAGATAGGCATAGCTATCCAGAAATGCTCTAATTAGCCCGTTATACCCTGCGACAACTACGGACTGCGCAGGTGGCCGAAAAGTAAACTTTGCAGGCAAGCATGAAAAATATATGCAATTAAGGGATGAGCTTGCGCGAAAACGCTAGAAATCCAGCAAGGAATATTATATCTACAAGGGAATTCAGGGGAGCTTGTAATTAACTCACGGTTAGAAGGCCAAAGCATACCATTTTCAGGGGATACTGAGCCACATAAACAACCAGTAAAATAGAGTTTAGCATTTTTTAAGCCTCTAAGCTTTTCTAAAGCTTACAACAAGGCCGCATGAGCCAGATCTACCTGAGTAACTCAGGGGATCTTTCAGATCCGTTGACAGCTTTCGGCCTGAAAATGCACACATTACTTAGCTAAACATCACAAGATTTATCCCTTAGAGCCGATTTTCTATATTAATGAGGCTCTGTCTCTAACATCAGTGAGCTATAGGAGCCTGTCACTAATAATAAAGAAATGAGCATGGGAAATTTAGTAAAATTTAGCTAATTGCATTTGGGCGTGAAATCCGTTTTGGTCTACATTGGTTGGGCTTTAACAACTCTACTTCTGGTGGTTGAGCTTGCTTATACTTGAGGTATTGTTATGCCTCATGTGTAGATGCACCCTATTGTGCAACTCTTTGATGAATTTCGATTTATTTCTCTCCATTTTTAAGTTCCGAAGATAGTGCCGGCGGTGTTCATCCAGATGGCAATGTTAACTGGCACTCTAATGTCACACCGACTATTTCTTTTGTGATTTTCCTGGCAAGAGCTGTTCTAGCACCCTAGGCAAAGAGCGATAAGGTAAATCAGGAGTAGAATAGTAACAAAAACCAGTGGGAGCTGGTCGTTCACCCGCCATTACGCATAACGCATGGTAGGCTTTGGAGCCAGCTAAAAGATAAATGACACACGGGCGGCCAAGAGAAGAAAAGTGGTGATGGAAAGTTTCTGGTGCTCCAGCCAGCCAGTGTGACAGGGGCCTCTCTGTCATTGGTTAGCTTCCGTGCCAGTGAAAGTAAATCTGAAGATGCGAGTGTCTTACGAGCAAAAGCAGTTAAAGAAGAGGATCTGATTTTCATTATGCCTGTCTGCTAGTGTTGCCAATAGCGAAAGGCACATGTATACCAGATAAGGCTAAGTATATGGGGTCAAGAGAGAGTAAGGAGGAATGCTCCACTGACGAGGAGGACGGAGCAAAACGCCATGGAACTGCACTTAAGTTGAACACTTGCAGGGAGATGAAATTGTTTTTTCAGATGTGCTGAAACCCATAAGGATTAGATCAAAATGGTTCAGAACCATGGAGGAAACGGATCAAAGGGCTTTCAGCAGAAATTTCCACTGGCGAGGTGGAGGGAGGACAACGCCATGGCACCGCAAGTATGTTGATCATTTGCAGGGGGACGAAGATGGTTAAGTGATGTTCCGCAGGTAATAATGATTTGAACCCAACTGTTCAAACCAGTAGAAGGTACGGATCAAAAAGCTTCCAAAATAGATAAGGTTCCGGAGGCCTAGAATTGATGGCAGACCCTGCTGGCGTGGTGGGTAACGTATCCATCGGATACTGACGCCAAGAATATGAAGGATCTAATGCCATAAATAATCCACTGGCGAGGTGGACGGAACACCACGCCATGAGAGCGCAAGTAAGTTGACCACATGCCGGTAGATAAAGCTTTCTTGCGGTGATGTTCCGAAAGTGAAAGTGCTTTGAACGCGGTCGTTCAAACCACTAGCTTATGCATAGCTAGGGGCCAGAATGCCCGAGGTGGTAGCGTGAGCTTCACATATTGTCTCTTGGTCATATTTATAGATATGACGATTCAGGTAAGTTTATTCAGCCACTTCGATGCTGGTCTCGAGGGCGGACAGAGAAGAGGTCACAGAAAGGAAGGACTTTGAACATAAAGAAAGGAGTATGAAGAGCCGGCGAGCCCGGGCCTTGCAAACATTTTACCTCGTTTTAGGTGTATATATATAAACTATGGCGTCATCTGTTTGTATTGCCTTCTAATACTGGAGGTGAAAATATAAGATCGGTGTTCAGAACTAGATGTCGTGAGATGTGGAGCAGTGCATCAAAGGAAAGAAGGTGCAGTACACCGTTGTGAAGAAAAGCCTATCTCCTTGGAACGGTGCGTAATTAGACTGAAAGCTGCGGTAATGGAACCTTGGCGGTGCCCGCAACTAGAGCATTGTACCGTAAAGCAGTTCTGCTGGCGCACGTTGCAAGTCAGCTTTGATGCTGCTGCGAATGCCTAAGAGTACATGTGAACTGTTTTCGCTCTAGTTAGGGTCGTTGGAGGCGCACAGCGATGCTTTAAGCTCGCTATGGAAGCGTTCAACCAAACTGTTTGTTGCTGGGTGATACGATGTAGTATGAATGCGGCGGCAGCCTAAAATTTGTACAAAGTATCCAATTGTGAAGCTTTGGTATGCGTTCCTCGATCATTGGTCATGGTACATGGGCATCCGTAGTGCGCGACCCATCGATCTAAGATGGGCCGGATAACAGGCACAGCTGTGTAGTCTTTTCGGGAATGGCTTCTAGCCATCTGGTGAAGCTGTTGACACATATACGAAACTATAGGAATGTGAGTAAAGAAGGAAAGGGACTTACCGAGTCTGCGCCTACACGCGAGAACCGAGAGTCTGGAGCAGGAAATAAACCAAGACTTTGCGGGTGTGACGACGTACTTTGGAGCGCTGGCAGTGAATGCAAGTGCGAGCCCAGGTACGAACCTATTTGTTTAGGCGTGACCGAACGAAACTTCCGGTGACCAGTTTCAAAGCTGCTCGGAGACCGGGATGTGCTAGCGATTGTGGTGCGTCAAAGGCAGCGGCTAAAGGAGGTGGGCACGAGTGGCCTAGGACAACCTGTAGAGGTGTCACAGATAATGATTCTTTCCGTGGTTTCAAGAGAAACAGGTTACACATGCAGCGAGGTGGACGGAAGATTGGGTGCATGCCTTCCTCTTGTGTCTGAGCCAATGCCATGGCGGCAAGGCTGGCTGTTGGCAAAGACTAGAGCAAGCTTGACGCGTGAAAATGCATCGGCGACGGCATTGCCAACCCCTAAGACATGACGTATATCATCAGTGAACTGTATGACAGCGCCTAGGTGTCTTGTTTCCCTTGATGAATATTTGTCGCATGCCTGTTAAAGACGAAGATGAGGGGCTTGTGGTCAGTGTATACCGAGCAAGCGTGGCCTTCGAGTGTGCACCGGAAGGGACGAATGGCTAGGTATATAGCTAGCAGTTCTCTGCCAAATGTGCTGTGGCGGGAAGCCGCTGACTGCGGGCGCTTGGAGAAGAAACCAAGAGGCTATCATTGCACACCAACGTGTTTTTAGAGGCCATTTCCCACCGCGACTTCTGAGGCCACAGTCGTAATAGTATGGGATGCAGTCGATTCGGAATGAGAGCGGAGCGGTATTTTGAAGATAGCGTCTTTGAGCTCTGCGTAGACGGGCTGTGCTGTGTCAGGAAAAGCAAACTTACGTTCATTCCCTCCCAGTAGGTCAGTCAGAAGCTGCATGAGCTAAGCGCAATACGGAATGAAGCCTCGATGGTAGTTGACCTAACCACAAAATCGATGGAGGTGCCTGAACGTAGTCGGAGCTGCGAAGTACTTGGTGGCGTGGAGCTTATGAGCAAGGACTTCGACACCATACCATTCGACCTAGGAATTCGATCATTGATTTACCTAGTTCGTACTTAGTCGGGTTCCATGACACTGTGTTGGGTCAAGAGATGGAAGAGAGTTCGAAGGTAGTCGAGGTGCTCGTGTTCCGATGAACCGGCAACTAACATATCTACAAGGTAGGAATAAGCCCAGCCTAGGCCACCAGTGACATGGTAGACCAAGCTTTGAAAGGTTTTTGCAGTGTTGCACAGTCCAAAATGCGTACCTACAAACTCAAGCAAGCCAACTGGAGTGATAACGACTGTTGTAGGTATGTCATTTTCTTCTACATATATCTGGCCGTAGGTCCGAACCAGATCGATCTTGTTGAAGATCGTCTTACATGTGAGGCATGCGGTAGGGTCTTGCATGTGTGAGATGGGATATCTCTCTGGGACGAGTAGCCGAGTTAATGCGCGGCAGTCCCCGCAAGAGCGTCAGTCACCAAACATCTTGAGGGCCCTCTGCAGGGGAGAGTACCAAGTGTCGTCGGAAGAGCGGATGATACCAAGTTCGAGAATGTGCTCAAAGTCCGCCATAGCCGCCTTCAGTTTCTCGGGCGATAGGCGTCGTGGACGGTATGACACAGGTAGATCCCTCGTCCTATGTGGTGCGTGACTTGGGATGCCACCGGCAAAGCTGCGTTCATTGGCTGCGCAAGCTTTGAATACTGAAAAACGAGGTTGGTGTAGTCTGACGAGGCCTGGGGAAAGGCGTAGACTGGTGTTATAGATGTGCTATCAGCGGTGATGCTACGTACATTGATTTCCGTTGCAGTGTCGCCTATCATCTGGCGTTTCGTACCGACAAAGGGGTCAAAACGCCTGAAGAAGTCTGCCGCTGATGGCAAAGGTGCTTGCAGTGACGGTGAATACCCAGCGGAACGTGCGCCGAAGACCTAGGTCTAGGGTTAGCTACCGATGATAGTAGGTGGCTATTGGCTTGCCGTTGGCAGTACTTAGGTTGTCGATAAAGTAGCGATAGGCTCACCTGGCATAGGGGGATGAGGCTAACATTCGTCTTCGTAGGAACGAAGAACTGGGTCTCGGAATCATAATCTCTAATGTAGATGAGACGAGTTTGGGCTTCGCCGACACCGTTAGTCTCTATTACCGGCCGGCCTGAAAGTTTCTCTGCTTCAAGGAGAAGAAAATGCATGGTTGCTCTCAGTTACGGGCTTTGTTACCAAAACTTGAGTGGTAAAAGCAAAAGCCTGCATTGTTCCGCTTCGTGCAACGGTGAACTAAAGTGGCTGCGCTGCTTAGAGTCTTGGGAAAGTTTCTCTACTTAGCGTCGTGGTGACGCTAGTTACGATGGTAAAGCGTCGATGGCTGACGGCTCATCTGTCGCGGATGTCGCTGGGGCTGCGACGGGGCTAAGTCGAGTGCATGACTTTACTTAGTTTATCGGCTGGCGTTGTAGTGACCTGAAGATGTCCCCATGTTATTGCGCAATTGGTTCTAAAATGTATTAAGCTTATAACTTCTTATGTAGTAGGGAATCAGCTGGGCTTCCGGTTGGCTTATGACCTTTGAACTTCGCCTAGTAAACACGTTCTACCAGACGTAAGCCTTGCATAAGATGTTGAAAGCGTTTGTTGCTGTCGATGCACATAAGGTTAGTATTAGAATTGTCCAAAACCGTCTGAATACCGGCACCAGAGGTAACTTTATGTGCCTTCGTAGACGTCGGTCGCTAGCTGGCGTTAATTGATGCTTTTTCATTACGCCTGAGCAGTAGATACTGTACTCCGCAGTTTCCAACCACTATCAGTTTGTAACCAGCAAAATGCTATATATATCTTTCATATTGTTGACAAAGAGAGCACGTTAAAAGTTTTAGGTCCAAGAATCAGATGTTTTGTTCTGCACTTATCCTCACTTGGCCCCATATACAGTTTTATCTGGTAAACATATGCCGTTCACTACTGGCAGTATTAGTATACCGGCATAATGTACACCAGATCCTCTACTTTAATTGCTTTTGCTAGTTAAACATTCGCATTTCCAGATCCCATTTCAATGGCACGAAAGCCAACCAACGACAGAGAGGACCCTGTCACACTGGCTGGATGGACCACCAGAAACTTTCCATCACCACTTGTATTATCTTGGCCGCCCGTACGTTATTTAGCTTTTAGCAGGCTCCAAAGACCACCATGCGTCGAGCGAAATGGTGGGTGAACGACCAGCACCCACTGTTTTTTGTTACTATTCTACTCCTGATTTGCCTTGTCACTCTTTGCTTAGGGTGCTAGAGCAGTTCTTGCCAGGAAAACCACAAAAGAAATAACCGGTGTGACAGTATAGTACTGGTTAACATTGGCATCTGGAAGAACAATCCTGGCACTTGCTTCGGAACTTAAAATTGGAGAGAAATAAATAAAAATTAATAAAAGAGCTGCACAATAGTTTGCATCAACACATGCGACATAACAAGCCCTCAAGTTCGAGGAAGCTCAATCCCCAGAAGTAGGGTTGATTATGCCGTACCAACGCATACGAATCTGGATAGCACGTCTCAAAGCAATTTGCTAAATTTTACCAAATTTCCCCATACACGTTACTTTATTAATAGTGACTGGCTCCTCTAGCTCACTGATGTTGGTGAGAGCCTCATGAATTTAGAGAAGCGGCCCTAAGGGGTAAAACGCAATGTTTAGCTAAGAAATGTGTGTATTTTTCAGGCCAAAATGTGTCAACGGATTCGTAAGGTCTCCCATGTTACTTAGGTAGACATGGCTCATGCGGCCTTGATGTAAGCTTCAGAAACAATTAGAGGCTTAAAACGTTAAACTCTGTATTCTTAGTTGTTTATATGGCTCAGTATCCATGAAAATGCTTTGCTGAGGTCTTCTAACCGTGGGTTAATTATAAGCTCACCTGAAATCCCATGCGGACATAATATCTCTTACTGGCTTTCTAGCTTTTTCGCACAGAAATATACCTTATTTACGTATATTTGCCATGTATGCCTGCAAAGTGTACCTTTCGATCATCTGCGCACACACTAATTGTTGCTGGGTATTAAGGGCTAGTTAGAGGATTGCTGGATAGCTATGCTTATTTAGAACATATACCGCTTCGCTACCTTTTACATTTGCTTTTCTTTTTCTACTATCTGCTTGCAAAGCAGAAAGCCATTTTAGCAAAAAAGAATAATGGCCTTATTCGTAGACCATCATCCAATTGCAAATAACTCGCAAACTACTGTACGTATTGCACTAATTTTGCTTTCAACGTAATCAGCGGTTAAAACCTGTCCTGAGCAGCTTATTTTTGTGCTGCTGTACGCAGTATACCAGCCTTAGAAAAGGATTTTTTCTGAGATTTACTCAGGTTGAAATGTCGCGTCGGAAAGCAGTGTCAGTGCAAGAAAAGTGGCCATACTTCTTGTAAATTTGTATTTTTCTAGTAAAGCAAGCCGCCTTAGTATGTCTCGTAACAAATCCTTTTTATTTTCATCTGCATTTCTCGAAATAATCTTTTAAATTTTCGCATCTCTTATAATTCCGCCACTCCCATTTCTTCCATGTGCGCATTAACAATTTTGACGGCTGAGCAGGCCAATAAAAGTCCAATGAATTTTAAGTGAAGTTGTGATGAATTGGATCCTGTTCCAAAGGAAAACGGCACAACTTCACCTCTGCACAGCTTTCACAACAAAAGAACGAGGAGCACAATATCGCCCGATGGAACCAGAAAAATTTCAAAGTGGGCGCCTGCGCCCCCAGCAGCTGTATACCAAACAATGCCAATTCATTTGTAATTCCCAACGAGGAACATATACTCGTATTTTGCCTACTTCCATGCAAGAGCATCGGATTAATGTAAAGCTTGATCTGAACCCTAAACGGTGCAGCCTCTAGCCGGTCTACAATTTTGCCTATTTATTTATTTGATATATACTTTAGAACTACTTAAAGGCTTAACAAAATACCGAACTTTTTACTCCTAGTTGTATATGTGGCTCAGTATCCACGGAAAATTGTACACTGAGGCGTTCTGAGCGTGGGTTAATCATAAGTTGGCCTGAATTCCCTTGCATACATAATATTCCTTCATGGTTTTCTAGGGTGTTCGCGCAAACTTATCGCTTATTTGTGTACATTTGTTATGTATGCCTAAAAATATTGCTTATCGGCCACCTACGAAGTACCTAGTTGTTGCGGGGTGTTACGGGCTATATAAAACATTTCTAGATAGTTATGCCTATTTAGAACCTATACCACCTCGCTACCTTTTACGATTATTTTTCTTTTTCCTGAAATCTGCTTGCAACGCAGAGAGCCATTTTTAGGGAAAACATAATGGCGTTGTTCGTAGGCAACCATTCAATTGCGAATAATCGTGGTTTCACTTTTAACGTAATCGGCGGTTAAAACTAATCCTTAGTAGCTTTTTGTGCTACTGTACGCAATATACTAGGCTCGGTAAAGGTTCGTTTCTGAGGTTTACCCAGATTGAAATTTAGCGCCAGAAATCAAATTTAGCGCAAGAAAAGCTTGGTGATGTATTTTGTTAATTTGTATTTTTCTAGTGAAGTACGCCTCCTTAGTGGCTGTTAACAAACGATGTTTAATTCTAGCTGCATTTCTCGGAATTATTTTCAACCTTTTCACATTCCTTATAATTCCACCACTCCTAGTTCCTCCATGTGCATACCAATAATTTTGTCGAATAAGCAGACCAAAATCTTCCAATGGATTTAACGTGCAGTTGTGCCGAATTAGTTCCTGTTCCAAAGAAATCCTGCACAACTACTGCTCTGCGCAACTGCCACAAATAAATAAATAAATATTTTATTCTCTACTATGCGAGGCGCGCCCATGGAGGCATGATCAGGTAGGTTCAACTGCAGACATTTTATGGTAACTGTACCAGTGACAAAAGTAAATTGTTCATATAATTAAATAAATAAATAACTAGTTTATTCCCATATTCATTGTGACATGCCCAATCAGGCGTGATCAAGGTTTAAAAGCAGTTGTGTTTCACGACGATACTTCGGGTTCAATTGTGTGTAGTTAAAACGGTCAAGGCACTATAAGTGCAATGTAACAGTGCTTGTAGACGGAGCGTAACATATTCTTGCATGTGTCGGGAAGAGTTGAGATATGAGTCTAGTCGACTTGCCAGTATGTACTTGTGGGCAGTGACTTTATTCCTTGGAGAGTCACATCCGCCACGTCGCAGTATTTGTTAAGCATACATTTGTGGCTTTTTATAGGGAGAACGCTTGCCAGGCGAAAACCCACCACGTCCTGCGACACTGCCGTAAAGCATTTTGAACGTTAATGTATAACTGGCAAAGCCGTTTGACGACTGATTTCATATTCGGTTATTCGCAGGCAAATGGCTCCTAAGTTCCTCTGTTACTTAGACGGGTAATTTGCTCGGGGCCGCCATGATTGTTGAGGCCGGTTGAGGAGGGGAACATCGCGAATAGTGGTCTTGCTGTTTGTCCAGGTGAACAAAAGTTCAAATTTTCTGCTGCCTGGATTTCCAGATGCATGGTTTGTGGAAGTATGAAGATGTGTCAAGTTCTCCATACTGAACAAGGAATTTGGTGGTTGTAGTTGGGTCCTTTTGGTGTTCAACCATGATCCATGTAAGTCCTTGTCGGTGATTACTTCCGTCTTCGGCGTAAATTGTTCCTTAGTCCAATCCCAGCTCTCTAAGAATTGCCGGACCTCGGAGAAAAGGGAAAGTGTGGGACAACCGTGAGAAGACCGCAAAAACAGGCATGGAGTTAAACATTGTTAAAGTCTTACGTTACAACATTTTGTCTTGAGACAAAAGCATGTACACTGCGCAACAATAATTATGCTGAAAGCGCCTTTTGAATATCCTATAGAATATTAGCAGTATAGGTGGATTGCTAACGTCTGCGTAGAGACAAGAGCGTTGTACCAGTAAGCAATCTACGTAGTATCGGTTTAATAATGAGCCGCAAGTTGCGTGGGGAAGTGCAAAGTGAGTTAGAATATTGATGATGATTGCAAGGTGCATGAACAGCATGTAGATAACGTAATACGATAGGGAGCGCAGAATAAGTGAAAATAAATAGGTTGCCGCGAGAATCTAAAGGTCAATTGGCGGTAGGGAAGGAGAAAGATTAAATGCAGATAATCTAAAGGAATAAAGGTTTTTGAGATACGGAGTGTCTCCTAACGAGCACTGGGTAATCGCATTTGTGTGGAGCCTATGAACACTAGCTACTTCTAATCAGAGGTTCCGAATTTATGACAGCCGACGGATGGTGGCGCTAGGAAAGACTTCAGTGGCCAGAAGTAGCCTTTCGAATCAGCCGCTTAGTCACAAGTGTATGCGTATAGGGTTACTGAATGCATCAACAAACCAGGAGAATGTATGATGGAGAGACAACGATTGTATCCTAACAAGCTCAAGATCTGCGCAGAGGGGACATGGAGCATACGGCGAATTGCTGCAGAAGTGAGGAAGAAAAGAAGAGCGACAGATAGTGGCGCTAGGATTGAGAGTATAAGTGGCCAGCAAAAGCATTCGGATTAGGCATACCAATTGCCAGTGCATACCCACAATGACAGAAATGTCAACAAACCGTTGAAGGTGTGATGCAAACAATTCAACAGAGTAAGTGTTGGAGGGATAAGGAGTGACTCCTGGAGCAAAGATAAATTCTAGCTATAATGACTCGCTACAGCTGAAAAGTGGTGACGAAGAACTGATAATGGTACTAAGATAGACAGCGTATCGACGGCTGGCAGTGGCATTGGCGTGAAGCTTACTAGTGGCTAGTGGATACCTAAAGTGTCCCAAAATAAGTCAACAGACAGCAAATGTATGTGACGCAGACAGTCCCAAAGGATGAAGGTTGGAGATAAAAGAGTGTGGCTCTTAGCAAGTTCTGGATATGCGCAGAGATGGTTGCAGCCTACGAAGAATAGCATGAAGCTTAATATCGCGCGAAGGAACCAGAGGGATTTCCAGGTGGGCGCCTACGACCCAATCAGCTGTACACTAAACAATGCCAATGCATTCGTAATTGCCAACGAGGAACATATACCCGCATTTTACATACTACCCTGCAAGAGCGTCGGATCAATGTAAAGCTTGATGTGAACCCGTAGAAATGCAGCCTTTAGCCAGTCTAGGAATATAGCTATTTATTTATTTATTTATTTATAACGCTATTCGCGTTTGTTTGAAACGCGAATACCATATCCGCCTTTGGAGCCGGCTACTGGACTGTGAAGGACGTTCCTCTACGCACTTGCCGCCCAACTACATCCTCCCCAGCTAGATCTCTCCTGATGATTTATTGCTAGTATTAGTTAGCACTTCTCCCGTTCAATACACTTTTCTCTAGCTTAAACTATTTGTTTCGTACCCATTGTCATTGGTTGGGCGTCTAGACTCGTACCGGATATATAATGCACGATCATCGCGCTATAATTGGTGACCCCGAACAACTTTTTGGGTGAGGATAAGACCAACAGTATTTTTAGATCCGGTAACTTATTCTGTCTTCCCCTTTAATTTTACCTTTTACTATTTGGGTTCACTTTTACAAGCTCCGAAATTTTCCACTTTGTAGATCATTGACGGAGATTTGGGCGATCAGCTCCCGCTTTTCCAAAAGACTAATCCTAAGGCCTGAGTTAATCAGCTAGAATACATTTTTTGTTACGTGGCGTCAGGTCTGGCAGTAGCAAATTTCACCGCGTTTTCGCAGCGATTATTCCGCAAGTCGTTGATGATCTCCTCGACAGCTTAGTGCCTCACGAATATCAGTGCAGTTATGACAATCATAAGGTCGTCCTCTTGAAACGATTCGGCATACCAGATCATGCTCGCGTTACGCAGCTTCTTAACAAAATCAAGCTACGTGGTCGAAAGTCTTGTCATTTGTTGCACACGGCGCAAGCTCTAGCTAAGGCACTCTCTATTAGCGACTCTTTTCTTAAACAGGTGTGCTTTCGTCATCTGCTACGTGACCTGTGTAACTATCCGTACGCAAATTATGGGCCTTTTTCTCGCCTTACCGACATTGCGGACCGCATTTAAGACTCCAAAGCCCAGGTTTCTCTAGGCCAGTCAATTTCCATCACGGTAGTAGCAAGTAGCTGCAGTTACCAACCAACTACAGAACCTAACGCAGTTCGGATCCAGCTGCCGAAATCTTTCCAGTAATCGCATTCGTCCTAGAGCACGTTTGAAATCTCCCCTAGGTCAACTGTTGTTGGTACCACGAGCGTTTTGGTAAACAGGCGCGATCGTGGCGCCCGTCCTGTTCTTTCAAGCGCAACCCGCAGGGAAACATGCTGGCCAGCAAGTAGGGGCGACGGACTTTGCTGGCTGCCCCAGTGGTCCTTTTTCGTCACCGATCGCAGTACGGGAGTGGCCTATCTCGTTGACACCGACGCAGAAGTCAGCGTTATCCCACATGGTTCTAATGATGTTATTGGGGGGGAATAGTTAATTGCCCGCAGCAAACGGCACCACTACGCTTGGGTATGGTCAACGATCGCGTACGCTTAAGTTAAACCTACTACGTTCTTTTGACTGGTTCTTCCTTGTCGCAGCTGTTCAGACGACAATACTTGGCCATGACTTTGTGCAGCACGTTGTTTTGCTTTTTGATGCGTAGCAACGCCATCGGATCCATCGTCAAACAACTCTGGCAGCTATGGGTACCTTGCCCGACATTGAGGCAAGCAGTCCCGTATATGCTAACCAAGCGAGCTCACCTATCGGTCAGCTGCTTAATATCAAGTTCACGCAAGTCTTATGCGCAATGGCACCATTGCCATCCGTCAATGGTTCTTCAAAACATCATACGGTTAACAAAGATCCGCATGTTTTCGCCAAAGTCAGGTGAACGACCCCTGACGAACTAAAAATGGCTTGCGCAGAATCCGAGCACAAGTTTGAACCAGGTATTGTTCGTCCATCCAATAGCCCGTAGGAGACGACGCCGCGCATGTTGCCCAAACTCTCAGGTGATTGGCGCACAAGTGGTGCTTACCATGCACGCAGTAAAGTAACTGTTTTCGACCGCTAGCCTATTCCTCACATTCAGGACATCACGGCTGGCCTGCGTGGCCCCGTGCTTTCTCGAAAATCGATCTGGTTGGAGGTTATCCCCAGCTTTCAGTCGCTGAGGAAGACGTACCGAAGACTGCCGTTATCACGCCGTCTGGGGCTGGCCAGCAGTGGCACATCAAACTATGTGGATTCAAGCCGGCGACAATATCCGATTGACTGCACGGACATGTTCAGAATTGCTTGGAGATTAATACACTTTAGTGCTTTTTAACTGAAAATCAGTGTTCGAATTCACGAATATGATAGATTTTTAGAAACCGTTGGCACCAAGTTGAAGCGCATGTAAGAAGCAATTTTAGAGTGAGGTTAATTAATGAGAGGGAAGATGACTTACTATAGAGTGGGAAAAATTACGAAAAATTGTGTCTTCATTCAAAACAAAGAATTAAGCAACTATTTCTCTTGCAGCTGAAGGTAGGTTATTGACAGTAAAAGTGACTATCCCTCCTATAAAGCAACCCTGTAGGATCCTTTTGATATCAAAAAGATGACTCGGGTCGACAGCTTGGAAATTTCCGTGCCCGTAGTATGTTGAATAGAAAGGTGGTAGATGGCGACAGGTAACAGTCAAATGGAAAGTAATGAAAGTAATGCCCCAGTTGTCTGGAAACAGAAATCTATACCGGAGCCCGATGAACTAGATAGTTGAAGAGAAATGGTCGCGGTTTTACATGACATGCGGACGTAAAACGGAAGGAGTTGTGTAAAAGTACAGGCAGTTATACCTGGTTAGTGGCTTAATGCCAGCCAGGAGTCTCAAGGTCCGTTCAGATGGTACTCTGTCTACTAGAGTAATGAATGATTGGTATCGACTGCCGGACCCGATTGTCACTGCGCAGTCAGAAGCGAGTTTCAAATGTCGGCTATACATATTCCTTCACCGTATTTTATGATCCAGCAGGTCAGAGAATATATCCGTAGCTAAGCCATAGCTACTATTTCTGCAATACTTAGAAGATCGGGAAATTAAGAGGTTGACACTGGACAACGCTCTTGCTCTCTGCCACTCAATGAACTGAATGATTACTTGCACTAAAAGTTTGAAAATTAACTGTTGTCGTGGGTCAAATATACCGAGCCATCGGTAAATTTAATGCGCATGCCTGCACTATGCACCTCAGTATGAAAACATTGGAAGAATAAAGCGTTATGTGACTGCTGAAAGTAATTCAGGAAGCCCGAAAATGCTGAGGGTTGATATTGTTTACCGTTGTAAGACAATGAACTTATTCCCGCCCATTGCCTGTCGCACCTGCAGTCCGAAAAGCAGTTTCCGTTTATACAGTGGACACATTGGAACATGGAGAAGAGAACGGAGACACATGGTCAGCTCCGTCGCCAATTGCATCGTGTGGATGTCTTGCTTCAATTGTGACAAATATAACGGTGGTGAACGATCATTTACTCATTGGATGACAGAGAGTAGGAGGAAGGTCCTTGGTCAGCTCCGTCAGCTTAAGATCGTTACAGAAGAAAAAGGCAACTATGGATATTGTACTCGAGATACTTCAATAGAGATGCTTGCTAGTGAAATAGATATACACTGTGGGAGAAGTAGTTTTTTTAATAAAATCTTTAATTAAATGATGGTAAAGGATGAAACTCAAGCACCATGCATATCGACATCGATCCAATGTACCAACCGTTGAGACAGAGAAAGCTCAAGAAGATTAACAAGGGTGGTTCGAAATAACCTAATACAACACGCAGACAATGAACAGCATGGTCAATGTGAGCCCAGACCGCTCACCCACACCGGTTGCGCCACGCCGAGCGCGACATTACAAACCACGTCGCAACAACGATTGCGCAACCAGCGAGAGTGACGCGAGCACAACCACGGAATACAGTGCCTCACCAAGCAGGAGACAGAAGTAATAGCCACGAATGCCAACCCAAGGAACGGAGTGGTTGCTGACAGTATCTATTATTGATTTTGCTTTCCACCACTTCCTGCTACCTGATTGTTTTCAACCATGCACTGAAGATGTCACCTCGAATGGTGGCGAAAAGATTGTAATCAAGCCGCCCAGCTCGGAGTACTTGCTAGCACCCGAACAAGCCTCCCGAGCTACCAATAGTCCAAATCATTTCAATGAAACACAGTACCTTAATAATAAACACAGGCCTGAACTCGACTTCCAGGTGGAAATATCTTTGAAAACAACCTTTGAGTAAAAGTGGTACCGGAAGTTTACTTCGTTCACTCTTCTCAAATACCAGAGCAATGAAAAAATACTTGCTTATCGGGCAATGCCAGACACGGCTATGTAGGCTTGAGCATGTTATAGGTACAAATAATGGTGGTGAAGTATCAATAACTATGTTTAGTGGGGAATAACATCGGCCACATCACATAGTTGTTAAACGGACAACAGTGGATTTTATAGGGAGAGCGCTTGCCAAGCAAAATCCCACCACTTCCTGGAGCACCGCTGATAGACCATTTGCTGGAATGGGATAACTCGAACCTCCCAGCTGGCAGCCCGAAGAGGTTGTTTGGCTAACCAGCCAGTAAGCTGGGTCGCAGGTAAGCTAAGAACAGCTTCACAAAGCTATTGGCCGTTAGGACACCGAAGCAGCGGCGAATAAGCGATATCACAAGGAATACTTTACAAACAGACTTCATTCAACTATCTTAGAGTGAAGCACAAAGGTATGGATGACACCTAGATTAACCTGCTGAATGACAACCGAGTCCTCACAGTCACTAACTAGATAGCGCGTGGAGAGATTAAAACCTGCCACGCGGATGACAGAATATTTCGCCTGATTTATAGGTATCAACTATAATGTTGATCAACCCCAGAGAATTTCCAAGGCAATCTGAAATGCCCTGGAGCCCCAAGGCTATGCACGATATTCCAGAGGTTAGGGTCCATAGCGAACAACGGCGACGGTACTTCAAACTACTGGAGTTAGTCATTGACAAAGTTCGAAAGTAACGACCCTAATACCGAGCCCTGCAACCACTACTAGTAACAGCTTGTCTATGTAAATATCTACGCTCCATGCGTAAACAAATTTCTCTCCCCTCTAGAAAAAGCAAACACCCATTTATAAATAAATAAATAAATAAATAGATTATTCTCAGTTTCATAGAGACACACCAACTCAGGCATGATCAAGGTTTAAAAACAGATGTGTATCGTGACGGTACATCGGGTTCCATCTTGTGTAGTTGAAACGGTGTCGGGAAGAGTTGATATGTGAGTCGAGTCGACTTGCCAGTATGTAGTTGTGGGCGGCTCCATACGAATTCAACTTCAATGAGTCATTGAGGTGGGAGAGTAACAAACTTCCGAGAAGTCTAGGAAAAGCACGTCTATAGCGCGTTTGTTTCTACTGCCTCAGCACAGCTTCTAGGAGCTACAAATATTTCTGTCAGACACAGAAACCCCTTACGGAATCCATGCTGTGCAGCACCGAGACAAAAAGCGTATTTAGAGAGTGTTGCGGCGATTAGAAAAGCGGTGAGTTGGATGGTCTTAAGCGCTACAGTTTCTCAATGCTAATGAAAGTCCATTCGGATGAGAAGGAGACGGTACAGGTGCTAGGTGTTGCTTCAGTCATGTTAATCGTACTAGATGCTTTCGGGATGGTGAAAGAAGCAGGCAGGTTGCTAGCTTCATAATCCAGAAGGAAGTGACTGCTATATGCACGTAGGTATGAAAACCTAGCTAGAAGTAAGTACTGCGTGACTGCGGAAAACAAATTTGGAACCCCTATAAGGATAAAGTGGGAGATCGTTTGCCTCGGGGTCTGTCCTATCCCGCTCAGCCCTGTGTCGCATGCTAGAAAGACAAAGGCAGACCCTGTCCTGCCACTTGCCGGGTCTAGCTCGGTGACTGCGAAAATAAATCATGGCTGATACTGCTCTGTTTCATTGTCGGTTACCATGGCAGGTAGCAGACGAAAAACCGAGACAAGCAATCCTGCAATCAAAATTAGTCGGGTGTTAGCTGCTTTCATTTCGGAGCCCCTGACGCCTGCGATTGTCCGCAGCTATTGCACAAAGTATGCAGCAGGTCTCATTAGGTTAGCTCTCTTCATGACGGTCACCGAGGCTGTATGGATAGCAACCCAAGCCTGGTGTGCCTGTGTTACAGTAGCCTACATAAGTCTCTTAGTACTAACGCTAATTATTTAGGTCTCGGAGCCACTATACTTTTCATCACAGTAGCCTAAATAAGTCTCTTAGCACTGACACCAGTAATTTAAATCTCGGAGCCGATATACATATAGGAAGCTCTAAAGATAGAAGTAGATGCATCCTGTGTAGTTGCATGCGCGATCCCACGATTGCTTATTGCAACAGCACCAATAATCGCGGTCACCGAACATCCGTACATAGCACCACAGGCATCGTGTACGGGTGATGCAAGTAGCGTACAATGGTCTCACTGCGCTAGCACTATTAATGACAGTTTCTGGTCCTCAGTTGATAATAACACAGGCTTCGTGTACACGATAAGACAGTAGACCACAAATCTCAGTGTAAGAGCACAACAGATGTCCGTCACGAAGCATCTATAGATGTGCCCCCATGCACATAATACCCAAACTGTCAAGAAACGTAGGGCACAGATAAAAGTTCTAGGAATATCTTTTTTCAGACTCATTCGAACTGCTCACGCAAATGTGCCCTACATGTCACATTCGTCAGTCAACACAGCGGATCACTAAGAAGTGGGGCAAAAATAATAAAGCTGAAGGCAACCATTAAGCACAAGAAAACCAAAGGAAATGAGGTCCAGTAAAACAGCAACTGAGCCATGCCTGCGGGGATTACAGAGCCACCTTCCACTCCATTTGCCGAATATTTCACTCAGTGCCGTCAACCGAGTAGTTGCATCAGGTTGGTATCGGGAAGTACAGGGAAATGAAGCAAGGGGTTGCCCTAAGGTCGACCATGTTTGCGTACTCACAGGCTGGCCTTTCAGCAGTTAGGCAGAGCCGCAATCACCGACTACAGTGATTTAATGACAATGGCACACCAATTACTGACTGGTAGGCAAATGCTGAATGTCTTCCGTAAAACGGTGGTCATTCTTGCAAACAGTTCATTTGCAGTGGAAGCCAGATCTACACTGCGGGGATGCAGATAAGAACATGGTATGACATGCACAACTGCAGCTTTGCAGATAGACTACAGCTCCGCCGATGTGTTCGTGTCATTTTCTTTGACTGTAACTCCGTTTGTAAGCGCATAGGCATTCCTATGGCGCTGGCTGTATTCTGTGGCACATATAGAGCGCTGCAACAGGGTACCGCCGCACAACTATCTGAAGTACATGCGCGGAGGTAAATAACTATCAAAAGCACTTGCCTTCATAAGCGGGGTAAGTATACGAAGTGGATGGTGTCTTTACACTCGGAGATGGTGTACGGCGCGAGGATGGAACTAAATTACTTGCTTTCAACTCACGTATGTTACTGCTACCTGACTGACGCTTCGTAACAGTAACTGCTGCTATGTCCCTAGGGCAAACTTCGCAACGGTCTATTGTGTTCTCCACAAAACATTTACGCCGGTACAGTAGCCGTTTGCGCACGCAATGAACGCCCGCGCCCGCAACAAATTCACAACCAGCGAAGCAAAATGTAGTCAACGTACTGCCTTTGTGCCATCATGGTTGCTTGCGCGATGCTTAGGAGTGTGGTTTACCTCTTTCGATGGCTGCATTTGGTGTTACGTAGTCTAACTCAGCTGTTTTTTAATGAGGATATCCATGAACCTGGATACAGCAGTGGGGTCACGTTATCCCGGCAGTTAAGCCGATCAAGAAGTGTTGCAAAGTTTGAATTGGGCAGCCTTGAGGTCACTACCGTTAAAGTCCGAAGCAACATGGACTCCTCCGGCACGTTGTAATTCGCCAACTATTGACTACTGATTGGCATGTCTTCTAAAAAAGAATAAACACGGACGCTGGTTTACCGGCCGGGTGTTGATTTTGCTTATATAACCTCATTAAATGGAAGCATGTTAGCCACAGGTGCTCGTAAAACGCGCAGGTGCATGCGCCATTTGTGCAGTCGATGTCATACCTATGTTGTTGATCCAGAACTACATACTGTAGAAGTAGGAACATGCAAGATGGCATACCAGTCCTGCTCCAATGTCTGAGTAAACAGTACCGAACTTGGGTGTCTCCAGAAAAGCATAACCAGAGTGCCAGCGTACGTTGTGAGACAGCTTACTAGAAGCTGCAAGGAGGCGTTACCTTCAAATTCAAAAACCCTTGTTTGTCACAAAATTATATACAGTGCATCTGAAATTCTTTCCGTAGGCCTTCAGACAGTTTGCACACTTTACACACAGTCGTAGCCAGGCGGTCTAAATTGTGCGTGACTTACATCAATCTAAGATTGGCATTCTCGACACGGTTGTTCTTGGTGTTCCAAAACATACCAATCCCGCTTTAGCGTAGTTCGCCCCCGACTGCTAGAGAAACATCTATTGAGACGTTAAATACCGTAAAACTGAGGATCCGTCTTCTGAAGTAGGATCAGATGCCGCTGGAACCTAGAACATTGTGAAGGGCAGAAACGTTGCATGCCCGGTCTCCGTATCAATTGTAACCATTCGATGAAATAGCTAAGGTGTGCGATATCTGTTAGTCTACAGCATGTAAAATATTCGCTTCACGCGCGTGCTTCCGAATTGTCTCGCGGATATGAAAGTGGCACAGCGGAATGTCACAATGACATACTGCTTGTGCCGCGCATTTGAGTAGCCATTTTATCGATAATGTAATGGCGTACGAAGAAATCGTGACCCGTAGCATCACGAAAGGAACCGAATAATTGTACTGACAACTTGAAATTTTCCTTACGCACTAAGCCACAAAAACTGGTCCGTCATAAGCCATGCAGTCTGTCATCAAAAACTGGTGCAAATTGAAACTGCAGTAAAATTTAACAACGGATTTCATACGTACCCAAGGCGGTTTGTACCATGCGTTGCATCCACGCACACAACATGCAAACACCGCCGAAGGTTTTACATTTGCTTAGCACGAGCAAAGCACACATGCGTAAGAAAGCCTTTTGCAGAAATGGTTTGCATGAAACTACTCTGGTTCATGCTCTGAAGCGCCAGCCGGGTATTGACGCTATAATAACATGACCTTTCACCCACATGACACGGGCGAGCGCATCCTGCGGCAAACATTACGAACGTCGTGACTGGTGACTTTTTACCCGAATGCATTCACGATATATTGCTTTATGTCGCACATTGGGTGTTGTAACGAAATAAGTCAGCGGGTTGTTTGAATTCCGCCACCATAAGTCGCCGGTTTAATGGGTGGGCCAGATCGAACCCTAGCAACTTTAGCTTAGGGCCTTCCCGAGCAACCACGATGCCAGCGCAGCAATAGTTGTCCCGGGAACGGAATTAAAAGGTCAACAGAGTTATAAAGCACGTACTAAACGCGCTGTATTCCTTTGCTTCGTGTTTTTCGGCGACTACACCGCACGCAATTATGAAAGCTGCGATCTTATTTCACGCATGACTCCTTAATTCATTGCTACTACAGCCTACAAAATTGACGTTGTTGCGATGCGTACATGACGTAAAGAGCGAATAGAATGCATTAAAGCTATGGAACGTAGGTCCAGGGAAAATGCGTTCGTAGTCAACCTCACAGACCGGGATCCTAACCGACCTGTTATGGCCATAATGTGGTGAGGATGGTAGATATGCTACGCCAAACGTTGGCCACGTTGCTTGGTAAGGATAGAAGTGCCTATTGTAGATATGCATGAGGGTTTATTATACATTGGACTACAAATGTTTGTGCATTTTACCACTGCTGTTGTTATTTGGGTGGATAACAAGATGCAGTTGTTAGTTGTGGCGCGTCTTTGAAGACTGTCATCGTGGTGGAAGACCGTGCTACGTTTAACCGTTTGGTGCGATTTTATTCCTGAAAGTTTGCAGAGATGGAGGAGGATGTAAAGAAAGTTCAGCAGGCTACCGCGACGTCATTTATAAGCGGACAGTGGTTAATGTAATTGGGCACAAACGGATGACGGGGAAGATTTACTTGAGGGTTATCCATACCAATATATGCAATACTAGAGTGCACATGGCAAACGAAGCAAATTTCGTGGTAAACGGTACGTTGTTCATTGTTAATCCCCTAAATGTCCAAACAATTATAGGATGCTTGAATTCAAAGCGAAGTTATGGTTCGTGTTTAGGTCCAACTCCAACTTCGTGGCAGAGTTGTGGTATATATCTTATCCCTTACGGCTTCAACAGTTGAAGCTTTTCCTTTGGACTATCATCGTCGCTGCAGACATGGGTTATTCACTCGAAGCATTCTAAGAGGTGAGCTGAGGACTGAGCTGCAAGCTTTCATTCGGCTCACCACAAAGTGTGCAACTCCAGGCCACCGATGGAAACTTTGCAAAACGCGGTGACTCCGTGTGCATTCCGATCTGGTTTTATCCACCCGGGTAGTAGATAACTGGAACAGCTTGACTGAGGCCGTCGTTTAGGTGGAGACAGGAAAATATCTCAAGCGACTGCTGGATTTCCACTGTCTGAGTATACAGATACTGCTGCTTCCAATAAAACCACAGTGATCGACTGCGGAACCTCGGCCCGTCATGATCCCAGAAATCTTCGCAATGATGGGAAAGCGACGGTGCTAACAGAGGAAATTCATTCTGCTCTATACCAACGAATAAGGCTATGAGCCGATTAGTACGAGCGTGGTGAAGTTTAGCTGCAGCGTAATGACGTTTTTTAGTTGGATACTGCGTGGCTGTAGTCCTAGAATCGGCACTTGACGGAGGCGGAGTAGCAAAAGGTTGCGCCTGATGTCAGTGTTTAAAAGCACCCGTGAGATTCGTCTTTCCATGAACCCGAAGCGTGGGTGAGTATTGGCGTTGGTCGACATAAAGACGGTGACAAGGCGTCTGCTGAAACGGTAGGCTGGAGAGGTATGCGAGGTTACAGATTTGCTGGAGAACCACGGCCCATGTCAAGTAGTGGAAGAGAGAAGCGTAGTTAGCTAGAGATCTTCGTGCGTCTTGCATGGAATCAGTAGCTGCGCGCTACAGCGTGGTGTTGTTAGCAATTGTGACCCACCCATTTTAGTATGGGGGCCACATACTGTGACACTGGATGTTAATAGATGCCAACGGAATTACGTATTGCATTTTTATCCAGTATTGCTTAACGAGACGGCGCACGGCTCAAACAGGCAGTGGAAGCTAGGACGGAGATGTTGACTAGCACGACGTCAGCGCAAGCACTTGTGTTACACAAGTGCATAGCGCAGGTTGACGCGCCAACTTCCTCGCATCCTAACACGGCGGCCGCATTTTGCTTTTTCTTCTTGTAACGGATAGGTACCGAAGCTGTGCACAACGTTTTGGCCCAGGCGAAGGGGTGAGTGGTATTCGTCGACAGTTGCTGATGTTTTTGACATACACTGGTACTAGAGGTCTTTCAACAAGATACTGTGGGAGACTGTAGGAAAGAGTGAGGAATTGTACCGGTACGTGCTATTTGCCTGGCTTCTGTGGGCACCCTCAGTGGCTGCTAATCGTCAGCGGACTGTGAATTTGTTAGGTTACGTCACAAAGAACAGCGTGGAGCATAGGATTAAGCGTCTGAAAAAGGATTTGGTGGAGCAATCTTCATTCAGGTATTTATTCAAGGTGCTTACAGAGCGAGACAGTTGGTGGTTGCAATACAGGCGAATGGCGCTTGAGAGACACAGTGCGACGATATATATTCCACGTGTGCTGTTGTCCCTAGCGACACCGATTTGGACCCGGTTACTACCTTATGCTCATAAGCAGCTATTGAGGCACTGGAGGGGCGCCGTTATAACGTCAGCACAAGATGCGGTGGCACAATGCATCTGCGGTTCAAAGAGGCAGCGGTATCAATCGAATGCAGAGGCTTGTGAATGCGCATTTCATCTGCATTGGCAGATGCCGTGTGCGCACCTTACCAGGTGACGGCCAGGAAGGGAGTACTAATGGCTAGTATTGTAGCGGATTGCAAACAAAATGCTGTATGCTGTCGGCTGGTTGACTTGTGCACGGAGGCAGCCGATGTTAACGAGGTGACATTTGTAGGTACTGGCCATAGGCTTGAGTTATGCGCTGTGGACCGGGCAACTAAACTTTTCAAGGCAAAGGAGGTGGTGGCTAAATTGAAAACACAGGTTTGCAGTCTTGAGTCGGCGCGGAGTGATGCTGTGTTGAAGAGTCTGAAGAGGACAGCCGCGGTGAGGTCCGGGGATAGTGCTGTGTCGCTCCACTGCACAACGCCGCACTGTGGTAAACCTATTCAGTTGGACGGGGATGACTGGTACCATCGGTTGATGGGAAGCGCGGGCCAGAGAATGGCGAATTTTGGGCTACCCAATGAGGAGAAAAGTATGCCAAGCACAAGCTCCATGCAGCATGATGTTGCGATATCTGACGTCCCGGGGATGTTTCTTCACGGAGCCACAGCGCAGAGGTTGGAAAGGTCTGGTCTTTCGGTTCCGCCAAATGTACATCTCCCATTGTATTGCAAGTGACGGAGGTTCCAACGAACCACACTTCGGTACGTGCATTGAAATTGAGACGTCTAGGCACCACCATCTTGGGTGGTTCCAAGGTAATAAATAGGAGACGTTGTGCGCGGAAGACACCGGAGGCGCCTCTTTTGAACAAGTGCGCTTTCTTTCTGCGGGAGGAAGATGAATCATCCATGGAAATTGAAGTTCAGTGGGTGTTGTGTGACGTATGCCAACGGTAGTTCCATCAAACCTGTGCGGAACGTAATGGAAAAGAAGAATATACCTGTGTGTACTGCGATCTGTTGGCATTAGTATCCAACTATACAGCAACACGTCTCCTGCTCCTCTTGCAAATCAGCTTGCCCTCCTATCGCCCGCTGCTTGCAGTATGCCGCATCCCGGTACCCTGTTCATGGGTGCACCAAGCAATGACCATATGGCAACGTGTTAGAGTGCGGGTACCTGCTTCACTTTTGTTTTGAAGTGCCTTGCCTACCGCGGATTTTGCCCACCTTCTTGCCTGCATTTCGCACGCTGCCATCTCTCCGCATCGCAGTGCTAACCATGTTTACAGGTGAGTGATGCTCTTCCAGGCACCAAGTTTTCAGCATAACGATGCACGCTAAGGCTTCCGCGCCTTACAACCCACTCCGCCTATAGCATACCCGGCACTGACGTATCCCAACTGCTCGTTACGATGTTCGCATGCTACTGGTTAGTATGCACTATTAACTGTCTCCGTATTCTAGTTACTTCGTGAACGACCCCACGGATCTTTCAGGGCCGTTCTCTGTGTCTTAGCCTTTTGTTACATCTCTATAAGCCATTAGTGCGCACGCATAGGCTTGCTAGGGCCACACAACTTGGCCGTTAGTTCAGTGGGTGGGTCCGCAATCGTCGTCCACATACTCTACCGCGCTATTACCGTACAGCGTCTTAAGCATATTTCATCTAAGCCGTGACAGCAAACCACCAACCATTTTCCGTATTGTCGCTTTGCGGGTTAGGAGCGCTTGGAAGGCTCCCCACTTAGGAGACTGTAGTTGCATATGGTTCAAGCGCCTTTTCTCCCACCCATGAAAAAGCGGTCCCATTAATGCATCCGGCCTGCTTTGCTGTAAAAATCAGTCGTCCTGCGCAACGCTTCCCATTACATTCCATTCAGCGACACCAATGCGAAATAAGCCATTCGCGCCTGGTGTCTTCAGTAAGTTACCATTAATGTTGCAAACGCTTCATTTTCATTCAATAACAGTTCAACACACTGCGTTCCCGCGTGTACTACTACGCTGGGCAATGATATGTAGACCATAAGCTTTGTTAAATAATGAGCGTGCATTATCCTTAAACTTATTACGCAGCACATTATTCAGCGTACTTCCATTGTGACACTGCCAGCATATTTCCCCTTACATAGTATACATGTTTACATTCCTACCCATTAACTTTTGGAAAACGTTTGGTTCATGTTACTAATGCAAAGTCAGTATCCATGGATACTTTGCAGTTGGTAACTGAATGTGGCAATCATTATGAGTACGGCCTGTTACTATGCATCATGATGATTACCAGTGCTGACGTTAAACACTATATTGCCTACTACATAGGGAATACCTGCGTATACCTATCGACGGATCCGTTAACAAACTTTCAAACACCTATCGTACTTTCAACCACTACTATACATTACATTAACAAAAATTACGTGTAAATATATGCAACGGTTAGCATAGTGTTCTATATATATATGAACTGATATTTTGTCTAAGAACGTATATATATAATATTGTTCCAATGTTGTGCATTTCTACCACCATATGTATGTCTTTTTATTGCGAACTATATACATATATGCATACCACCTGGGTTATCAGTTATTTAGTTTTTTCATGCAGTTTCAAAACATTAAATATAACCGTGCGTTTACGCTTTAGCTATGAGGCTAGATATATTCGTCCTTCTTTTTGCACTGCTTTTGAGCAATATGCCTACTGAATGGCCGGCACATTATTACTTCGAAAAACCTTCGGCAGCACTAACTTGAAGGTAATTTTCCACGGTGCATAAACGTATACTTCCCACTAGTTTACATTGCTCTCGTCACCGTTGCCGGCGCTGTTATGCTGATCATAAATAAATAAATAAATAAATAGTTTATTCTCGAATTTGTCGAGACACACCGAGCAAGGCATGATCAATATTTACATGCAATATTGCTTCGCAACAAACAAGTTGCTATGAGTGTAGTCGGCAGTACGCCGAAGATTGTACAGGCTGCGGAAATTGTGTGAGTAGTCATGAGGGATAGAGTCTTCAATGAATGACGAAACGTTGAATTCTAGCGTGCGTAGTGTAAACAGTCAGGGCACTACATGTGTAATGAAGACGATACATATAGGCATGGTGTAACTTATTATTGAAAGTGTCAGGGCAATATTGAATAATGATTCTGGTCGACTTGCCAGTAGGTTGTTCTGGGCAGTGACTTTATTCAGTGGCGAGTCACATCCGCCACGTCGCAGTGTTGTTATACGGACATTTGTGGCTTTTTATAGGGAGAACGCTTGCCAGGCGAAAACCCACCACGTCCTGGAACACTGTCAGAAATTTGTCGGTGCACTAATATACAACTGGCAGACCAGGTTGTCGACTGATTTCACACTCAGATATCCGCAGTCAAATGACCTTCAATTTCCTCTGTTATTTGATCAGGTATCTTGGGCCGCCATAATGGCTGAGGCGAATCGAGGATGGAGGCTTCACGGAGAATCGTCTTTGTGGGTATTCAGGTGGGCGAAACGTCAGTTTCTTGCGTCTGGATTTTTCAGGAGTATGTATTCTTTTCAGGAGTGTGAAGTTCTCGAATCCAGCTATCATCACTGGACAACGGTCATGGTATTGAGTGCTGTTGTATCCGTTTGTTGTACAGCCATGTGCTTCATAGGTCCTTATTGGTTGTCCTGTCCCGGACAAAAGCGGTTTCTCGGTCCAATCCCAGATCCCCAAGAAGTTCCGGACCTCGGAGAAAAGGGAAGGTGAGAGACAACCAAGGCCGCAACGAACAGGCGTGGAAACAAGCATTGTTAAACTCCTATGTTATAACATTTAGAGTGGAGACAAATGATGTACAATTTGCAGCAATGATTGTGCTGAAGGTGTTTTTGAATGTTTTTCGAAGGCAATGGCCCTATAAGTTGGTTGCTACTATCGACATGGAATACAGAGCGTTGCGCCATTAAGCAGAAACGCTGTATCAGTTTACTATGATGCGACTATTGCGTGGAAAGACAGAAAGCAGAGTTCAGGGACCAGCGGCGTTTGAATGGTGGATGGACGGCTGGTGGCCAGCCTACATCGAAAGAGATTCATAGGTCAATTGGTGGTAAGTCAGCGGATAGATAGGACTCAAGCGCTGAGTAAAAATTATCGGGTGATCAAGACAGAAAGACGACACGAGGGTACTAGGAGTATAGTGCTATGGCCTATTGAAATAGGAAAAGCCTATGAGAGCTAACCTCCTACAAAGGTAAGTGTTGAAACCTTTGCTGCAAGAACGGACCCAGATTACTAGGTGAGAAAGGATTGATCGATAGAAGTGAAGTATTATAGATCAGTTAAAGGAAAGTGAACGTGCAGAACAAATGTATATGTAGCGTCGCGCAGAGAAACAAGTCATACTATGGTGCTAAGAAAATGATGAGAAATGAACACCTAGAAATGTGAAGCTAACGGGCGTCTGTGTGCTGACGAAGTGAGAGGAGGGAAGAACTAAGAGGCTAAGAAACATTAATTGACGGAAGGGCAGGGAATGGCCGAAATGCAAGCGTAGAGTAAGGTTGCTTAGAGTATCAGAGCAGTGAGGCCTAACCGCAGCAGCTAAGGTGCTAAGATAATAGTACCAAGCTGGATAGTGCCAGAGAATGCTAGCCCGAGAGTTGGATGATTGCAGGTAATAAGGTCTAAGACAATACATCAAGTAAGGTATAAATGGACAGTAAGAAGGGTGAGGCAGAACAGCGGTTTGCGCTGAATATATGGATATGCATGCAAGAGAGAAGAGAGCAAAGAAAGGCTTCATGAAGAAAGCACAACGAACGGATGAATCCCAGGCATACGTTAAGGCTCTTAAATAGTTTATAGCAAAAATAGGCGAAGACGCAGCGATGCGCATATAATAAGATCATGCTGTGGTGCTAAAGGAATAAAACTAGGGAAGACTGAGCCAGTGAGAATGCTGAACTACTATTAATTAGGTGTCATAAACGAGTGACAGCTGTGCAGCTAGCAAGGAGCAGCTGTGCACTGACCGGATGAGGTAAAGAAGGTCGCCAGACGAGAGCTAAGAAGGTCGAATAAAGAAAGGACAACAGACAAGAAGAATGCAAGCATACAGTGAGTTGATTAAGGGAGTCATATCATATAATGCTGAACCACGGCGGTGTATAAGTTCACGATTCATGCTATGGTGCTGGGATACTACTACTTTGGAAAGAGCCTGGGAAAGCTAGTCCAATAGCTGGTCGCTCACAGGTGAAAAAGTCGAAGACGTTACAACAATTAAGAGATATGAGAACGTCTAGAATAGAGAGGCTAAGGAGCGGCTGAGCACCGACTTGAAGAGTTGGAAGGAGTACTAGCGAAAGCTGAAAAGTTTATATGGAAGGACATCAAACAGTCGGAATGTATGCATAAATGAAGTCTGCTGAGGACACCGCGGCCTATGAGTCAGAGGCGCGCGGATACTGAGTCCTGTTATGGTGCTAAGATTTTAGTACTAAGGTAGACTGGACTGGAAAAGGCCAGTGAAAGATCTGGAATTCTACATAAGCAAGCGTCGCAAACGTTGCAGCAAGTAACAGATAAATGAGGATTAGAAGAGAGAGGCAATGCAGCAGCTGTGCGCAGGCCACATGAATTATGTTTGCCTCACAGAAGAGAGTTAAGAAAGGTTTTATGAAGAGAGGACAGCGGAAGCATGGAGCGCAAGCATACGATATGGTTGTTAAATATTTTAGAGCATAAAAGGCGAAGACGCGGCGAAGCGCAGAGGATGAAATCATGCCGTGGTGCTAAGGTAATAAATGTAGGGAAGCCTGAGCGGGGAGGTGTCGGCGTTGGGGCTGAACTGCAAGTTATTGGCTGTCACTGTCGAGTAAGTGACGGCTGAGCATCAAGCAAGGAGCGAGTAATGAATAAGTGAATGTCTAGAATAGAGAATCTTGGGCTGAGTTATGTATGATCTATAGAAGCGAGCTAAGGAATGTTTCATGAGGGGAGGACGGTGAACGGGAGGAGCGCAGGCATACAATACAGCTTTTAGATAGATCAGTGCCTGAAGACGTAGGACGACAGGCGGATATTCAAATCATGACGGGGAAGTAATAGTATATAACTAAGAAAGCCTGAGTCGGGAGCAGCCAGTGAGAAGGCTAAACTGCAATTATTTATGTGCCGCAGAATAGAAGTTGACAGCTGTGCGTCTAGCATTGAAGCCTGTGCCGGTAAACTGCAGCATAAGTAGTTGTCATAGATGCAGTGAGGAATAGATAAACGAACGTCAAGAAAGGAGCGGTTGCGCGCGGACTACTTGAGTTATTTGCCTGACAGAAGAGAGCTAAGCTAACAAGGTGAACGGACAGCGAACTGGAGAAGCGCAGGCATGCAATGTGGTTGCTAAATAGTTCAGAGCCTAGAGGCTAAGACACAGCGACCCGCAGATAGTCAAATTATACTAGGGTGCTAATGAGATATTACAAACGTAGCTGTAGCTGTGCAAAAGCCGGTACGGAAGCTGAACTATAATTACTTAGGTGTTACAGACAGGTAAGTGACAGCTGGGCGTCTATCAAGCAGCGGCTGTGGGCTGACCTGTTGAGATAAGGAAGGTCGCTAGAAGAGAGCTAAAGCGGTTGAATGAAGAAAGTACGGCAGACGTGAAGAATGCAAGCATACAGCAAGTTGTCTGAGTGAGTCATATCATCTGCAGCGAGCTAAAAAATGATTGAATGAAGAGCGAACAGAAAACGGAAAGAATGCATACTACGATAGACTGAGCCGGAAAAAGCAGATGAGAGAAGTGAACTACATTAGAGTTGAGTGAGGTAGGATGGGGAAACGCTCATACGTGGTCAGGACCATTTTCCCACAGTTCGTCTTCGAGCCTGTTAATGCTTAAAAGAGTAGAAACCTGACTGACTACGAGGTACCTATTAAGTGCTGTACGGAAGTGCTTTACATTATCAGGTGCCCCCACATTATGTGGAAGCCTATTCTACACATACGCATGTCTGTAAAGATAGAAGTTTGCACGGATACTACTGTGAGCTTTCGGCAGGATAATGGTGTGCGGTCTATTACGAAGGGGGATCGAAATATTGGCCGATGATAGGAAGGGAGTTAGAGAGTTCTCAAGAGGATTATTGATAAACTGATATAGGAAGATGAGGTTGGTTTTCAGCCTGCGAAACCATAAAGGCTCCAGCACGAGTTTGATGCACCGATCACGATAGTTGAGAGTAGAGTTGCCCAGAAGACGTTTGGTAAACGATCGTTGAACCTTTTCAGTGGCTACTCTATCGCATTTTCTGGAGTTGGTAAACACAATGGAGCAGTATTCTAGCATAGGTCGGGTGCAGGTTTTGTATAGAGCAAGCCTAGATTCTTGCAGTGTCATCGATTTAAATATGTATCTTATGAGGGAGCGTGCTTTTGCTGAGCAATGGCTCACTTGCTCTGCAAAGTTCAGAGAACTAGAGTACTGTACAACTAGGTCTCGAACTGTTAGACTATTAGCAAGCGGAGTGCCTTGAAACGCTAACGCCTTGGGCGGAACAATGCGTCGACATGAGAGGACGTTGCATTTCGCCGGTGAGAATGCCAGATTCCAATTGTTGCACCAAACATCCAGAGCCCTTAGGTCGCTTTGAATCTGGGAAAGACCGGCTTGCATGTTTGATGGGTGAATGGAGAACATCATTTTGATGTCATCAGCAAACAGATAGGACTTGCCATATTGTATTACCTGGAATATATCATTGATACAAAGCAAGAATAACAGTGGGGCTAGTACGCTGCCCTGAAAGGCGCCACTTGTGACTGGTTTGGGGAGTGATATATACTCGTTCACCTTTACTGATTGCGTGCGAGATGAGAGATAAGCTTGGTACCATGACAGCAGGCAGACTGAGATTCCGTAACATTCTAGCTTTACTAATAATTCCGCGTGCGGCACCCTGTCAAAAGCTTTTCTCATATAAAGGACGATAATGACTAGTGCTTGTTTAGCATCAATCTGCGCAGTCACATTGTTAAGAAACTCAAATTGGCAAGATTTGGACGGTAAAAATTCGTGTTGTTGTTTATTGATAAGGTTGCGACTAAGCAGAAAGTTCAGCAGGTTCTCCTTAACAATTCTTTCTATCACTCTCGAGGCAATAGGTGTATGGCTGATGGAGCGGTAGTTTTCTATGTTTTGACGGCAACCGTGTTTATGTCTAGGGATGAATATATAATGTTTCCACGTGCTTGGATACACGGCGAATTGCACTGAGAGTGTAACTAAGTTAAGCATAGAACAGGAAGGTCCTGTCCCCCGAGTATCAGCAGTGCAGATGGGAGACCATCAGGGCCAGGGTGTAGTGACAGCTTAAGTGATCTGATTACTCGGGTTATGGAACTTAGGTCGAAGGTAATAATGTCTAGCGAGTGGTGGGTAAGTTTAGGCACAGCAGTTGGCAACATCAGGTTGATGTCAGTGAAGCAATCACAGAAGTGGCGATTGAGAATCTCAGCTAGTTAATCAGGATCGCTGATTACGGACTCATCAGAGAGTCTTGGGGAGGTGATGGATGCTGCTGTGCGATTGTTTCGCTACTTCAATAGCTGAGGGAGGGACTTGGTTTTATTGTTGCTGTTATAGGCGGCGGGCTCATCAGGTAGCTTAACCATCACCTGGGAGTGCTGCCATTCGTCTATGACTCTGTTCATGTAAACATGTATATGGAAATCATGCGGCTTAGATTATTGGTGACGCATTTTCCGGAGCTTTATCAACACTTTGTTTAGGTGGGATGAACGCTTTATCGGTTTTGACCTGCGGCTGTGCATTAGCGAGTCGACCACGTCTAGACAATTGGTGATGTTGTTGCAGAGTTCATGAGTGGCTGTGTCCACATCAGTGGACAAGAAAAAGGTATCCCAGTTGGCTGATCGGACAAGCAGAGAAACGTTATCCCAGTTAATGTTTTTAAACATTCGCGATTCACCAGTTACACTAGTTGAGCGATAAGGTGAGACAGAGAGCGTAAATGATAGATGAACTACTTTATGGTCGCTTCCTGTGATGTTGTCTTTAATGCTAGTAACAACATCCACGATGCCAAGCGTAAAAATTAAGTCAAGTGTATTACAAGCTTCGTCAGAACATGGACGTGTTGAATCCAATTGTTCGTATAGATTGTGTCAACAAAGCCTCTGTATTTGAGAGGTGCACTCTGGCCATTCCAAGAGACATGTGACATATTAAAGTCACCACCCACTATCTTGTAGCGTGGGGTCATTGTGGAGACGTCATTGAAGAGGTTTACTAGTTCATTAATCTTGGTATTAGAGGCATGTGGAGGGTTGTATACGCAACCAATAAGGAGGTCAAGTGTACCCTCATTGGTCTGGATCCAGATTGAATCCTCTGGGTCTCCAACTGGTAACAACTCAAATTCAGAGGCACCAAAGTCATCCCTTAAGTAAATAAGGCATCCTCCTTTACGTTGGTTGTTGCGTCCATTGCAGAACGTGGTGTACCCGGGGATATTTAGGTTGTTGTCAGGGGTGCTTGAGGATTGCCATGTTCTTGTGATCAGAACGATTTGTGGAGAGGAGAGAAGAACAAATGGACCGATGTAGTGCATTTTGTGATTCATGGATCTTGCGTTGATAAGGAGTATACTGCAGGTACGACTGCGTACGTCCTTAGAGAGAGTGAGGTCTGGGTCTAGTGTAGTATCTATGCGTGTCATAACGGAGGAGCCAGAATGGGGTGAAGCAAATGTTTCACGTGCAGACAATACACTTGTTGCAGTTATTACCTCACAGCAATCTGGGGAGGTGCAAAGAGGTGCCCGGCCATATAGGTTATTGTGAGCCCACAGGTTGTCCGCTAGGGAGTTGTTAGACGATTGCGAAGTAAAGCTGCGGTAAGGTAACGGGTCTAGCGGCTCGTTTCTTTGCGCAGAAACTTTTATACTGCCACGTAGGGAGGTTGTTGTAGTAGGAGCATTACAAATTTCGTCGGCATGTAGGTCGTGCAGTAGATTATTGTCAGTTACTGTGCATGGTTGGGTTGGTGGCAATAAGACGGAGATGGGGTGGCTAATGTGGTCCCTAGGATAGACCGAGAGCGGATGGATGAAACATGGCAATGTGGGAAATACCGGATCATCAATGTACTTTGAGGGGGAAAGCGGATCGCTATTTGAGAGCGTTGGCTGCGGGCGAACTTGGGCAATTTCCATTTTCATGGGAGCGGATGGGGGCAGCGAGGATTTGGGGAAGATAAAGTTGCGTTTATTAGGTGAACGCTGCGAATATGTGAGATCAGGGGATGTCATATTTTGATACTGCTGAATATTTACCATCGAAACGTCAAGAGGAAACTTGGGGATTGCTGGATTTACCCGAATGGCTGAAACCAGCGGTTTGGAGGGGACTGTAATGAACATAGAAGATTTCGGAGATAAAGTAGGGCAGGTGCTAGCTCTCGATGAGTTGGGTGCGGTGGACCATAACCTGTAGTGTCCCATAAAAAAGGGACGGTGGTATAGGGGGCCGTGTTGTGTGCGGTTATGTCATGTAGATTCACAAACTGTGGCCGTCCAGGTTTTGGGAAGTGGTTGTTAATAGTAGCGCCTGCAGCTTTGGTACTTCTTGTACGAATTGTACAGGTTCTTACACTCAAGTACATATTTCCAAATAATAGTGCTTCTCGATCTTCCCCGGATAACATTGGAAATCCAAATACTTTCGTTTCCTATTTCTGCATAACTGTATTCATTTCAACGTTGCAGTTTCACCAGTTTCCCATTCGAGGCAAATCCTATTGCATACGGATACAGCAATTGCAAACAAATACAGCGTATCATGTAAAGTAAGCCTAAAATATACATTTCCCATAAACATTCTGTACAGTTTCATGTAAAAGAGATCTTATATGGGTTTAGGTATAGTATAGGACTAGGAAACGTTGCAGCTTCATAATCCAATGATACATCGATGTTTCGCTAAAATTGCTCCTTTTGGAAGCTTCGGAACATTTTAACATGGTTAAGGTAAACAACATGACTACTAACCTTACATAACCTTGCTACCTTACAAACATACACAGTTTATTTTGTTTATTATTGGAACTGTAATATAGAGTTCCCGCATCTCTCGTTTGCCCTCTTGAGGCTAGCTGTTCCACTTCACCTTGGTCCGTAACAAAATTTTCCCATTGGTTAGAGCCCAGCTCTCTAGCCTCCATGGTTGCAAGTCGAAATACGAGCTAACAACTACCTACTACATTAGACCTTACTTAAAATAGCAATGAACCTCATTTTTAGTTACTGCAGTACTTGTTCAGAAAATAGTTTACATAGTTAAGTTTAAGTGGCACAATCGATGTAACTTACTTTTATTGCCCATATTTCTCACAGTTTATACTGTGCCACTACGTGGTATGGGACCGAGGTCAATAATCGTTGGGTACAGGCTGGGATACTAGTCCGTACTCAATGACAAGTAAGTGACGTGTCAAATACGGGACAGTATAGAAGTTGGAGGCGACCGAACCCAACGTATAATGTGCAGGCTACGAAACTAAGAAGCGAATCAACCAGAGCGAGAACTGTTTAGCATGGTTCTTACCAAAACTATTTGTGTCAGCGGTGGTGCCGTCAGTAAAACTAGTGGACGTCTTGAAGGTTAAAACAACCGTAAACTGTAACGTTACAAAATACTGCAAGTGCGTACTTTCGGTACACTACAATTTCAGTTTTATTGAAAAACCTTACCTGCACGCAACACCTTAGAGGACATAACTGCGATGCTCACCTGGACACGGCATGAAAACAGAACAAAGAACTCACCCACACTTCGCAATCCTGATACCCTAAAGGAAGCCAGAAGACAAATCAAATCAGTACAAGTCACCTGAGTTATCTGACTTCAACAGCTTCAACCGCCTGCGGTGGCCTCCGAAGGAGACTACACCAACATAGGAAACACATTGGCGAAACCTGACTGCGAATATCCGCGAGGGTAATCGGTCGGATGCAATATTGTCAATGTCATATCACCAATCGGCAGTGTTCCAGGACGTGGTGGGTCTTCGTCTGGCAAGCGTTTTTCCTACAAAGAGCCACAAATGTCTGTTTAATAACTCTGCGACGTGGCGGATGTGACTTGCCACCCAATAAAGTCACTGCCCCAACCACACATTGGTAAGTTGACCGATACCACCTTTACAAATTCTATGCCTATATCTGCATTTGTACGAACACGCCTATACATTTGATCAGTTACATGCCACTATTATTAAATATTTTTGCAGCTTCTTCCTCTTGCTTCACTCACCCGACTCGCACTGTGCACACAACCTACTCAAACTGGTGCCTCACCAACATACTCTACATTAGTGATCTAATTCTTATCTCTACATCTCGCATTCTGTGGACATAGACCTCGTACAAGCTTTGGGCCATTTGGGCCCGCACTACTGACTCCAGCTGTAATACTCTCGCTCTTGATGCTGCTAATCATGCTACCAGGTACAATATTACAATATGCTGAGCATACCCAAAAGACGTGCCTTGCTTTGTCGAGAATGAAATATTTATTTATTCCCCTTGTCGCCGAGGTCTTCCTAAAAGCCGACCCCGTTTTCGATTTTCTTCGAAGTCCCCGCCTGGGCTATCCTGTTGCAAGTATCACAAGCGACTTGGTCCGCAAACCGGATCGTGAAATTTTCCTTGTTCTTTATGCGCCAAACACAAAGAAATGGACTGACCCGCAAGCAGAAGCAACGTACGTCGCAGGACCTCGCAGTCGCCTTTCCTTCGTTACCGACTGGTAAACGTGACTATTTGACACATGCGCAGAAGTTAGCGTTATCCCACGCGATCCCACTGATGTTACTTAGGTGACTAGTTTGTTTTGCGCAGCCAACGGATTTATCGTTCTAGCGTATGATCAACGCTCACGTACACCGAACCTTGAATTACGACAATTTTTTAAATAGGTAGTCCTCGCTGCAGACCTTCATACACCCATTCTCGGACTCGACAATTTGCAGCACTACGACTTGCCTGTAAATGCAACGTAACATTGTTTGTTCGACGGTATAAAGAGCTTTGTCTTTAGGCCTCTGACCGACGATGAGTCAAGCAGTCACATCTAAGCGACAAAGATGAGCACATCCATCGGGCCAAGGATCCTCCACCGTTTTCTACAGTTCTTCTGTGTTGCCACTTTGAGGTCCGCCGCAACCGCTGCCGCTACACATCATCCCTACGAAAGGACCGCTTGTTTTTGCCCCGACCAGAAGCATTCTATCGGAAAAACTTCGTATAGTTAAAAGCGAATGCGAATAAATGTTCGCATTATGCGGAGTTAGACATTCGAAGAGCCCGCAGGCGTTGCCGATGCAGATCGAGCATAAAATTCAGGAGACTGCTATCCATATAGTGGCTACCGCGCTCTGAAATACGCAACTGTTCCCGACCGGTACCACATACCGCACATTTAGGACATAGCGGCTAATCTACGAAGTGCCCGTGTGTTCTCGAAAATTGATCTGATACGCGCTTACCACTAGGTCCAGGTCGCCGAAGAAGATATAGTTAAAACAGCTCATAACGCCTTTAGGTTTGTTCGAATTTCTTTGCCTGACAGTTGGTTTGCACAACGCAGCGCAAACATTTCAGCGTTTTATAGATTCAGTCACCCGTGGATTACGCTTCGTCTATCCCTATAAAGGCGATATATTATTAGTAGCGCATCCGATTAAGCTCATTATGATCACCTCTACATCCTCTTTGAAAAACTCGCTGCCAATAGTATCACTGTCCATCCAGACAAATGTACCTTTCAGCAGCCGTCTATAGAGTTACTCGGTCAGCACATTGCTCAACCTGGCATAAGGATTTTAGACGACGAGGTCAAAGCTATCAGTGACTATCCGCTTCCAAGCACGGAAGCTGCTATTCGCCATTTTAAGGGCATGCTTAATTACCATTAAAGCTTTCTTCTGCGTCGCGCTGAGTTACTCAGCTAGCTGACCCACCTACTCCGTGGTCGAAAGAACGTGAAGGTAGAACTTACCCACGCCGATATTGAAGCTTCTAATAAGGATGCGTTAGCAGACAATTATAAATAAATAAGTTATCCTCGTCATTGCGAGGTACACTATCAAGGGCAGGATCATGGTAATACAGACAAGTGTGCTTGACAACTGCACAATTTATTACCGTTTGCCCAGCAGCATAGGAATTTATCCGTGTGTTGACATGTAGAAGAATGTTTCAGTGTGTGTTTGGAAGTGGCCATGTGGTGTGAGTAAGGCAATGTGACTCGGTGTGTGTGTTGATTGCTGATTTCGCCATCAAAGGAGGAATCAAAGGTGTTCTTCGAATTGGATGACTGCTTGGTGTGTGCTGGATTCTGTGGAAAAGGGAAGTTATACTTCATCATTTTGAAGCCAAAGCGCCGTTTAGCATTACCGACGATGCATCGAGCCTCGCTGTTGGCGCGGTCTTAATGCAGATGACTAATAGATGTTGGATGCCACTAGCCTTCTATTCGAGACACTTGCAACGAGCAGAACTTAAATACAGCACCTACAACCGAGAACTGCTAGCTGTTTACTCGACGTTTCGGCACTGCCGACACGTCTTCGAAGATAATTACTTTGTCATCTTCACTGACCTTAAGCCATTAACGTTCGCCTTTTGCAACCAGTTAGCTCGACATCTACAGCATGACCTTCACCAGCTGGATTAAAGCGCCTATTATTCGACCGATGTTCAACACATTTCTGGTTCCGAGAAAGTTGTCGTTGATGTTCTGACAAGCGTGTAAGTAATGCCGCCCAGCAGGTGATTAATCTATCAGCCATAACAGCTGCACAAGCAACCGAGCAGCGCTCTACAGGGCTTTCCAAGCCTTCCTTGGGGACGTCCACACACCCACTGCCGCCATCCGATGGCACAATCTTATGTGACACTACTGCAGGATGACCTCTACCCGTTGTTCCTGGAACCATTACCGTCTGTTTTCTGGTACGCTCCACAAAATTGCACATCCAGGCTTCCTGCTTATCGAAATGCAGTGTTAAGCTCTGCATAACCAATACACAAATTTTTCTCGCATTGCAAGCGTGCCTGACTTGCATACTTTGTATTCATATAGCCACTTCCATCCCAAACCTGTACATCTGTGCTGACGCTTTATTTGTCTTCCCACCTTAACTGTATGACTTATTCACCATGTGCCGACTAATACAGTCTTCTCTGATCCGTCTCTTGCTCTCTGAGATCTCTCAGACTATTGGGATATTACCGGCGATTATTTAAAACTAAACGCTCCATACTCATTTGCACGAGAACATCATTGGCTTCTCCACACTTTAGCAGTAACCCATTTTCGTCCTGACTGTCATCACCTTGCTGCGCTCTTTGTTTTCAATACTTCGATCGGGCAGCTAAATCTCAGTGCTCTTCCTTAACCTAGCCTCATCTTACTAGTCTGCTTCTCTGTGACCTCTTCCAGTCTACCGGGAGGTTAACGATTTAGGCCCTGCAGAAGCAAGGCTGTTTTTATTACTTCAAGAATCCGCTGAACTTGCTCGTCCAAAATCAAAACAGCCTCTTCCCTCTCTTTCCCACTATTTACTGCTGATCCACTCTATTTTCTTTACATTTTATCTGTATGACTCCTTCTCAATGCACCGACAAATCAAGTGTCTTCTGGTCGGTCTCACTTACTTCAAGAGGCCTGCAGGAGCTAAGCCCCCGTATAATGTAGCCTCTTTGATATTTGACCCGTCTATTTCCGCCGACCCCCTCACAGTTGTTCTCACCACAACTTTAAGACCCAAAGTCAACCTATTCTTATCTGAACGTTCTTCTGCGTTCCTACTACTCCCAGATGGCCGTGCCATTTCCGACTAGGGTCTGCCAGCGACTTCGCTCTCTTCCACTTACGTCTATACACTTGTTGCTTTTATTTTCCTCTTATCCATGGCCTTCTCTGTTATTGCGCTCTATTTTTAATCCCACGGCTTACACTCATTGCACCGAATCAAGTTTTCCTGGTGCGTATGGTCGCCTTCGCTCCGACCTGGCTCCTGATTAAGGGCGGCACTGCGACCATTGCAGTGTTTCTTGACTATTAGTTCCATTACTATGCTCACATTACCTCTCTTTATATGCCTCTGTCCTTTACCTTATGTTCGCAGTTGCCTAGTAGTTTGACCGTAAGTTGGATACCAACACCCAATGCACGGCAATTTTGGCCCACCATGACCCTTTTCTCTAGGTTCTGGCAACTTTTAGACTATGGAACTATGAGCGATTTAGCGTGAGTACTCACACAAATTACTCTTCGCACTGCCGTCCGCATTCATCTGTTCCTCGCCGGTTATTTGAATGTTCTTTCCCCTTGGTACGTTGCTTTACTTAACGTTGCTCCCGCATTCAGTCACAATCCAGTTGTCCTTGGTTTCACCTAAGATGCCTCTCGTATTTTGATTGCTGTCATTATCATCGGTATATCCGTTTCTCTCCGACGATCGTAGTATTCGCCCAATTTTGTAAACACGCTTTGTTATATCGATCTATTGACCCTGCGCGTGCAGAAACTTCTTCCTACGTTGTAGCTGTAGTCTGAGCCACACCGGCAACGTGTTGTAAAGAGCGCGCTTGAAAATCATGTATACTAAACAATTTACATAGGTTTTAATGTATCATAGGCGCTGTTGCGCGCCACCATACTTCCGATAGTGTTTTTAGATTCATTGCTGTCTGCCTGATTGGCTGCCTCTTGTCCGTTGCACGTTTCTTCCAGAGACTTGCAGGTACAGCGGCCAATACAAGAAAGGTTATCCACCGGGACCGGCCGACCCATCCTCAATGGCCAGCTGGTTCAAACACTTGACCCTTTCTCCGGGAGATGAAGAACCCACTCGTTGTTCCAAGTGGAGCTCTTTCCGCCATTCTGGAGACGCCACTTACACGGGGTCTAAACAAATGGGTTTAGCTCTCCTCGTACTCACAGTAGCGCAATTTACTGACCTGGAATAATATATTTGCATGGATCCCCTGTGCCACAACGGAGGACAAACAATTATGGCATGATTACCTTCACTGCCTCGAACATTCGGGTTCTCTATACACCTGGAGCTTTTCCGATGTCATTTCACGGACAGCTTTGCGCTCGTATAAGTGGCTTTTCTATTGGCCTTTCATGGAGTTTTCACTTGACAATGGAGACAATTACACTCACTTACATTTGAAGGAATTCAGATTCTAATTTACGGAGTAAGCAACTCCTAACGATCCCGTATTGGACAAAGGAATGGCATTTTCGCCAGTTATGTCCGTAATCAGCTACAAGGAACAACTGCACTAACCATCACCATGACAAGTCCAGCGTGGAGAGCTGGACACGGGTTGCGAGCCGGACAAGAATATAATGGAAAAAGCCAGCCAGTGTTAACAATGCGTTTACTCACGTGCACCATTTATCATCCGGCTCTGTGACGCTGCAACCGGTTTCAACGACTACTGCCAGATCATTAGGAAGCCATTCGCCCAACCAAGGAAGAATTTTGGCTGGCAACGGACTGCGAATAATAGAGTGAAAATCTGTCCGTACGATGCATAGCCGGTTAGTACTAGTGTTCAACCGAAGCTACTGCAGTGTTCTATGACGTGGTGGGTTATTGCCTGGTAAGCGTTCTCCATATAAAAAGCCACAATATTCGCTTAGCAACACTGCAACGTGGCGGATGTTACTCGCCACTGAATAAAGTCACAGCTAAACATTTCACATTGACGCCGTCCTCAGCCTTCTACATACAATCTTTGCAATGGTTTTCGCTATGAAGAACGCGTTGACGGAGCACAGACCATTCCGATTTCTTAATGGTAATTGATTACACCGAAACCTTGTTTGGGCTGCTTTGCTCATGGACTACTACATGGCGAAATTACGCCCAACTTGTACCTTGACACAACGGTTATGAGTGCTTTTACTAGCCTTAGCGCCAACCTGCTTGTTTGTCTGACTACTACCTGACAAAATGCCCACCCGTATGGACTACATCTTTTGGGTTATAACTTTGATTGAAACGAAATGTTTTAATATTTTGACGAAGCTATTCTTGTATGCATATTTGATCACGCCTTTACAGGTCTGTCACATTTTAAGGAGAATATACCATTTATTTATTTATTTAAAGCCACGGTCAAACTCATATTTGATCGGTATGTTAGGCCTGGGAAAAGACGTGTCCTTACGCGTTGGGTAAGCATTTTTCGCACGTGCCAGCAAGCCAACGTATATCGGCAAGTATCCGCTCCACCTGGTCGCTTCCCGCCCGTTTCAACACTATTCTCCCGTGCCCATTTCAACATAGTTGGACTGTTGGCTCCTTCCATGGAATTTTCTACATTTTATTCATGATTGCTAAGTGCTCCTGTTGACCCGACGCCGTCCCCATTACTGATGTAGCTGCGGAAACCGTTATAATTGCTTTTGTCGAGCGCGGGGTCGCTTCAGTTGCCGTCCAAACACAGGGACTACCGACCGCGTTCCACAGTTCGAATCTACGACTATCAACGATCTTCTTAAAGTCATCGGATGCCGAAGCATCCGTACTACCGCCTAGCATCTACAGACGAACGGCATGGTGGAACGTTTCCACCGACAGTTTAAAACTTCACTCAGCGCCGCCAAAGCACTGAGTTGGATTGCAGCTCCGCCCATGATACTACTTGGCATCCGAGCGTCCCTCAAGGCAGATCTGCATACTTCCAACGCCGAAGTGGTATGTGAACAACTTTGCGTTTAGCTGGGGAGTTTATTACCTAGTGTCTTAGCATCCCGCGTTTGGACGCGAACTACTCTCGGCAACTTTCGCCAGCATGCGCCAGATCAAGTTTACTTACGCCAGAGAACAGCAGTCTGTCTTTCGTACCCTAAGATCTTCAGAGCAGCCCGTTTGTTTTCCTCCGTGTTGTTGGTCACCCTAGACCCTTTGCGCGACCTTATGAAGGTTCTTTTAAGGTTCTAATACGTAACGACCGTGTATTTATCATTGAACAATACGGAAAGCGTGAAGCCTTTACCATTGACTGACTAAAGACTGCGCACATGGAAAATGAACTCGACAATGATGTATGCTCCTCTTCCAACCAATCAATGCAGCATATGACGAAAGATTCGTCTCCTCCTAACGCTACTGATTCCAAGGAGAACAATCCCGCTGAGCACGTCACCTCGGTTTTATCGATTTCCATCGAACCGGGCAGCAAATCAGCGTCAACTCACCCAGCCACATGATCCGACGTTTTGCCTAAGAAGACAACTTCGACACCTGAACCGCAGAAGTCGACTAAGTCAGGTAGGCGAGTTCCCTGGCCAGCGCGCTTGAACATGTAGTTTTCCTACCGCTTCTCTTTACACGCTCTCCCTATCCTTTTCGCCAACCCGAACGGAAACCAAAGTCAAATAGTTTTGAAAATAAAAGGAATAAAACTTTGAACACCCAAAATATATTATTGTTGCCTCTCCGCCTTTCGGTAAGTGCTATGTTCCTGTTTGCTCTCGCCCTCATAGACATGATACACCGTTTGCTTTCATTACATTGCAAAAGGTGGTGAATGAGCTGAAAGTGAACACGGCGTTCACAAGCAGACATTTGATGTTCAGGAGGTTGCAAACATTTGACCCTCACGAACGTCACCTCAGTTTTGTTTTTGGCACCCGTCTCATCACACGGGTGGTAGCCTGTTAGGGTCCAATCGCGCTAGTGCTCCCACAGCAGCTTTATCAAATCTCACCACCTGGTCCGCAGAAGTCTGGCTGTCGACGGCCGGTTCTCAGGTAGCTTTAAGGATCACGCACGGGTTCCATCCCAGGCGGGGCTTGTAGTGACCCGGAGATTCCCCCGCTTGATGGGTACACCAATAATAAATACTATAAAATCAGTTTTCTTACGTCCTAAAGAAGTAACTGGTTCACATATTTTTTATGTTGTACGTGTTTGTATGTGACACACCGACAACATACGAACTTTGTCCGCGGGCTTCAAAAACGTCGGTTTTCCGAGAGCCCTCAGCACCCTACCACATACCGCTAACTAGTCATCTCTCAGTGCCCCATTTTTGGTCTTAATATTTAGCAACCTTAAATAAATAACTAAATGGGTATATTTCTAGATTGGATAGAAACTGCGCCGTTAAGCAATCAGATCGATATTTACGTTGATCCCATACCCTTGCCTGGGAGTAGGATTAATGTGAGTATACCTTCCTCGTTGGCAATTACAAACGCATTGGCTTTGGTTGGTGTACAGCTGATGTGAGCCTACGTGCCCACCTTGATATTCTTCTGGTTCCTTCAGGTGCTATTGAGCTCCTTGATTTTATTTGTTGTGAAAGTTGCGCCAAGATGTATTTGAGCAGGTTTTCTTTGGAAACAGGATCCAATGCACTACAAATTCACTATAACTATCTGGGCTATTTTGGCATGTTCAGTCATCAAAATTATCAGTGAACACATGGCGAGAAATATAAGCAGCGGAATTATAAGGAGTACGAAAAGGTTAAAAGAACTTCACAAAATGCCTATAAAATGAAACGGTTTTGTTAAGTGACATACCAAGACGGCTTACTTCACTAGAAAAGCACAACTTAACAAGAAATGTAACCAGAATGTTTCCTGTGTCATATTTGATTGCGGGCGCCAAATTTCAATCTGAGCAAATCACAGCAAATGAAAAACCTTTTATGAAGCTAGAATATCGTGTAAAGTAGCACAACTATATGCCACACATAACTACTTTTAACCGCTGCTTACATTAAAAGTACAAACAATGCAATAGGTGCAGTGGTTCACGAATTATTTTGCAACTGAATGGTGGGCTACGAATAGCATCCTTACAGTCTCGCTAAAATTAGCTTTCTGCTTTGCAGGTAGATATCAGAATAACAAAAGAAAAGGTAAATAGCAGCGATGCGGTATACGTTCTAATAACACATAGCTAACTAGAAATGTTCTATATAGCCCGTAATATCCCGCAACAAGTAGGTACACTGTAGCTGGCCGAAACGCAAAATTTTCATGCATACTTATCAAATGTAGGCACATAAGCGATAACATTGCGTGAAAGCCCTAGGAAGCCATTATGGAATGTTACGTGTGCAAGAGAATTCAGGTCAACTTTTGATTAACCCACACACAGGACGCCTCAGTGTGCAACTTTCGGCGGATACTAAGAAACATAAACCACTAGGAATATAGAGTTTAGTATTTTTTATTCCTCTTAGTGGTTCTTTAGGTCATATCAAGACTGTATGAACTATGCCTACATGAATACTACAGGAGACAATTAGGACCATTTGACACGTTTTCGCCTGAAAAATGCACACATTTCTAAGATAAACATCGCAAATTTCATCTCTTAGAGCCGTTTTTGTATTCATAAGGCTGTTTCCAACACTAGAGAGCTAATAGAGGCTGGCACAAATAATAAAGAAATGAGTATTGGAAAATTTAGCAAAATTTAGCAGAATGCCTCGGGGCATGAAATTCATTTGGGGCTGCGTTGTTTGGGCATTAGCAAATCTACTTCTGAGGATTGAGGTTGCTTTAACGCCAAGTATTATTGTGCCTCATGTGTTTCTGCACACTATTGTGCAGCTCTTTGATGAATTTCGTATTATTTTTCTCCAATGTTAAATCCTGAAGCAATTGCCAGCGATGTTCATCCAGTTGGCAATATTAACTAGTACTATACTGTCGTACCAGCTATTGCCTTGGTGGTTTTCCTTTCAAGAGCTGTTCTAGCACCCTAAGCAAACAGTGATAAGGTAAATTAATAGTAGGACACTAACAAACAAAAGTGTGGGCTGATTCTTCACGCACCATTACGCATAACGCATGGTAGGCTTTGGAGCCAGCCATAAGTTAAGGTAGGCACCGTAGGCCGGAAGGTGAAGTGGTGGTCAACATTTTCTGGGGGTTCAGCCATCCGGTGTGGCAGGCGCCTCTGTCGTTGATTAGCTTTCGTGTCAGTGAATTGGAGTCTGAAAATGCGAATGTTTGGCTGGAAAAAGCGGTTACAGATGAGGATCTGGTGTTCTTGCTGTACGTTTATTAGTGTTGCCAATAGGCAAATGTATGCCAGCTAAAGCTGCATATGGGGCCACGAGAGGTTAACTGGAGAACACAAGATAAAGAAGAGACCTTGCTGCAAACTCTTTCAGTGGTCATTGATAGGAACAAAAATAGGGTAGGACCAAGCACGCTCCCCTGCACCAAGCTACTGCGGATGGAGATAGGGGTGGATAAATTTGTTCAGTCTTAACAGACTGCAGGCGTCCTATTAGAGTGGAACTCAGCCAGTTTACTCTTTACCCCGTAAGCCTTTACCTTATGAATCGGACGGCAGTGTTTCAGGACGTGGTGGGTTTTTGCCTGGCAAGCTTTCTCCCTATAAAAGGCCACAAATGTCCGTTTAACAACACTGCAACGTGGCGAATGTGACTCGCCACCGAATAAAGTCACAGCCCATAACTTCACACTGGCAGCTCAATTAGAATCATCATACTGTATAGCTTGCTCTTCAATTATCTTCCAATGGATCACTCAGGATTCTTTATCTATTATTACTCGAGGTATGACTGCGATATATGGCAGAGAGATTATGTCCAAACAAATGAATCCCGATCCCACTACAACCAAATCGTTCTTTCGCATGTTCACCATCGCACAGTTCCAAGCATGGACATATGAACAATTTTCTACTGTCACTACAGTTCCCATAAAATGTCTGTACAGCTGTACATACCTGATCATGCCTCAATTGGCGTGCCTCGCATAGTCGAGAATAAATATTTATTTATTTATTTATTTATTTATGTGTGGTACCATGTCAAACGCCTTTTGTATATCAAGGTAACGAATGATAGTTGAAAGATAAGAGTCCATGGCCTCATTAGCTAACTTGAGGAAGTCAAGCAGACAGGTTGCAAAAGACCGAGCACTAAGAAATTTGTGTTGTGATTCATTTATTGCTTGCCCGTATAAACTTGACTCATGTGGGCGCTTTTAGTCAATTTCCCCACCACTCGAGGGATAATAGAAGAGTAGTTAATAGGGCGGTAGTTGCCAACTTCCTGTAGGCTCCCAACCTTATGCCCTGGTATAATGATGGAATGTTTCCTAGCGGCCGGGCATTACCCCATCTGCATCGATAAAGTGAAGTTTCAAAAGAAGAATAAAGATAACTTCACCACCATTCTTACTTGGACTGGGTGGTATTCCGTCTAGACCAAGGTTCGAGGATGACCTGATGGTTGAAATTGCAGAATGGACACTATTTATATCAAACTTCATAGAGGACAGGGACTGGCTACCGGTTACTTGCAGGGCATGAAAGGTGGAACCTAATGCTAATCACTGCGACACTTTACTAGGAGAGTTGAAGCCTTCACATAAAATGATTGCGTAACTAGAAGTGTCGTTGGGACTAATCATTAGGGTAGATGTCTGTCGTCCATAGTAAGGACTCCGAGAGCGCAGCAGCCAGCTGAGCCTCTTAGCTTTGTTTGCTTTGTTTAGTGCGGCTATTTCTTGCTTCTTTTGCTGCCGCTTAGATCTGGTATAAAGCTGATTTGCCATTTCATTTGCTCTCTTGAGGTGAGCAAATTTGTAGCTTCTATGGCAGGATCCTATAAACTGACGCATTCTGTTGAGCACTCTAGTTGGGATCCCAGATTTAACTGATTGTTGTGCTAAAAGTAACACGGGGCTAGCGTATCAAGTCCGTTTTGTATTCCCCATACAATAGCTCAGCAGGGCGATACACAGAATCAGCTATAAAGAATTCATCCCAATTTTTTGATCTGACGAGTACAGCAAAAGTTGCTTAGTTTCCGAAGTGCATTGGAATGTATACTACGACTGCGTCTGTTTATGTTGGGTAGGCAGTATGTCACTTTGCGTAAACCGAGCAACACGCTAAGCTGTGACCACTACCCGGAAACTCCCGGCCGACGGACATTCGCTTCGATATGAGGCCGAGAGTAAATATTATAACAAGGATACGTTTCGCCCTGGTTGCAGCAGCTACATGTTGCATCCAGTCGCCTAAATTTATACTTCAGAGTAGGTCTGCGTACTACGTTGCTACAGCAGGTGGGAACAAGTTTAACTCAAGCAACCTGGAATCTTCTGCAACCAGTTTGTTTTGGCATGAAAGATTTTCTGCTTGCGCAAAAGTAAGCGTACGTGTGTTGTCACCTTTAGTTGAGGTATCGGGTGGTCTATAAACACACCCAAATAATACCATCCATCAAAGGATGTCAGCTGTTATCCATGCAGAATCCATGGCCTCAGCTGTGTTTATGGTTTCTGATATGTATGCTGGGTACGTACGTTTAACCTAAACGGCGCGGCCGACCTCTCCTTTATGCACACGAGGTTGCATAAGCGGCTGATAGTCAGGAAGTGAAAAATGCTCCTCTGAAGCTTAAGGGGAAAACTTGGTCTAACATTTGCGCGGGTTGCGGAGCAGGATGCAATGGACTATTTCGCCTGTGTAGCCAACCGGCGGCATAGGGCTGATGGATGTAGCAGATGCGTAGCAACCTGGATGCGCATGAAGTTGCACGTAGCTGTGTAGCTTGCCAAATGTGGTGCTCGCCGAGGTGAATTAGTTGCGGTGGTGGTACGCGGTGCCCTCTCACAAGCCTCTGGGCTATAGTTCGGTAGATTCCGTCTTGGTGGGCCGAAATACAGTTGCCTCAATTTGGTATCATTGCGGAGTGGTTCACAATTCAATATCATAGTGCGCAATAGCATTCTATCTTTTGTTCTCAGTTTGCGTGGGGCTGGGAATTTGCTGATCCTTTTGGTCATCTTCTGAACTCGTACCGTGTTTTCCGCAAATACTGTCAACGTTAATGATCATGTTCTCAAACATCATGTTCTTAAACATTTTCTACTTTAGTTCCGTGTAATCTACCGCATGACTGTGGGTAGCCATTTGAATCGGTGTCAGGTTGCTACCGTTAGAACAACGCAATGTACATCGGCAGTTTCATCCTTATTGTCCCGCCAAGCACACAGCAAAGAAAACTAAATAAATAAATTTTTTATTCGCGATTTCATCGGGCCATACCACCTCAAAATTTACAAGCAATTATGTGGCGCAGCCGATACGTTACAATGCATGTAATTGGCTGTGGCCAAAAGTTGTACAATTTGCAGAAACGCTCATGAAGAGTAAAGTCATCAGGGAGGGCCAATTAAGTGGTTTCAAGTGTGCGTAAAGTAATTAAAAAAGCACGGTAAGTGAAGTGGGAAAGGTAGATGAATGCTAAAGGTATATTTGTTTACGTGACCGTAAAATATTAAATACTGAATGGTCGGTGTTCTAGTGCGTGACAATAGGCGGTGACTTTATTCCGGGGCGTGTCAAGCCCGCCACGTCACGGTGTTGATAAACGGTATTTTGGCTTTTTATAGGGAGCATGCTTGCCAGGTGAAAACCCACCACGTCCTGGAACACTGTCGCCGACTGCTATGCATGGGCAAGTAAAACTAGCAAGGCTTCATATAAAGCACTCGTTCATGCGGTTATTTGCAGTCGAGACACTCCTCTGTTGGCCAGACAACTAGCACAGGCAGAGTCCAACCTGGGCGTTGAGGTCAGCCTAGGAGGAGGTATGATTTTAAAGGTAAGCAGAATTTCCAGTGTATGGGGTCTCACCTTATCTGAGTACGTATATTTACTGCGATGTGAAGCATCCGTGTCCAGCTACCTTCACTGGACATCGGTGGTTGAGGTGTTGTGTGCAGATGGTTGGTCTTAAAGCGAAGCAATGATCCAGGTAAGTCCTTGTTGGTTACTGAAATAAATAAATAAAGAAAATGTTCATTCTCAAGTTTATAGAGATACAGTTTGTCCTATCTTCGACGGAGACAGTTCCACCTTTCGATCATGGATCTCGAAGTTGTTCACGACGTCAGAGAAAAGGGAAAGAGAGGAACAGGAAGAGAGAAGACCAAAACGGACAGTCATGAACGAAAGCAATGGGGAAATCCTACGTTAGACATTTAATTGAGACAACCGGTGTACAATGTGTAACAGATATTAAGCTGAAAATGTTTTTGGATTACGCAGCAGAAGATATGATTCAATGGACAAATTGCTTTCACGAGGATGAAGAGCAGGCTTCCAGTAAGAGATTCACTAGGTATTAGCTTACTGCCTTACAATGCAGCGGGAGACCGGAAGGTGGCTATATAATCACGATTAGTTGCAATCTGAAACCAGAAGATATAGTGAGGTGGCGAAATTTAAATATACACCACAGGGTGGGGATTATCTAAGACCACATAGTACCTATTATGTACAGAGGTATATGAAAACAGGGAGCTGAGCATAATGAAAGCCGGCAAGGATTAAATGGATATGTACAGAGGACTAAGTGTTGAAAGTAAGACGATGGAGAAATAACGCTAACGGACTGGGTTTCAGTGGTCAAAAGTGCTAGGTGGGTTAAGAATTCTAGTTATTAATGGATAACTACCGTGTCAAAGAATAAGTCAACAAATTAGCGAAAATATGTGATGCAAACAGTCTACAAGAAAAAGTTGGAAAGATAAGGTGTGGCACTTAGCAAGCCCCGAATATGCGCAGAGATGCAAAGTGAGTACGCCTAATCGCGGAAGCTAGAGGTGTTGAAGTTGATACAACCGAGATAGAAGCGCTGGTGGACAAATCAGCACCGGCCAACTGTAGCCACTCTATTAAGAAATTCAGTCACATGTGGAGACCTACAGTGTCACAGAATGAGTCTCAAAACCACCTGCGTTGTAATGCAACAGAATAAAAGTTGTAAAAAAGAGTAACACATAGCGAGCTTCGAAAATCCGCAGAGTTGCATGGAGCCTATGGCGACTGGCTGCTGCTAAACAGAAGCAATGGTTATATGAAAGATAATATCAGTGGCTGGTGGAGCCATAAGATTAAGACGTTTGGCTACTAGTGGATACCTACCATATTAATGAATAAATCAAAAAGTGAGCGAAGATTAAAGAAGACATTCGAGAAAAATGAAGTGTAGAGAGAAAAGGAGTGGCTACTTAAACGTTAAAGGTTCGCACAGAGAAGCATGTGCCAACAACCACCAACTGTTGCCTAGAAGAGTTGACAACTATAGGGCAAACAGCAGCTAACGGCTGTAGGAGAAAGAGATCTGTTGCCAGTTAGGGCATTCGGATTAAGCCTTCAGTTACTAGTGAAACCAACGGTGGCATAGAACAGGTTAACAAAACAGTCAAGCTGTGATGCAAACGGACCCGGATAATAAATTTTGCAGTGAATCAGTGTCTCCTAGCGAGCTCCGGCTATCCGCAGAGTTGAATGGAGCCTACGGCGGTTAACTGCTGCTGAATAGAGAAAACGGCGCTAGAATAGAGAGTATCAGTGGGCGGGTAGAGCTATTCGATTAAGAAATATCGTGCTTTAGCCAAGGTTTCTTGTTAAGGAATGCATAACACGTTAACCGAAAATAATTTGTACAAAAATTTACATGCATTAGCTCAAGTGTACTTGAAATAGCAAATTAATTACACATTGATTAATGGCAACCGATAGACCTGTACTGGTTTGTTATTATGTGCGCCTGAACAACAGAAAACGTAATATTCAACCGCGCGCAAAGATGGGTTTACAGTGCATGCTTCTAATGGCTTCTTAACGCCGCAGCATGTCACCAAAGCATCTGATTTATGTGTCGTCATGACGAGTGAATTTAAACCCACGGCACGGTGCCAGAATACGGCTAATAAAGCGCGACAGGAATTATTCCGTCTCAGGAGAGTGCTGCATTTTACAAAGCCGGAGCTCTTTCTTCCCTTGTTTAAAGCTGTGGTTAGACCAAGCCTGGCATACTGTGTTCAGGCATGGGCACCGTACCTACAGAAAGATATTATTTTAATGGGAATGTGCAAAGAATGACCAGACGAACGATAGCAGGCCAGCGCGGGTTACATATGAAGGTCGGTTAGCTAACGTAATTTTGTTCTCGATGAGAAGACGCAGATTAAATGGTAAATTAATAGAGGCGTTCAACATCATGAAAGGTTTCAATGGTCTTAGGGCAACCGATCTGTTTGAATCAGCTACATCCGACAACTTGCGAGGTCATTGCATGAAATTTAAGTAGCATAGATCTAGGCTGGAGTCGAGAGCCAAGTTATTAGCAAACCGGGTCGTGCCTGTTTGCAATAAACCCCGTTTCGCTCTATTAGCATGCAAACCTGTAAAGGAATTTAAACGTGGCCTAGACCAACCTTGAGTGGCCTCGTTTTCTGAATTCCCTTGTGTAAATTCCTTTATACTTAGCACTTCATGTTGGTGTATCGTCCGGCTGGAGCTTGGATCATTTTTCACCATTATGCTAGCAAGAATACTCTATCATATTGCGGAGCCCGGGGTCTCTATTTGCTTACTAGCACACGGAACTTGCCTTACCTTAAGTAGAAGTTTGTTTTTCACTCATTTCTGTCCTTTCCTTATCCGCTTCCATTACATTGGCATTATACTAGTCGGTTGACAATTCAGATGCTTACGAGGTATCTATGTTATGTAGCAATTGTAAGGGTCTATTACCGCCTGCCATATTATTTAGACAAGGAAGATTTTGAGACGCCGGCCCAAACTAATGTGACTATTTGAAATTTATGGTGATTACTGTACCTTATTCGGTTAGTTATGGTGTCACCTGTCTTTAAAGAGGGGATACCTATGGAAATTTTCCAACATTTATCCGTAACTTAAAGTTGTGCAAATTGGACACGGAAGCCCTTTACTTGCTTTCCGGACGCATACTACATCAAGGATTAGGGCATTAGGATTCTTGTCTACGCGCAACATCATCGCTGCTACTTGTCATTAAATTTTAGGGGTTGGTCTTCTTTCCCGTAAAGAAGTTACACTTTGAAAGCCTGTTATGTGACATCAAGCATACATGCTGCCCCATATAAAGAGAAACCGTGGACTGTGATTATGGTTTCTACGTTTAATTCCATTGGCAATGCGTTAACGTCACCTCTGCTGCTAGTTCCAACTGTCCTACCCATCCCTTTTACCACACTGGAACTTATGTATGGCGTTGGACATTCTCTGGCAGCTTAAGAGACACAGGTCAAAGCTATTACACATTAAGATATACGCGCGACAACGTGTTTAATGTCTAGCTGGTGATATCATTTCAGTTTGTTACCATAGTATTTCAGGGGTATCACAGCAGCGGCATCACGTCTTGCGATGGGGCGCAATATATCAAAGCGCTGCACAATGTGCGGCATTGAGCAGCCGTTCGTAGGATATACAGCCAGTCAGTCAAGCAGCTTTAGGGGAGTTGACACTTTGTCTAGAAGCCGCTCTATGAGTACATTGCAGATGAAGAACAATACCGACTTATACATTATAGATTTGCATACTTAAATCATGTACATCTAATATTTTTGCACAAATATAGACCTGTTACTTAAGCCCAGTGTATCTTCGGCTCGGTTAAGTAAACGCGTGCATGGGAGCCAGAAGCCGCCTTACTATCGGGTGCTCTCCCAATTTCCTTGCGCCGGCCATTACTTGCGGTGGCTAGTGCGGTCAGTATCAGATAAGTGGGATGCAGCAATACGTTACTTGTTTCAGAGAGTAGAGGCGTGTTTACGGTCCCGTTCTTTTGTCTGAGTTATTGCGACATCTTGATTGGTTAGCACATAACAGCTGATTAAATGTCGCGGAAGTTGCGTCGGTTGCTGCTTTGTCGGAAACATTATCTCACGTGCTCTGTCAATAGTTTGTTCAACGTACACTAATTCGACACCGCTCGATCCAGGGTCCTAATCGTGCTTGATCGTGGCTAATTCATGGCGAAAACGGTCCACTGCTGGGTGTGGTAATATGCCTCCGGTCGTGGGTTCCGAGGGCTTCTGCGTCTAGGGCCTACGCGGCTCGTATTAGACCGAGGGGCTGTAAGGTAAAGAAGTTACTCCGTAGGCTTCCGAAAAACCACCTTACAAGTTTCGGAGTTGGATGTAGGGTGTCCTGCGTCACATCTTGTGCGGACTGGCGAATTTGCCACGAGCAGCTCTTCAAATGCGACACTAGTGATCAAAGGGCTTTTGGCAGTGTAGCTATGGTACAACAGCCAGGCGATAATGGACAGTGCTATAGCAGGCGTACGGCCTGCTTTCCAGTCAAATTTTAAGGGGCGTGCTGAAGAGCGGCATAGCATAGTGGTGACTTGCGAGATTGCCACCCCGGCTGCCTGGGTTCGAATCCTGGGTGTGCCGCCTTTTGTACGCGTTCCTGTAGCACAGACTAGAGTTGGTACGATACGGTGAAGTTTGCAATGATTCCTGCGCAAGGATATCATACAATATTTAGCTTACAAAGCCGCTCTACGTCTGAATATCCAAAGGAAGCCTTCTCGGTATTCCAAAATCATCCTTGTATCTCGTTTTAGGTTAGGTTTAAAACCAACTTTACATATGTTACAGCCTATACCCAAGTGTTTACTGTAAAATTCGATTCCAGTGCACTTATACTAAAGCTTCCAGTTTCACCTTACCGCACGTTTCGGAAAATCATCCCATAAAGACATTTGGGCTGCACACACACCCCTACCTTCAACACCAATAAGTAAGCTTGTTGTCACCTCTTTCCTTATTGGACACCTGGGGATTCGCTTTCTAGGAATACGTACACATTCAGCTGCATAAGTAGCTACTTGCTAACCGTTAAGTATTACATTTTGCCTTTCATTCTGATTCATGAAATAACCATTTAATACTGCCCTCTGTTGTTTTTAGAGCTTCTTTAGGAACGGTATAACCATTACAGCATTCAACCTAGCCTATCTATGCATATATCTAGAAAACAAGCAAGAACGCAGTAACGATGGACAACGAAGTCCGTAACTAACGGACTCTAAATAGGCCGAAACTATATCGTGCGGTATGGTACAGCAGGCGGTAGTTCGATAACAATGAGCTATTAAGATATGACAATTAGATTACCAGTGATAAACACTTCACTCTAAACTTGCTTATGTAGCTGGTCAGGGATTTACATGATAATGCTCTACCAGTATTCAATTTTATTCATTTATAACAATTCTTAGCTCTTGTCACAATGATAGCGGTAACGTTAATAAAGCTTTAGTTGTTTATGGTTTATTAAATATTTGTTAATATGCTTTTGTAAGGGTTGATAAATGCCTGCAGCTAAACTAGCGTGCCCAATGCTTGTCAATAAAATGTTCTTTCAATATTAAATTTAATCTGTTTCCCTATTTAGTAAGCATTTATCGTTCCAGCAATATGTTTCCTTTCTTTTAACAAATTTTTATTTATGTCATCATTATCTTCATACTTGCAATGTATCCATCTGTAAACGTTCAGCTGCTTCTGAGAACGCTGACTTCACAATGGTTCCCGCCAGTAGTTAGTTACGGGTTACCGGCGGACAACGGCCCATAGTTAAATTCCTGCCAGTTACGCACTCGACTGTCCCCATATGTACATAGAACACAGAAGTCAACTGTGCAGACGGACAACAAATCGAGGTTTTCAAATTCGGCCGCCGCTGTTCTCGTTGAATTTTTTTACATTACCGGCTGCGGATGCTATATTTTATTTTTAACTTTGAAGCAATTGGTTGCTTCTGATCAAGTCTCCAGGACAACATTGTCCTGCTCTTTAACCATTTAACAAGGTTACGTGGCACTTTCTTAACTGTGTGCTTTATCGAATACGGTGATAAAGTGAAGAACACTTGCAAACCTAGTACGAATAAATGGCTTGGAAAGAAGCGAACGCATCTCACTGGCCAGTAACCTGGCCTCAGTCGTTGTCCTGTCGACAAAGAGGAAGTCCCACTGATACTTTCCTGTACTGTTCGCTCGCTGCGTGGTAAAGTCAGTGGGCTCATTGCCATTATGCAGCCAAATGAGTAGGTTATTACAGAAAGCGTTCTGTTACAAGCAAGTTGGTTGCATGCTGCTGTGGAATATGGGGTAATTCAACCAGACGGTTATTTTAATATCAGGTCTTACCGCCCCGGAAAGCCTCATTTTCGTGGGGGTGGATTCTGATTTTTATGCTGCTGCTTTTTCACTGTTATAGAATCAAGAAACTTTGATAAAGTCGCAGTATTGTGGTTCTGTTTTGCTTACTGGCACAAGAAACTGAATACTCGTTAAGCGGAAGCTTGTTTCGTTAATACCAGTGTTGGTCGTGGTAGCGCACGATCTAGTGCTGGACGTTACAATTACTTTCAGGTGGTGCCACGCAATGTGCGCAGCATAAGGAATAAGATACGCGCGATAGGTCTGCATTTAGATTACTCTTATCCCATTGTGCTCGCATTCACTAAACCCTGGCTGTCTCAGGACTGCACGGACGGTGGACTACCGCTGTCTGGCAACGCACTGCTTAGATGTGATCGCTTCGTTTGTCGATAAGGTGGACGTCGCGCTTTACCTTAGCTGTGGGCTTGACGTACTGCGTACCCACGTGTTTCAAACGGTAGATAAAACTGTCAAATCTCTTTCGGATTTCGTTAGCACTTCTCCCCTCCCAAATCACAATGGTAATTGTGTATAGAAGCACTTGGAGTGCGTCCAAAGAAGTGCTTGCATTTATTCACTCCTAATCCGCAAATTGGTTTTTGGTAATGGGGAACTTCAACCTATCAGGTTGGCTGGGTGAGTCCTTCTTGCAACTCGGCAGAAGGTAGGTTCGGCGCAGATCTTAGTAAGCGTACGATCCAACCACAATGACGCGGTTCAAGGACCTCCCCACTAAGTAAGTGGATGCCCCGGTACCGTCTATTTTGGAGCTAGCTTTTGCCGTCACCAGACTTCGTAGGTGACACTACTTACAGCGCTCCATTAGGTGCCTGAGGTCATGTCCTTTTATCGTTCAGGAGTAATCTGACCAGACGTCAGCAATGCGTCGCTGAGCCATATCCAAACATGTGACTGCTAGGTATCAGGCAATGATTATCAAGGTTTCTTGGTTGCGTTGCGGAATCTCGGTGGCCGATATGGTTCAGATGGCCTGAGATAAATTTTATTCTTATCTCACGGAACTGTCTACTTCCTACATCCCGCTTCATATGAGAAAGGAGATACGAGCAGGGCCGCCGTGGATAGAAACCAATGGCAATACTTACTCTAGGACCGTTCTAGGTGCTGTAGGAGCTACCGTACGGCTCCATCAACTGACACCTATGATAGGTACTGCGAGGCTAGAAATAGTTGTAAACAATACTTAAGGAAAGCTCGGCTGTTGTATGAAAATGAATTGGCTGACTTTGCTTCGGAAACTCCGAGGAATTTGTTCGCTTATGTTAAGAGACGCATTGGTTCAAATTCGGCAGTTCCAACTTTCATGCGGCTCGATGGAACTCTTGCGTATGCGGACCCAGATAAGGGTCGTGTACTTGGTGAGCAGTACGCAAGTGTTTTGTACCTTAGGTAGTATCAGTGGCCAGCAAAAGCATTCGGATTTTTCTTCTAATAACTAGTGGATACCTATGTTTACTGAATATGTCAGCAGACCAGCGATGGTATGTCTTGCAAACGATCCATGTGAGTAAGAGTTGGAGAGACAAGACGTGGCCCCTATCGCAAAGATGCATGCTACCTACCATGACTAGCTGCAGATAAAATGTAGTGACGGAGGTAAGACGAAGAGTAGATAATGTCTCGAGATTAGAGAGTATCGGTGACTAGCAGTGGCATTTGGGTGAAGCCTTCTATTGGTTAGTGGATACCTACAGTGTCCCAAAATAAGTCAACAAACAACAAATGCATGTGACCCAGACAGTCCCAGAGAGCAAAGGTTGGCAGGATAGAAGTGGGGCCCTTAGGAGGCTTTGCATATGCTCGGAGTTGCATAGAGCCTATGAAGCTTAGCTGCTGTTACACAAGCGCCAATGGTAAGACGAAGAACAAATAATGGCACTGAGTGTGTGGGTGTGTCGGTGGCTAGCAGTGGTGTTTGAATGAAACCTTTTAGTTACTAGTGTACCCCCACAGTGTCCCAGAATAAGTCAACAATCGGCAAATGTTCGATAGGCAGACTCTCTAATAGAGTAAAGGTTGGAGGGATAAAAGGGTGGCTCTTAACAAGCTCCGAATATGAGCGGAGATGTTTGGAGCCCACGAAGAATAGCTGCTGCTAAACAGAAGTAAGATGCAGAACAGATGATGGCGCTAGGAGCGAGAGTATCAGTGATTAGTAATTACCGTTGGATGAAGCTTTCCAAGTGCTACTGAATACCTAAAGCGACAGAATAAGTCTACAAACTGGAGGAGGTATGTGATGCAAACAACCCAAGGATAAGCGTTGGTAAGATAAGCAGTGGCACCTAGCACAGGGATGCATGTTACCTACAATGACTCGCTGCAGCAGTAAAGATGCGCCAAATTTAAGCCGAGGAACAGGTAATATTGCCAGAGAAGAGGGCATCGGTGGCTAGCGATGACATTTGGATTAAGCCTTCTAATTACCAGTGGATACCTACAGTGACAGAATAAGTCAACAGACTAGCGAAAGGTATATGATGAAAACAATCCAAGAGAGTAAGATTCGGAGAGATAAGGAGTGGCTCCTAGCGCAAAGATGTATGCTACGTACAATGACTCGCTGCACCTGCAAATTGGTGACGTAGGTAACACGACGAACTGATAATTGTACTAAGGGAGTGAGAGTATCGACAGCTATCAATCGCGTTTGGGGGAAGACTTCTGGTGGATACCTACGGGGTCCTAGAATAGGTCAGCAGACAGCAAATGCATGTGACGCAGCTTTTCTCAGAGAGCAAAGGAGAGTTCATTGGTGGTGCCTGTGTCCGACATGTTGGGTTTTCGGATTTGGAGGTGTTCTGGGTCATGTTCCCACAGTTCATCCTCCGATATATTGCTGTTAAATAGCTCGCATGTAGGCAGGGTAGCTAGATGTCTATGTAGGGATGATCGGAACTGTGCAGTATTCTCTGCTGTCCTAACTTGTAATGGTAGCCTGTTCCAGACGAGAGCGAATCTGTAGAGAAAGAAGTGGTTACTCACTTTGTTGCGGGCTGCAGGTAGGGGAATGGTTTAGGGTCTATAGCGGAGTGGATATCGAGAGTCACCGTTTTGTTGAATAGCTCCAGCAAGTTCATGCTTGGGTTGTATATAGTCTGGAATAGGAAGGTGATGTTAAGTCTTGTTCGTAACCATAGCGGTTCAAGGCCAAGAAGTGTACATCGCTCACGGTAGTTGAGAGTAGAAGGGCAAAGCAGGCGCTCCGTGAATGAGCGTTGTACTTTCTCAACTGCTATCTGGTCACTCTTTCTGGAGTTGGTAAAAGTTATTATGTAGTATTCCAAAACTGGTCTAGCGCATACCTTGTGAAGAGTGAGTCTGGATTCGGTTACGAGCCCTCTCTTGCAGATGTGGCTAATGAGGGGTCTGGCTTTCGCTACACTTTGCTAACTTGTTTCGAGAAAATTAATGAGCTTGAATAGTGTATACCGAGATCCCTTAAGGTTTGACAGTTGACTAGTGAGACGTCATGCAGGGTTAGCGCACCAGGCGGTACAGTGCATCTATATGACAGGGCGCTGAACGTTGCAGGAGAGGAGTCAGGCTTCCATGTGTTACACCAAGAGCCTAATGATTTAAGGTCGTTTCGACATTAAGGAGACCGCTCCTTAGATTACCTGGATCAAAGGAGCATACGACTTTGATATCTTCGGCGAACAGGTACGCCTTTCCATATTCAGAGCCTTGAACTACGTCGTTGATGTGCATTAGGAAGGGTATAGGGCCCAGTAGACTTCCCTGGAACATTCCACTCGCAACTGGTTTCGGTAAGGTTTCGAAGTCTCCTAGTCTCACCGACTGTGTTCGACAGGAGAGGTAGAAAGATAACCAAGGATGCAACTGGTCCGATATACCGTAAGAAGCCAATTTAGTTAGTAGTCCATTACGAGGGACTCGGTCAAACGCTATTTTCATATCCAAGAAGATGATCAGAGTTTTCTTACAACCAACCATGGCGGTAACATTGTTCAGGAACTCCAGCAGGCATGTTTGACAGGATTTAGATGGGAGAAATCCATGTTGGGATTTGTTGATGAGCTTACTATGAGTCAGGAACCGTAAGAGCTCTTCCTTGACGATCCTCTCCAGCACTCTTGAAGCGAATGGGGTGCGACTAATGGGCCGGCAGTTTTCAACGTTTTGACGGCTTCCCCACTTGTGTCTTGGCATGACTACTGCAGGTTTCCAAGCAGCAGGAAAAGTTCCAGGTTTCCTGGAAATGGTAAAGATGTTAAGAAGGAGGACGGCGATATATAGGTCACCTAGAATTAACAGAGCAGATGGGCGGCCATCATGTCCGGCATGGAAGGATAATTTGAGGGCTTGAATATCCCGAATAATGGTACGCAGGTCAACTAGTACTGCGCGTAAAGTATCATTGGTGCAACTAGGAATATTAGGCGGCAGGGTCAGGCTAGCAGAGGTGAAAGCGTCGCAGAAGTAGCGGTTCATGACCTTACATATTTCAGCTTAGTTACCGGTAACTGAGTTGCCTGGACGAATAATCGAAATAATCGAATTCGAGGCGGGGTTGCTTCTGGGCCTCATCAGAGTTCTTAGGGCGTTGGTACGGTTGATAGAGTTTAGGGCAGTGTGTTCTTCAGACAGATATGCGGAGTTAGTGAATTTCTCCACTCCAAAAGGACTTCATTGATGCAAATAAGGATGAAGAATTCTTGGGTCCTGCTGTACTTTGCGCGACGGTTATTGAGCTTGACGAGTAGTGTGCGTGTGGGAGCTGCATTCTGTCGTGGCGGCATTGCTTTTTGTCTCGTTATAGGTTCAAGTAGATCCAGGCAGTAAGTGAGACTTCTATACAGTACAGAAAGGCAGTGTCCGCATCTGTAGTCAGAAAGCATACGTCCCGGCTGATGGATCTCAGAAGTAGAGCAAAGTTTGCCCAGTTAATGCGTTTGAAGGGCCGAACAGAACACGCTGGTCTAGCCACTGGGGGACGAGTAATGGGTAGTTGGAAAGAGAGCTTTACTATTTTGTGATCGCATCCAGGGAGGTTGTCAAGCTCGCTAACCGATAAATGCGCAACTATGTTTGTACAAAGTAAATCTAAGGTGTTATTGTGCCTAGTAGGTGTATGCACGTGTTAAATCCACCCTAATGCATATGTAGTGTGCAAAAAGGCACGGTATTTGGGTGGCGCAGATTGCTTTTGCCAGGCCACTTGTGGCAGGTTGAAGTCACCACTGATTACCTTGTAGTGGGTGGGAAATAGGGATACTTCTGTGGAGTGTTTTATTAGACTGCGTATACCGATTGTGTTAGTGTGTGGAGGGTTATATAGACAGCCAATTAAGATATCGTGCTGTCCCCTACTAGTCTGAATCCAAACCGAGTCTTCCAGCGGGCCGATTGAGAGTCCTCGAAATAATGGCGCTCCGAAATCGTCAAGCACGTAAATGAAGCATCTGCCACCACGGTGGTTGGTACGTTCATTGCTAAAGGAGGTGTAGTCCGGGATTCGCGGCTTTGCATTAGGAGTGTTGGCATCGTGCCACGTTTCTGTGATGAGCACTCTCTGGAAACCGGTTAGGATGATGACGGGGTTGATAAGATGCATGTTATGTTTGATGGATGTTGCGCTAAGGAGAGATAGAATGAGTGCCTTGTTGCGGAAATGAGCATCTGCTTCATTATCAGGGACAGAAGTAAGCTGAGTGGTTTGCGTGGGTATAGTTGCTGTTGTCTCGGAGGGAGTGATAAGAGCTATAAGTTTGCAGAATAAAGAAAAAATCTTACTGTCCGCGTTATCAAAGCGCAGGTCGGGTTGTAGGAGTGCGACTGCTTGGTTACCATGCCGAAACGAAGCAGAGGAGACAGGTTTGTGGGGGTGGGAAATTTTAGTAGTAATGACTAAGTTATTGGCAGGAATATGTTGTACGTAAGCAGTAGAAGATAACGTTGGAGTACAGTGAGTGTGCAGCTTGGAGGGGCGCACTTCTGCCAGATGTGCGTTGGTTACTGCGATGTCTGTATCGCATTCCAAGACTCGGAGAGGGTTGATGGCATGATTGCCTGCAATATTGAGCCTCCTGGTTGGGTCGTCTATTGGCTGCGTGAAAGACAAGCTCGTAGGTGCGGCATGAGGTGTCGCAGGGAAAGCTAAACCCTGCGTAGCCGTTAAGCCGGGGCCGTTGAGTTTCGCAACGGGGGAACTTTTGAGCAGCATCTCCAGGGGTGATGGGGACTGATATTTCATGCTATTTCTGAAAGTAGCCATTAATGAGCCAGCGACTACATGAGGTGTTAGAGGGGTTGGTAGCGATTGCTCAAGGTCGTCTGTCGAAAGTTTAAGAGCATGTTAAGAGGGTAGAGGGCAGTCTCGTCCAACAGTTTCGTGAGTTGTGGCGAGCCGTAGCTTGCCATATTCCATAAAACAGGAGCGGAAATGCGCACTGGCATTTTAGGCAGTTCGCTAATCATTGGGCTTGTAGGGCGCAGGCAATTCATCTTTATAGACGGGGGTGGGGTGACGTGTTTAAATAAATAAATAAATAAATACTTTATTTTCGACTATGCGAGGCACGCCCATGGAGGCATGATAAGATAATGGAGTGTTCTTTAAGAAGCAGGTGTATAGCCGGGTATCTGCTATTGATTATAGTTACGGTCAACCTAGTAACACCGTGGAAATGGCGGCATAAGAATGTAGGGTGTGGATTCGCCAGCGGACTGCGTTATTTTGGACAGTCTCGGGTTGACAGACTGGCCTGGCTTGGGGCGGTGAAGTGGGGCATTGTTGTTGCTCCGTTTAACGCTACTGGATACGGGGAGGGAGTCGCGCTTGTTCTGGCCGTGGCTGAGGACCTTGGCTTTTATATGGCGATCAGTTGGAGTTTAAAGCAAGTATGGCTTTCTGGGGTTCGGCACGTTTTGTTCGTAGTCGTGGTCACCCACAGTGGTACATACTTGTTAGATATTGTCTTTAATGGTTCAATGTGTCCATTCTGTGATGAGCACTTGTTAGGTAGCACGGAGGGTGGGCGTTGCCTGTTTTCGTTTGGACGTTTACTGGGTTGATGTCTCGGCACCTAGGAGTTGCAAAAGGCAGGCTTTTTAATGTGCCTTCGTTTGAGCGGTTGCGTGAAGGCTTCTTAGTATTCATTGGGGTGCTTGTCATATGTTCGTGGGATGTGTAGTCGTTATCTTCTTCTGTCAGAGGGTAGGTATCAGTGTCACACATTTCGGAATTGTTTGCTTTAGCTACTTCGGCCTCATCTTGACCGAAAGCAGTTTCATAGTGCACGACTGAGGGGGCTAGCGTTTTCAATTTGTTGGAAGAAGTTAGTTCAATGCTGTAGGCCTTTGTCACATTAGCGTCCACATGCTGTTGCGACAGATCAAGATCTACTGGGCGTGGGGTAGGAAGTCCAGTCGCGGTGAGGGAAACTTCCGCCCGTTGCTTAGGCGGAAGTTTATTGTTTGATGCGAATACTCTTTGCAGAGGTGGTTTTTCCGGCTTGATCACGATAGGCCCCAAATTGGCTGACTGTAGCCATTAAAGTCTTGGCCAGTACTTGGTATTTACGAGTGATAAGTATAGAGCAAGATTTACATTTGGATGTTTTCCTTGGACGTTTAATTTCGAAGGAGCCAGGAGTTATGTTATAGACATTGGCGAGTGCTTCACCTTCGCTAAGTTGGTTTTGTCGGGGACATTGTACGACGTACTCGTTCGGAAACTTTATTAGCCATGTGTATCAGTAGCTCCCCTGCTAGCTTGAGTTCATTCACATCATTGGTTTGTGTGATTCTCGAGAACCGCTAGTGGAATCATTTTTGCTACGGTTTCGCTCAGTACAGTAATATTGCTTTTGAGCGCGTTAAATTCGATCTCATAAAGTTAAATTTATCATGTGCCTCTTTCAGTAGAGCAGATTGGATTACCCTGCAGTCAGGAGCTGGGATTGAGTCAGTATTATCAGGTTGTGGCTCACTTGGTTTAGCCAATTTGTTAACAGGTCTGTGCACAGACTACCTTGCTCGCATTGTCTTACTTGGATCTGAAGGGAGAGTGGTAAGTCAAATTCTGTTCTCAGTGTTTACTCAGACTATTGCCCACGTTACTTCTCCCTAGAAGCAGGGTAGTATGACAAACCAGATAGTCTAACTATTCTACTGAATAGTAGCAAAACGTCAGAATAACCAACAAAAAGTCGAAAACGGACAGTTGCAAACTTCGCTCGGGAGACCTCTTTATCACAGGTTGAATTGGTTTCAAGTTTCCCAGAGGATCCTTGCTTAGCTGATTTTGGCCTGACAGAGATAAGGCTTCGGACTACTGCCTGCAGTGCAATTGTGGGCCCACATGGCCCAAAGCTTGTGTGCAGTTTACCTTAAGAGAATGCGAGAAGTAGAGATATGAATTAGACTATTAAGGTCGAGTACGTAGGTGAGGAACTGGTCCAGTGTGGTTGTGTACACTGTGAGCGTCAGGTAAGCGAAGCATGAAGAAAACGCCGCCAAAATTTTTCAGGCATAGTGGCATTTTACTAAGCAACGGTGTAGGCGTAGTCTTACGAAAGCAGCTAAATGCACAGAATTTGTGAAATATGGTATGGGTCAACTTGACAATGACTTGTTGTAGCAGTGACTTTGTTGAGTAGCAAGGCACATCCGCCACGTCGCAGTCTTGTTAAACAAACAGTTGTGGTCATTTGTAGAGAACGTTTGCCAGGCGAATACACACCACTTCCTGGAACACTGCTGACCGATGATAGGATATTCAGAAGCTTCCATCTGACCGAGTATTCCCGCGGATATTCACAGCCACTTTTGCCCGTTTTTGTATGGTTGAGCAGTTGTCTACTTCGGAGTCGACCGCAAGTGGTTTGCCAGGTAGTAGTCGGACGACTCAGTGACTTGTATCGAGTCGTTTAGTTTGCTTGGTTCCTTTACTGTGCCAGAAATGCAACGTGTGAATGAGTTCAATGTTCTGTGTTGCTTCCGTGGCCAGTTGAGCGCCTCAGGTAAACCCTCAACTGCGCTCCATGCAGAGCATGTTAACCTTTGGAGCAAGAAGAAAAGAAAAACGGACCGAGCAAAATATCAAGGAAGTGGAGTAGAACTACGTTAACGTATAAATAAAAGAGGTTTGGTAACGTTGTGCTGGTTAAAAGCAATGGAATGGGCGAATATTTCATACAAAAGATCTGTTGTTCTCCATGCAGGTATGAAACCCCATATTGGTTGAATATAAGAGGCAAATGCTATCCGTATTGGCCTAGCGTACTCAATAGTGGTCCAGTGTGGAAACCGGGAGTGTCAGGCGTTGCTAACCGGGAATGAGTTGAGGGAATCAGAAGAGCACGGTAAGTAGTGGTATATTCGACTAAGATGTAGGTTGAGCGATCGGTATCAGTGGTAGGTCTTTTCGTTCGAATATGTATGACAGGCAGTAGCGTTGCTACGCCGAGTTATAGACCCATGAAAATAATAACGTAACATGTTCAGTAATCGGATGTTAGAGAAACAATTGGGTGCCGGTGTGCGATGAAGTGTTATAGAAGTTGCGACGAGAATAGGAGGGAGTATATACTACAGCTGTAGCGAGAATACGGTTTCAAACCTAGCTCTGAAAGGAACCTGGGATAGCGGAAAATGATAGGGATTTATACAGTACGGCACACAATTCACTTAGACGGTAGGTAAGAGCGATACTGGGAGTGGGATGAATTGTGAGGAAGAAACTGCCCGCCATCCTATGATAAGGCACGGAAACTCGTCTGTCACGCCGGTATAGATCGCAAGAATTCGCTTTCAGATCACGTGGTTAAGGACCCTGCGGTTAAGGGTTTTCCGCGCCAGCTCCAAAACCTTAGTATTCTACTTGGTAGTTTACTTGCAAAGCTCTTTTTACTCTCTTTTGGCCGGTTGAGTTAACTTCATTCTCTGTTATTTCACGTAACTGGTCCAGCAAGAACTGCAAAGACAGGATTCGTGGACATTAATTGCTTGGACAGGGTTTGATAAGATCTTTGCGTTAGGTTCAGCAGATTTTAAAGCCTGCAAAGTCCCGTTTCAACGACCGCTTCAGAGGGACCACTTACGGGATAATCCCTTTTTTCATTCCCACTTATCTCTGTGAGTATTAAGCGGTAATACGTTGTCTTCACATGTCATACTGAGTTCATTTCTAAGCCCAAATATTACTGAAAACCAGTTTTGAATAAACAATGAGCACAGCGTTTGACTGGTGTCAAATTCTTTTTATATATCAAGAAAAGCTGTGTTTTGGTAAACATTTGTAACAACATTTGACGTTTGTCAACTTTTACTCAAAAATTATGACGTCCGAGTTTGTTGACTGTGTCAAAGATGTCACCTCCCGGTCAAAGACCGTCCAATGCGCCGGTCGTGGACGCCTGTGGTGCCAACAAGATCAGCTACGCTAGTCCTTAAAATGAAACAAAACCTATAGGAAAATATAGGATGAATGAGAACACGTCTTAAGGGCAGATGAAGGCAACAGTTAAGACAGCTTTTGGTAATACTAAAGCTGGAGTCGTAGGACGTACATGGGCTACCTAACCATTTCATTAGGCGGGTGGGGCCCATAACATAGGTTTTGCTACCGGCAATAATAATGTTCTGCCTTTGGACATACACAGGCGTGCGCTAATGAAACTAAAATGGATACCAGTTAATTATCGTGTATGCCGGCCGTGTTTTTGGCATGTATACTACTTCACTGCCCTGGTCATGCGGACAAGGGACGCAAAACTTGAACTCTCTTTGAGTGCCGACAATAATGCCACAGCTGTGACAATTAGATGTGCTTACAAACACATGCCAGGTTGTCATGAACATCCACCTATGCATTACCATATTTCCCACGTCTCTTGCCCACCAGCTTGTCCCCCGTCACCAGCTAATTACTATATACCGCTAGCTAGCCGAACAACTTCGTGGCACCAGCTGGCTGGTTAGGGTGTAACGCGTTCCAGCGGGTAGTTCGGCGGCAAAACTCCAGAACGCGATGGGTCTTCGCCTGGCAAGCCTTCTTCCTATAAAAGGCCACGAAACCAGTTGGCAACACTGACGTGGCGAATGTGACTCGCTTTAAAATCAAGTCACTGCACCGTGGATATTTGGAAAATGTCCTCAAATTAACGAACAGCACTCGGCTATTCTTCATCATCATCAACAGCAGTATATCAGCCCTTTGAACTGATGCTTCGCTGCCATAAAACCATGTGGACATATGAAATAAAGAATAAGAAGGAAGAGAAGGGGGACTTACCTGAAAACCTTAATGCCCTAAGCAAACATTCTGGGCCAAGGCGCCTACACCTTGTGTAGACAACATTCTTACATAACCGGCGCTTTCCAACTGTCACAAATACAACAGCACACTTAAAAACATAAGCTACAAAGCTGCACTTATGCACAGTTACACATATATCCATGCAAAAATTTACGACTGTGACAAACATGTTGTATTCTTTTACATTTCTTTCCACACTTTATTAGCCTAACCTGATCATGTCTGTAAAGGCGCGCCGCGTTGCTGAAAATAAAAAGTTTAAAAAGGTTTATTACAAGTGCTCCAATACGTGACCACATGACAACATATAAGTGGGCGGGTACCTGCTTCGCTTAGTTTGCAGTACCTGACCTACTGCGTCTCTTGCCCACATTCTCTGCCAAATGTCGCACGCTGTTATCCGACTGTCGCACCGCAGTACTACCCATGATTAATGGTGAGTGAAGTTGCTTAACTCACTTGCTTTTTAGCTTAACCATGCTCGCTCCGGCTTCCGTGCTTTACAACCCAGTCCGCATAAAACGTAACCGGTACTCACGTATCACAACTGTCCACTACGACATTCGCAAGCCCCATGGTTAGTCTGCACTGTTAAACGCCTTTACTTTCCCATTACTTCTTGTACGACCCCATGGACCTTTTCAGGTCCACCTTTGTCCTATGGCATTGTGGTGCATTCGTACAAGCTTCTGGTGCCAAACAGTAGGTTCGCGTGCGCCACACAAATTGGCAGCTGGTTCAATTGATGGGTCCGTAGCTGTAAACCATATTCTTTACCCCACTGTGCTGGGCAGGCTCTTAAGCAGTTCCCTTCTATGCCGTCACCGCAACCCGCTAACCATTTTTTAGTATTGTTGCTTTGCGGGTTATTAGCACTTCAAACGCTCCCCACTTAGACGACGACGGTTTAAACATCCGTCCCCATTTCCACGAGAAAGTAGTCATATAAATCCATATGTCTCACTCTGCCGTGGACACATTTGGTAATGCGCTATGCTTCCCACCCCATTCCAGTTAGCATCCCCACTGCGAAACTAACAAGTGCGCACCTGGTAGCTTTGATAAGTTACCCTTTGTGTTGCAAAAGCTTCATGTTTGCAAAATAACGGTTCACAAAACGATCTTCTTCCATGTACCACAACACCAGTCAGTGCTACGCAGACCATAAGCTACGTAAAACAATGAAAGTAGAGTATCCTAAAGATTACTACGCACCACATTATTCAGTGCTCTTCTGTTGTGACAGTTAGCAGATTTTTCCTTACATGGTACAGATTGGAGGCATCCGTACGACTGCGCCCACAGAGGGACCGTGTGTAGCACGTGCTGCGCCCCTCACAGCTCCAACTGTATACCCGTATGCAGTGTAAATCCGAAGAAATAAGACCAGGAGGCTGGCGGCTGGGAGCCAAGTTTTAGCAATGGGGCTGGCCCACATGCCTTCATAGGAAAGCAAGTAAGGAAGCAAGTACACACAAAGCGGCAACTGGACCGTAGTCCGTTCCACACTCAGTGCTTGGAACCACACCTTGGATCTAGCAGGGCCACAAGGATCGTGCACCCTGTTCCCACCATCAACGACCAACTGTCTCCTGGGGCAATATATTGCAAAGTGGTGGTACTATACTGCTAGACACCTCGTCAACAGGCACATCAAGCGCAAATACGCTGCAGATATCAAGCGACTACCAAGCACTTGAAACGACAAGTTGAAATAAAACAAACCAAATAATGCGTAGGGATAAGGTGACATAACTCTTCACGCCATGAGCGTCTAAATTAACTCGGTTACCAAAATTCCGCGATAAGTTCAAGACGACAGGAATTTATTTAAAAAATATCATTAGCGCAAAATGTTATCAAAGTTATCTCCACTTAGCTTAATTGAGATGCGCAACTTTATAGAAGATAGTTCCGGTTTATATTATTATGAGGTAAAAGTAGCATTAGGACCCTATAACAAACACACCAGCTGCAATAAAGAGACAAAGCATACAAGCACGCGGGTAGTAAATCGAATTCAGCGTATCTACAAACGCTGCGATGGTTCTGCCTAGGTTCTCTGCTGGACACGTCGACGTTTCGGCGGTGGCCCCGAGTGGTCTCGCTCATGGCTCAGTAGGTTTGCGTGACTCAGGCACCCACAACCACAGGTGCTTCAGCACTAGGCGCTCGATTCCAGCTTTAGCCGCTCCCGCACTTGCCGCTCCTGCTCTGCATGTATAAGGGCTTTATTCTGCATCTCGGTAAGTGTCTAAGGATCAGATCGAGCCATACACATCCAGCAATTGTTTTCGATTCCAAAGACCTGCAACAAAGCTTAGAATGTGAGACTCACTTTGATCATGTCCTGACAACGAAACATCGGTTTCTGCACCCGCCGCCACCCAGTACTCAGCTGACTGTATAATAGTGATTTCGGTATCCACGTCGAAGCCACGCGACTTATTTGACAGAGCCACCTAAGGTGCCTTAGTAAATGTATACAGTCTGCTGCATGCATTCCACTTGGACTCAACACTTCCGTGTCCGAAACTTTGTTGCACCAACCAATTGTGCGAGTTTCACTGCCGTACAGAACGGACAGCACTATGGATTTGTACACCATCAGCTTTATGCCAACGGTAAGCTGGTGATTGTTTCACACTCGGTACTCAAGCTTCGCGAATGCCGCCGCTACCTTAGAGACGTGGATAAGAAGCTCACTGTGAAGCTACTGGCCAGTCGACAGCTCATTCTCAAGGTAGCAGAAGCGGGAGGTGGTTTCTACTATTTCAGCACTTAGGCTGATTTGCAGCAATATTGAAAACTGCATCTCCAGTGAAGGCACGCACTACTGCTACTACATACATGCACTCACATCTGCAGTTAAATAACATCGATCCACCCACCCTGGTCCAGTACCTTATTGGTAACCTTGCATTTTTCAACGATTATCGGTCAATCCTGTTTGTATTATTGTGATCCTGCCTATATAAGCATGTCACACACTCTCGGGAATAAAAGGTTATTAATTTATTGACAACCACCTCTCTGATCTATCTATGACGCTGAAAAGTGTAGCTGAGGAGAACTGTTGGCAGCAGCTGCGGGCGGGGACAAAAGTTTGATGAGTCCAGCCAAATCCAAACCGACGTGCAACTCGGCTTCGCCCGAACGCCATGAAATTGTGTTTTTTAACTAGCACATATCAACTGGCTGTTTTTGAAAGATAATGGAGTACCTGACCAAAGCAGCTCATCAACTTGCCCTGTGCTTCATGCAGCCTTGCCGACCTCCTAGGTCTGGTTAGCTCTTCCAGCTCTAAAATCGAACGGCTAATCTACCAACAAGTGGTGGAAGAACTGCATGGCAAAAATGTTAAAACACGCTGGCCAGCTGCTGCGATATGAATAAAATAACTCCACAGCTGGCAGTCAATACCGACCGTTATATAACTATTCTTGCGTATTTGGTAGACGCTAACCGAAATTTCAGTGCCAGCATCAAGGTTGTGCCGGACATGCATCATAACCCATTAGACAATAACAAGAAGCACCTTGTTAAATATTATTTCAATAAATCTGTTTTGACTCGTGACCCACATGTATATAATGGACGAGGATGCCTTGCTTCGTGTCTATTTTAGGAAATGTAAAGCACTGCCATAGAAAGTTGGCGAGCAGACGCTTCAACACTCCATCGGACAATGAGCTATTCGTATGAAGCTTCTGCTACCTAGTTAAAAATTCACTGTTCCAATAAACGCGAACGTCCGGGACCAACTAGTGGCTAAGACCACGCTCGACATCTGGTTGACGCGACGCAAAGAGATATACATATGTCATCCCGATGTACTGTTGCTTAGAGGACTTAACTGGGGTTAAGAAAATGCTTTGTAGTCAATCGGAGCGGAGCGAGCAGTTTAATTATCATAGAATTGGGTATTAATACTACTAATTACTAAATAACTAACGGGCATGTTTCGCGAACTTGTGGGACAGACCGGTTACTTGGCATGATCATATGGTACAACGTAATCGCATAACGGAGAAAGTTTTTCAAGTTTTTCAGCTGTCCCAATGCAGTGTTAGGTGGGTTCGCTCAATCAAAAGTTGCAGAAGCTGGAGAAGCTGAGAGTAAAAGCAAACAGGTATAGCGAGCAATTTAAGTAAAGTAAACGGCTATCCATAAAACTGTCCCCTGGGGACCTGCATCCACGCGAGTGCCCTGTTTTAGCTTCTTTAAAAAGCTGATGAGACGTACTATACCGAAGCTTCATGAAAGGACAAAAGGACCATAGGACTGAGTGCAACGGTGACGAATCATATCAGGTACACGCTTTGCGTTTTTGCGTTCTGCACGAACGCAGACACTCAAATTCCAAATAAATGTAGAACACAAATGTAGCAACAAAGCTTTGATTTGAGCCGAATAAATACCTTTTTTATGCGTCCCGGCCTGTAAACACCGGGCTCCATCACCTGTTGCGAATGTTTCGCGCGCATCAGGTAGGGAGATCAGATCTCGAATTCCGGACCATTGAGATTTTACTCTGCCTCTCTACGTCTAAGCTAGCTAACCATGGTGGAAATTGGTTGCCAAAAAGAGTAGTGGCTGATGGGTTGCTCATTTCGAAGTGCACGCCGTGCGAATGGATTCCAACACGCAATCTCAATACGGACCGCGTTTCGCGGCTTAGTGAACCTTGATTATCGCTGGGACGGCAATTAACGACTTGGTTATGCGTTAGGAGTTTAGTTTAAGCGATGGGGTGTGGCAAATTTATGTTCGCCTCGTGCGCCGGATCGGCTGCCAAAACTCCATAAGCCGGTCGGTTAAATCAACCTACCACACACTCAAGGCCCACACAGTGATCAACGGTAGAGGTGTTGACCGCAACCCCACTTAATTTTGTAGAGGAAATCCGGACAAATCTCACGTCCTACGCCTAGAGCGTGCACCGCTACCGCCAAAACCCTTAGTGTAGTCTTCTAGTCATACCCGTCTCACGGTGCTTGTGTGAGACGCTCCACGCGCCCCACGCGTTTGATGTGCAGCTCATTCGCGTGTTGGCCTACATATACAAGTGCAAAGTCGTTGCGCCTGACACTGTGAGCGCAGTAAGTCATCTCACCGTGAGGTGGTGAGCTTTCCAAATGCACGGTGTCGAACCGATTCTGCATGTTTTGTCAAACCAGTTTTAGTTTTTTCTTCGAAGAACGCTCAAACTCCATCCTGCCCAAGCAATTCTGACCGATCCATTCCACGCCAGTCAACACAATGTATTGCCGCGGATCCTGCCGACACCTTCCGCGGTCCTATTTTATGGAACGCCGCAAGTTGCGGGCCTCCTCTTTAAGCTCGTGAGGGTCAAAAAGTGGCTCTGCACCACCTGACTCGATTCCTAGACATGTCGCAACTGATTCTAACAAACCTGTCCCAGGCACTCATGCGTATACTCTAAACGCCATCCCCAAAGCCGACTTCTGTTTAGATCTCGCAGCTCATACACATTATTAGTTAGCTCCACTTTCCTCCCTTTGGACCCGCTGCAACATACTACACTTAACCTCTCTCCTTAACTTCTATTGACCTACCCGGGAAGCAGCGCAACGTATGCATGCAAACAGGCCCCTTACCACATTCTGGATCGCCTGTGCGGCTGCTGGACGGTTCACACAATTTCAGTTATACATCCAATAACTATCCACCAAGAGGTGCCCCAAAACTCCCTACTGCATCCCACTCCGACGATTCTAGTAAGCTGAGGATCAATAATATGTTTCTCGTCAACGCCAGGTCTATTAACCACAGGAATTTTTTCTGGGTCTGCTTGTTACTATGTCCAATGCATTGTTGGCCCTAATCACAGAGGATTGGCACTCTGCCAATTCGTCTGATTCACCCATCCAAATATATGGATGCTCTTCATTCTGCAGTGGAAGTGGTAAGCGATGGGGCTGAGGATGCCTCATCTACGTTAGCAAAGCATTTCCTGCATTCTCCATCCACGTCATAACTATGGGTATCCCGGAAGGCTCTATATGGATTTAAGCTGATGGCTACACCTTGACCTTCATCTTGGCCGCGTCTTTATCTGACAACATATCAAAACAAGTCGGTCGAGCTCTACACAAAAGTTTCGCTGTTACCTGCACGCCTTAAGCTTAGCGGCGGTGACTTTAATGCTTCACAACTTGCGTGGACCACTCGGACTTAACCTCTCAAGTATAAAGCCTTCGTCGACCTTACCTTGCTTCCGACTGAATTGAACATGTTAAAGCACCTACCTGAAAACCTAAAATCCTTAAGTTAAATTGCACAAAAGGCAACAACCAGGCACAAGGCTGTGTGCTTGACAACCTCCTTGGCAGTTGTAAAAGGCAGTGAAGATGACATTCAGACCGCCCACTACTAAGCGTTACTACATCTCCCCAGTGACTTCTTCCGTTCTCTTCAACGCGTCTATTAAGAAAGCTTCTCCACTCCTCTACGATCTCCTAACTGGGATGTCTTCTTTCCGGCAACTGACACAGATATGGCGACCCAAGAAATATACAACCACATTATGTTCTGTCTTAACGTGGTCGCACCCATGCAGAACATGAGGAAACCTACAAAACCAAAGGGTGTAGCTGATACACATAGAGTCCTAAACAAACTGAGAAAAATGCGCTCCAGCTACAACAAGCCGAAGGGTTTCCACAAGTTAATGCGCATGAACGACACACCAACAACGTGGAGAAACCTGCAAGCCACGTCTGCTACATGTACGGAGCAAGCTGCGCTCAGCACTAACAACAATGTTAAGGCATTCACTTAATTAAGGAGACGCAGAGCAAACAACAGAGCTCCAACAATTGCCTCACTGTCAATTTCTAATGGCAACCTCATTACTGAACCCGTTCAACGTTGTGTGCGTATCCACAAGCTTTTCTGCAACTGTTTTTCGGTCAGCGATTCGGCGACCGCACTCACAATACCCCAGCTCAAAGAGGGTAGGCAGAACAGCTTCGAATTCAACCTACGCGCAACCATGCTAAACATTCATACACTCAAACTGTCTCAATACCACCGTCCAGATGGCCTTCCATTCCTCGCACTGATTCCAGGAGGTCCAGACATTCCAATCCTTCTTAATCTATTTATACTCTCCACGCCTAAAAGCATGCTGTAGTCCTACCGCGACCTAAAGGAGGATCCCGCCTTGCAATAAGCGATTATGGTCCTATCAGTCACACACCAATTGCATCAAGCTTGATTACGTGGCTGGCAAAAGCAGCAAGTCTCAACTTTCCGTTGCCTCTAAATCTTAATAACAGGTCTCAAACTGTGTTCCTGCCCACAAAACAATGCCAGACATGTGTTGGAGTGTTTAATCAACGTCACAGACACGATAAAATGGGCATAAAACGGCCGTCATCATCCTGGACAAGTAAAACGCATTCGAATACCTTCCTCACACTAAACTAGTGGCCAAACTCGCCTCTTTTTGTATCGCCGAAAGGCTGTTCTCCTGGTTCAAATCCTACTCATCAAATCGAACACAAGCTTGTGACTGGGTGGCACGACGTCTTCCAGGAAACCGGTCACTAGTGTAGTATTTCAAGGTAGTGTCCTGGGCCATCTAATTTTTACTATACATAAATGACATCTTCCATTTCTTCCTCCGGGGCACGTCCCACTTATTCGCTGACGACATCAAAGTCTTATTTTTGTTTGACTTCGAAGATATGGAAGATAACATTCCGCAATACAAATAGACTTTAAGGCTCTAGAAAACTGGTGTGCTATATGAAATCTTGTATTTTCTCCAAGAAAAAGCAGCGTTCTTTCTTATCGATGAACAGTGTCACCGAATACCCTCACTCACAGTAGCGCTGCGCTCACTGTCAGCCAGTCTGTTCGTGACCTGGAAGTCCACTACTCTAGCTCCTTCAAGGTTGCTGAACAAGTAAGTTATAGTTCGGCTAAAGCTAGTTCGTTAATAGGCTATATCTTCAAATTCATTTTGCGTTTAGAATCTCGGCTGACACCGTATCAAACGTGCCTTGGGCTTATTCTAGCGTACTGCTCTATATTCCTCACGGACACAAGCAAGTGCAACAGGGTTGCACTGGAGAACGTACAGCGTTCCTTCACTAAATGTCTACGAGGCTCAACCACGCCGAACTGCCGTAGTTGGTGCAAACAACTGAGATTCGATCCGCTGTAGTTAAGTAGGTTAACGCCAAATCTTAAGCTTTATACAAGGTTACAAACAATCTGGCAATGAACCTAACGGGACACGTCCGAACGGCAGGGGATACCCGATATTATCTGCGCAACGCGACCTGTTCATTCCGCCTGGCTTCTTCTCGTTGCGGCGTACGCCATAATTTCTTACTTTATAGATACCGGGACACATGGAACAAGTTACCCCTGCAAATCCGATCATCTGTTACTAATGCACAGTTCAACAATGCTTTAAGAGGATTCCCATCGCAATGAGGCTGGAGCTTACCGTGGTGCGATGGTTTGCGTGCCTCAGAGATCCATTGAGCTATGCTGGGTGGTGCTGTTTTTGCACCTTCAGAGCCACTCATACCATAATGGTCAATGGTTAGAGGCCAGACAAAATCAGCCTCCTGGTCCTCCAGCTTGGAGGTTGAAATGGGGGTGGCTCCTCATTTCATAAAACGGGCTCCTCAGTCCAGTGCCATAACCCGCTGCCTTGCGGTAAGGTTTTTGAACCAAAGACTTTGGTTGAGAACCCTAATCGTTCTCCTGTCTAGGCCTGGGCAACCTGATAATATTCTGCCCACGCAATACAATGAACCTTTCCTACAACAATTTCTTGATGCTCTGGCCGTCGCAGAGGATAATAAACGGCGCCCTATCTGCTGCATCGAGCATGGTGGATAGGGGTTTGGATGCTACTGCTCAGGCCTTCCCGTCTTCTTATACCCCTTCTTGCGCTTTTGCATCCTTATTGTCCCGCTCCAACTTTATTTATATCCCCCATTATTAATCCCTCATTTCTTGGCCCTCCCCCAGCTTACTTCAATAGTCACTTGTCTTTTAATTTCAAATCACACACAATCGCAGGGCCTTGCTCCACTCCAGTCGACAAGTCCATGTTCAACCAAGCGGACAACGTCAGTTCATCCGTTTCCCTTTGGACTCCTTGTGTCTCGCTAAGGTTGGCATGCGTCAACGTGCGCACTTTGCTGCAGATTGGCCAACAGGCAGCACTTGCCCGCACACTAGAGACCCTATCGATCGATAATTGCTGTTTATCAGAAACCCGCCTGCAAGGTTCGAGCTCCGTGCTTACCCTGAGATCCCCCACATGCGACACTGGCGGCACATTTTCATTGCGCCTATCTGGCGACGGTGCAGCTTCAAATGCCGGTCAAGCTGTCGTCGGCATTGCTTTGAGTCCCCGGGCTGAAGCTGCCCTGCTTGATTGGATCCCAGTAAACCGTAGGATGTGCGCCGTTAGATTAGCTGGTTTGTTCCGTGCCTGGAAGTCGAGCGGGGACTAACGGTGCCTGTTTGTCATTGCGGCCTACACCCCTACAAACTGTAGCACTGATTCGGTAAAAGATGATTTCTATCAGTAACTTCACGAGCTCCTTCGTTACAGAAGAAGCGCGGATACTGTGGTGCTGGCTGGCGATCTAAACGCCCAAGTCGGAAATTTGTCCTCTGATGAGCTTCATCTGGGCGGCCAACATGGTGTACGCTCCCGTAATGATAATGGTGAGCGATTGCTCCAGCTGTGTGAAGATGCTCGCCTGTTTCTCGCGAGCACTGGCTTTCGACACAGCGTCCGCAGAAGTGTGACTTGGCGGCCACCAGACTCGGGCCAGTCATGGAAGCAAATCGATCATATCGCGATCAGTTACCGCTGGAGAGGCTGTGTCCAAAACTGCTGCTCGGTTTGGAGCACGAGCATGGACTCTAACCACGCACTTGTCTGCGTCTAACTCCGAGTGCGTTTCGGTGGACGTCCGCAACGTCGATGTGAACGGATTGACACTAGCCAGCTGGCGAAGCCAGATGTTCTGAATGCGTACCAAGATGCGCTGACATCTGGGCTGAGTAAGCGCCCACTAGACACCGTTGAGGATCAATGGTCGCATACTCGTCAAGCGTTGCTATTAGCAGGCATGTCTTCATGTGGCAAAACAAATTGCCAACCCGGACATTGGGTCTCTACACAGTCTCTGGAACTTATGGATGCTCCCCGACGTATTCCGGCTGGAAGCGAATACAATGAAGCTCGCAAAAATCTCAGGGCGAAACCACGTGCTAGCCTAAAGAAGGACCGCGAAACCTGGTGGTCTCATCGTGCATCTGAGATGGAAACAGCCGCTGCCATTGGTAATCATCGTAAGTTATACCGTCTGATACGGGCAACAGGCAGCAGGAGACCTGGTGTTAGCGAGACCACACGCGACGAGAGTGGGCAGATGGTCCAGAGCCTGTCAAAACGCTTTGAGCGTTTGGCTGAACACTTCGCTATGCAATTTAACCAACCTGAGTTATCGCTTTCTTCGGGCATTGGGCGCCCTTCTCCCTGGGCCGTCTCCTTGGATCCGCCCTCACGCGCAGAATTCAAACGTGAGATCAGACTGTTGAAAGTGCATAAGGCCGTAGGAGCAGATAAAATTCCTCCAGCCCTCTTCAAATTCGGTGGACCAGCCCTAGTAGATGATCTACACGAGTTGCTAGTAAAACTTTGGGAGCAAGAGACAGTCCCGACAAACTGGAACCGCTCCGTCATTGTCCCAATTTTCAAGGGAGGCTCCCGTTTAGAATGTGGCAATCATAGAAGGATCAGTCTGATTTCGATTGCCTCTAAATTGCTTGCCTCTCTCATTCTACACAGACTGACTGGCACTCGTGAAAGTCAGATTCGTGAAGAGCAAGCCGGATTTCGTCGAGGTCGGGGCCGCATCGACCACGTCTTCACATTGCGTCAAGTGTTGGAGCACCGCCATGTTTATTGGCGACCCACCGTTGTCGTGTTTCTTGACCTAAAAGGTGCCTTCGACTCAGTCGATCGATGTGCCCTTTGGAACTGTCTGTTGAGGAAAGGTGTGCCTGATAAACATGTAAACATTATCATAGCGCTGTACGCACATAGTTCGGGCAGGGTGAGGGTTTATGGCAAACTCTCGCCACCCCTCAGTATCACCAGCGGTGTGAGAAAAGGATGCCCGCTGTCACCTTTCCTCTTCAACTTCGCTATTGATGAAGTCATGGAAACAGCGTTCGCTGGACTCGACCTATAAGGTGTGGAGCTACTCCCTGGTGAGCGACTTCTTGACTCGGAGTATGCAGACGATATTTCTCTAATCTGTGACAGCTCCCAAACATGCCAACCAGCACTGAACCGATTAGCACTGGCTGTCAATCGTTTTGGGCTTCGCTTTGCTCCATCGAAATGCAAAGTATTTCTCCAAGATTGGCAGGGACCCAACCCAGCGCTAACGCTTGGTGGTGATCTGCTAGAAGTCGTTCAGGAATTTAAGTACCTGGGCAGCTATATTAGCACCCGTGGGATTGGAGATGAGATTACGAACCGTATAGCAAAAGCTCGAGGTGCTTTCGCCTATCTCCGCAACCTGTGGCGCAGACGCGACATTACTCTCGCCCTCAAGGGCAGAGTTTACAACGCAGCCGTCCTATCAACTCTCCTATATTGCTGTGAAACCTGGCCCATCAGGTCGACAGGCTTAAAGAAACTCGTCACATTCGATCGCAGCTGTCTTCGCAGCTTAGCTCATGTCTGGTGGGAACACCGCGTGAGCAATGAGCGTTTCCGACGTCGCGTATTTGGTGCAGGAAGAGCGAGTGAACCGCTCAGCGCCATTATATCACGCACCAGGCTCCGATGGCTGGGCCACGTGTTGCGCATGCCAGCACACCGACTCCCACGACGTGCATAGTTTGCGCGTTGTGGGTGCGGTTGGAAGAGGACGAGGAGAGGCCAAGTGATGACTTGGTCGAGAGAAATTCAAACCCTCACTTCGAAGTTGGCGTCGGTTGGTGCATCCCGACTGCCTGGTTGGGGTCCTAAGGACGGTGAACATGTTTGGTTGGACACACTTGCTGATATGGTTTGGAGCCGGCCACAATGGCGTTTGTGTTGTGAGTTCCCTCGTCCATCCTCCTCCTGTTTAGCATCCCTTCCAATCACGATCTCAATCGTTAAGCCTAGTCTGACTTTCTTTTACGGCAGCCAGCTGTTAGCTCTCCGGAACGACGTCCATCCTTTACTAGGGACTTAGCGGGCGTGCCACTGTTTGTTTTTTCTTTTCTTGCCTTTTATATTGCGGCACAATAGCTGAGGTGTTTTCCGCCTCCAGCTAACGTGTAATGATGATGATGATGATATGAAGATTCCTTGACATAACCACATTTTCGTAACTATTTGACCCCAAAGTGCCGGAAGACGAGCTATAGAAGACAGGACCAAGCAATCTCTAGCGAATAAGTCTGCATCCTTTTTGTATTCTTTAACTCCAACCGTCGCTTACCTCCTTGAAACTCTGCAGCACAGCTGTTTCTGCAATCATGACAATCACCCGTCTGCTCTTTGGCCTTTCTATCCATGCCTACACGAGACTGACTCAGGACTTCCGTCAATTTGACCCAACTCTTTTACTGACTGTTGCTTTCAGAACGTTGAGGTTTGACCTCATCATCATAAACATTGACTATTCAATACCCTATATGGCTCCACTCTACTACCGCTCCTTGACCTCACCGTACTCTGCAATATTCACACCCCCGTCTATCGGACCGTCATCTCCCTTACTCCACCAGCACTAGCCTCTGAGCACTTGCTACCCTCATGTCTCGTCCACTACTTTGTTTACCCTTACTTTAGTGTTTATTGCATTCGGCTCCGCTTCTGGTCAATATCTCAACCCGTCAATTGTGGTCTAGGTACCGCTAGTGACAGGGCAACATCCCAGTCCTTGCTGAACGCACTTTACTATTGTGCCCCACCTTCTTAATCCTTTGCATCAGTCCGGCCTCCAAGGCTCCAAATGCCCATACGTCTCCCACCTATTCCTCTTCTTTTGCGCATCGGCTGCCATTGACCACGGGGCTCATTGATAAATGCAACAGCCTTGTAATACGTGTCTCTTCCTGATTCACTCTCTGTATGACTGGTCCTCCTCACGGTCATTGCAACCTCCGGTTTCAGACTGAGTGTTGCATCTTGGCTCCTCTACCAATGATTTTAGCTCACATTAACGTCTGCCTCACCCAGGAGCACCCTTGCATATTCTAATCTCTATATAGCTCCATTTTACTACCACATCTTGACTACACCGCACGCTGTTGTGTTCACATCCCCGTCTATCGGACTCATGTCCCCTTATTCCAACAAACACCAACTTCTTACCAGTCGAACTTATTCAGGTCGCATCCACTCCTATGCTGAACCCTACTCTACTGTATACTGCATTCGGCCCCACTTCTAGCCAAAACCGCAACTCCTCAACAGGGGTCTAGGTACCCCTATCCCCAGGACAACATCCCATTCCTCATTAGATTTCCTTCGTTACTTTGCCTCTCCTTCATAATCCCTTTGGACCAGTCCGGCCTCTAAGCCCCCAAATGCCCATAGGTCCCCAACCAATGCCTCTCTTCTTCTGCGCATCGACTGCCATTGCGCGCGATACTCATTGGTATAAAAACAGCCTCGTTTGCCCTACGTTCTTATTATTGTCTACCTCCAGCTTCCGTCTGATGATACCTGTCGCCCCATAGCCGCGCCTACTTATCGCTAGTATGATTACTAGGACTTGAGGAGCCACCTAGCCTGCGGCCTGTTCCCAGTTCACCTCTACAAGTTACCGTTTGGATTATGATGCCACAGCGCTCACAACCATCCGAAATGGAAACACATTCCCTCCTTCATCTTACGCTTGATGTCTCAGATGTTACCTTCTTATAGGCATCTAGGATTCGGAAACTTTATGCCTGTGGTTCTCTGGCTTCGTCTTTTTATCCTTAATATGACTGCCAGGCCTCAGAGTACCACCAAGCATGTGACCCACTTCCATTTCATCTTAACAGACAATGATTACGACTGGGATAAGGCATCACTCACAGCCATGCTGCTTGCAAACAGTTTCATCCCCTCACCTCACGTCTGATTATATTTCGGCCTTACATTATTAACAACATCTTTCATATTCTGCTCGTCATCATCGGCCGCCTTTTATCCGCATCTGTTCCTCTCTAATGTGTCTGCTAAGCTTTAAGTATAAATAAATAAATTTTGTATTCTCGACTAAGCGAGGCAAGCCTGCGCAGGCATGATCATGTTATGAGTACAGAATGTGTTCAGTTAATGTACAATGGGATTGTTGCATATGTTTAAATATGAATGTATGTAAGTTTGCATGTAGGCGTTTTTAGCTTCGTTTATGGGATTGGTAAATTTTTCCTGTTGTTTTGCTTGAATGTGTTTGAAGGTGTCGCCAGTGCTAAATGGAGGCTTCCTATCTGTGGACTTGAGGCGATTGTCCGGATAAGCGATGGGTGACTTTAGTTAGTGGCGAGTCACAACAGCCACGTCACAGTGTGGTTAAACGGACTTTTGTGGCTTTTTATAAGGAGAAGCTTGCCAGGCGAAAACCCACCACGTCCTGGAACACTGCCGCCGAACTATTTGCTGGAAGGGGGTAAACCCCAACCACCCAGCTGGCACCACGAGGAGGTTGTTCGGCCAGCCACCTGTTCGGCCAGCTCCTGCCGAACTCCCATTAAACCATACATTCTTCCCTTTGGATTATGATGTTGCACCGCTCACAACCGTCGGACTTGCCAACCTTTTCCTTCCCCGGCTCATCCTTGAGGTCCAGGCGATCTCACATTCTAAGTATCAGCTACTTCCGGATTCTGATCTTCGCCGGTTGCTGTTCCTTAACTGAAACAAAACCCTCACGTATATCTGCACAGGCTAAGGAGCCATCAAGCCTGTGACCCACTCCAATTTTGGATTAACGAGCTCTCATTTGTAGTTCTTTGCTGTATAACTCACAATCATCCCATCAACTGACATTTAGATCCCTCGCACCTCATGCAGGAGGTCTCTTTGAAGTTACATTCTTATTGCTATCTACTTCCGTGTTTTAAATGCCGTTATCTGCTGCTTCCAAACTCTATCTGTTTCACTCTAGTATGACTGCTAAGCCTCGATGTACTACCGAGTCTGTGACTCATTCCTATTTCATCTATACGGGCCTTCTCTTGGATTGTGATGCTTCATCGCTCACAACCAGGGGAATTCCTAACCGCTTCCTTCATCTTATGCTTGAGGTATCTGTGGCCTTACATTCTCATCATTCTCAACTTCCGGATTCCGCATGTCGGCGCCTGTCGCTGCCTAGCTCAGTCTGTTTAACCCTAGTACTACTGATACGCCACAAAGAACCACCAAGCCAGCGACCCAATGACCTTGCATCTTTACAGACTATCCTCTGCATTGTGATGCCGCCTAACTCACAGGCAGCCGACTTGCTGACCTTTTCATCTATTTGCTTCATGCTTGTTGATTCCTCGACATTACCTTCTTATCATTATCTCCTTCCGGATTGCGAAAGCCGTTGCCCACTACTTTTCAGCTTTATCTGGTTATCTCTAATATCACTGATACGCCACGAAGAGCTACCTAGACTATGGCTCATTCAGACTTCACCGTTACAGGCCACTATTGCACTGTAGCAGTCCACCTTGGGGTTGCAGACTTGGCAGGTTTTGGCGCCGCTGCCCAGCTTAATCCGGCACCCTATTCCTTTTCAGGGCTGGCTCTGCAACCGTTTTCTCTATTCACAGTTAATCCGGCTCCCTCCTTCCTGTTCTCGGAGGTCTGTTTTACTTGCATATCCTACTGTAGAAAGCCACCTTGGAGTGAACACTTAGATGTGTTGGCTATGCAGCCCATATCATCCTGACAACCTTCGTCCGCTACAGAACTAGCCATACAACCCTATTCTCCCTACAGCTGTGGCTGGCAATCCCATATCTTCTTGCTCCTGTCCTTAGCTGTAAACGGCTATCAGCACGTGCCATATGTTACGATAGCGCGCAACTTCTGCTCCACAAGCAAATTGGCAAGCACCATAACTCTTCTCCACCGTTTATTTGACAGGACTATCCCACTGTAGAAGTCCACCTTAGAGCGGAACACGTGGTATCTTTTGGCGCTACTGCCCATCTCAACCTGCTACCACTGGTGCTAATTAGAGGTGCGACTGCCATCGTTTTCTCACTACAGCTGTGGTATGCAATCGCTTCTATTCATGCTCTAGTTCCTAAATTTGATAGCCTATTAGTCCGTGCCTCATCTTACGAACGTGTGACTTCTGCTTTACAACACCTCCGGCTTCCACCACTACTCTTCTATACCGTCTGCTAGACTTATACTTTACACCGTGGTGGCTAACTTTGGGATGAAGCACTAAGTATCGTTTGGCGCTGCAGCCATAAACACTTCGCTAGTCCAAGTCCCTTTATGCGCTGGCATTGCAACAGTATTCATGCTAGAGCTGTAGTAAGTACTCCTCTCTCCACTCTTTACTGTTTTCAACCTTGAACTGCTATTTATCCTTGCCCTATATAACGATGGTAAACGGCTCCTGCCTCACAGCTAAGGTGGCTCTGAGCCCACTTTTCTCTGCTGTCTGTTTGACTTGTAGTTTATACTGTTGTAGCTTACCTTGTGGTAGAACCCCTAGTATCTTTCTGTGATGCTGCCCATATTATTCTGCTACCCCACGTTTGCTACAGAGCTGGCCCTTAAATCGCTTGCTAGATACAGGTTTAGTAGGTAGTTGTCTCTCCACACACCAGCTTTCGACCTTGAATACTTATTAGTGTGTGTCTTATCGTAAGATAACAATCGTCTCCTGCTTCATAACTAAACCGGCAAACATCCTTACTTTACGCTGCTGTCTAATTGACTTGAATATTTCGCAGTAGCTGTCCACCTTAGAGTGGAACATATAGTATCATTTTTCGCTGGTGTGAAGCTTAACACGGCACACCTATTTATTTTTAGAGCTGGTGTTTCAATCGTTCACAGCTGTAGAAAGTAGTCCCTTGCATCCTTGCTACTGTTCTTACCATTGAGCGGCCATCAGTCAGTGCCCTTCATTACGATATCTGGCAACTCCTGCTTCACAGTAAATACCGCACCTCCACCCTGTACGCTGCCGAATATTTGATCAGTATGTTCTACTTTAGAATTACACTTTAGGACGGAACACTACGTATATTTTGGCACCGCTGCCCGCCTTATCCGTTTACCTAAGTCCAGTTTAAAAAGCGTCTGCAATTATTTTCTCACTACAACGGCAAAATGCAATCGCTTCGATCTCGTCCCAGTTCTTAAAGTGGATGGCCTATTAGCCCATGCCTAATTTTACGATAGCCGCTGGCTCCTGGTTAGCAATAAACCCGGCTTCCACCACTACTCGTCTCTATCGTGTTAGAGCTGTATTTTTCACTATTATAGCCCACGTTGAATGGAAAAATTAGTATATTTTGGCGACGCAGCCTATACCATTCTGTTACCACACGTACCTTTCAGAGCTGGTCTGAACCGGTTTCCTCACTAAAACTATAGTATGTAATCCCGTCTCCAATCACTGCAGTGTGCAAGTTTGACTGCTTATATGTATATACCTCTTCTTCAGATAGTAAGCGACTCCTGCTCCTCAACTGACCCTGCACGCACCCTTAATCTTCTTTTCCGTCTATCTAACTCAACAACTTCACGGTAGAAGTCCACCCCAAGGTGAAACACTTAGTAATTATTGTCGCTGCTGCCAAACTAATTTCGCTATCCCAGGCTCGTTCCAGAGCTGGTACTCTAACTGTTGTCTTCCCATAGCTGTAGTATGCAGTCCCGTCTATTCTCGCTCCTGGTTTGCAATTTGTATGCCTACTAGTGTGTACCACCTCCCTAGATAACAGGAGGCTCCTGCATCACAACTAATCCGACAAGCGCCTTTACTCTTCTCTGCCGACTTTTTAGAGCTTTATATCCCAATGTAAAAGCAACCATTGGAGTTAAACACATAGCACCTTCTGGCGGTGTTGTCTGTATTATTCCTTTACCGCTGGTCAGTACCAAAGCTAGCTCTACAACCATTTTCTCTCTACAGCTGTTGCAAGTATTGCTGTCTGTTCTCCCTCCCGTTTTCAACGGTGTATACTTATTGCTCTATGCTTGAGCCTGAAATAGCGTGCCGCTCTTGATAATTAATTAATCAGGCTGTGGGCTACGCACACCCTAGCCGTCTACTTAGATTAAAATTTCACCCTCAATGTCCACCTTAGATTAGGCACCTAGTATCTTTTGGCGTTGCTGCAACGACTGTGCTGATATTAACGGTCGCTTTAAGAGCTGGCTCTGCAACTGCTTTTTTGCTACAGCCGTAGCATGTAATCCCTTCTCCTCTCGCTCGATTTTTTACTTTTAATGCCCATCAGTCCGTACCTTGTTACAAGACAGCGGCCAGTTTCTTCCTCATAATTCATCGCACCTCCAGTATCGCCTTCACCCGCCTACTAGTTGAGTTGAAGGCTGTGAGGTGGAAGTCCTTATCCTCTGCCGCTATTCCAGGTCCTTTTCAGAGCTAGCTTTGAAACAGTATTCGCGCTACAGCTGTAGTATATACTCCCTCCTATTCTCGTCGCAACTTCTATAACACTTCATCGCACACCGGCACCCAATTGTTTCTCTAACATCCGATTACTGAACATGTTACGTTATTATTTTCATGGGTCTATAACTCGGCGTAGCAACGCTACTGCCTGTCATACATATTCGAACGATAAGCTCTACCACTGTCGACCGACCTCTCAACCTACATCTTAGTCGAATAGTTCACTACTTATCATGTTCTTCTGGTTCCCTCAACTCATTCCCCGGCTAACAACGCCTGACACTCCCGGTTTCCACACAGGACCACTATTGAGTACGCTAAGCCAATTCGGATAGCAGTTGTCTCTTATTTTTAACCAATATCATGTCACGTACTTTCGTGCAAAACAACTGGTCTGATATATAACATGCACGGCCATTTCACAACTTTTAACAAGCAAAACTTTAAAAAATGTTGGTGTTTATACATTAAGGTAGTCCTATGCAACTTCCTCGACACTATGCTAGGTCCGTTTTTTGCCTTGTTCCGTAGGTCAACATGATCTGCATGGAACACCACTGAAGACGTACCTGATATGTTGACCTTGCCACGGAAGCAACAAAGAACAATGAATTCATGCGGACTTCGCAATCCTGACACAAAAATAACCTGGGAAACGCAGCGAATCAATAAAAGTCACCTGCGTTGTTTGACTTCAACATCGCAAACAACTTGAGGTCGACTCCGAAGTAGACAACGGCACAACCATTTGAAACAAACTGGCAAAACATGACTGCGAATGTCCGCGAGAATAATTGGTCAGATGTCATCTTGTCAACGCCATATCACCGGTCGGCAGTGTTCTAGTGTGTGGTGGGTTTTTGCTTCGCAGGCGTCCTTCCTACAAAAGGCTACTAATATTTCGTTAACAGCACTGAGACGCGGCGGATGTGACTCGCAACTCAATAAACTCACTGTCCCAGAAAGGCATCGGCAATTTCACCGATAACCTACTTCACAACTGCTGTGCATTTTTTGCTCTCGTATGACTACGCCTACATATTTGAGAACTGAAAGGCCACTATTTCTAAAATATTTTTGCCGTTTTTCTTAAGCTTCACTCACATGACCAGCCCTCTGTCCACAACTTCATCTGCATAGACTTTTATGAAAATACGCAACTTTAATGAGCTACTTCTTATCTCTACATCTCACATACAGTGAGGCTAGACGGCATAAAATTCTTGAGCCAGGCGGGCGTACCTTAATGTCTAAATCTGTACTACTCCCGCTCTTGGTCCTACTACTCATGCTACCACGTAAAATATTGCAATAGGCTGATCACGCCTAAAAGGCGTGCCTCGCTTTGTCAAGAATAAAATATTTACTTACTCATTTATTCTGTGGTATGTCGTAAAAATGTGTTCAGTATATTCCGAAACCGGTGCTTTAATAATTGTTTTAAGTATGCACTGTCCAAAAATTGGATCAATGCTTATTGCCAATCGGTCTTCCATTCCTCTTCTTGCTTGCGCAGGGTTCTAGCTCTGTGAAAAACAAAAAGTCAAGCTTAACATAGACAGGCCGCAACCAGGTTTAGCCCAAGTTTACGATGAGTTTCACACGAAGGACAGTGCGCGCAATTTTATTCTACATCTTGTTCTATTGTAGGGTGCAAGTTGATCACCAGTCAGTAACATAGGTCACTTGAATGTCTGACCCTGAATCCATTTCCAGCACACAGCAAATAATGCATTACTGCTAAAGTTTGTAGTATACCCAAACATGTCATATCATTGAAACAAAGTTATCGTTTAGCATAAATATTACTTTTTACATAACTGCTCTTATAAGTTCTACGAACGTAGTGATATTACAGTCATTCCACTGTCCTTCAGAACTCGTAACTGATTTTATGGGGCAGGAAAAACAGGTGTGTAAATTCTGGTAGAGGTTGTGCGGTGGGGTGTTTGTCGTAGAGATTGCCTGACCAAAGAGCAGTTACAATAAAACAGAGAGGTAGTCTGACACAAACATGGGCTTTTTAGCAACTTCAAAGAAGTTAATTCATGCTGTTTTTTTTCAAAAAGCTAGAAATATCTAAAGAAACTTTCATAGCATATATATATATATTAAGCTCTGGTCATTGGCCTTCCGATCCTTCCGATCCTAACTCAACCTACGTACGTTGCAACAGATAAGCTAACATGCAGCACCTGCCCAGAAATTAAAGTTCCTCTCGATGGATACTTGCCGTCTATCGGACACCTGTCTACAAGAGCCGAGCTTGATTCCCCAATTGCGGCATGCTTGGGTTTGTCGGCTCTGTTCATGTACCGCAGATCAAGTTCACATGCCTCCTGGTCTTATTGCTTCGGGTTTACACTGGATATGGAGTGTGGATGGAGCTGTGGGTGGTGCATCGCAATCCATCCATGGTACCTCTGTAGGCGCAGAAGTGCAGTCGCTGGAAACGGTGTGGAGAAGAATCCGAAATCAAATGTCGCCAACCATATTTATATGATTCGGCGACGTCCGTATAAGGATTTGTCTGTAACTGTGATCTCCATGGGAACAGTCAAAGGACGCCGGCGTTTGCAGGTTGAGATGAATGGCTTGCTTTGCACCACCAACAGTCCCACCAACACACTCCCTATCCGGTGTAAGCCACAAGGAATGAGACCGGGAGGCTTTTGGATGAGAGTCAAGTTTCATCAGCAGGGCCGGTCCACACTCTTTTGACAAGCAGAACAGAAGGATTCCAGCATAATTGGGAAATCATGCACACCAGACATACACATAGCAGTTGTTGGACGGTAGCCCGTTCCACACACGATGGAACCACTCCTTGAGCCAAGCACCGCCAGGCGGACGGTGCACCCCGTTCCCTCCAACAACGACCAACTGTCTCGTGGAGGCAGTATTGGTTATGTAGTGAATAATACACAGGTTGGCACCTTGTCACCATGCACAAAAGGCGTAGCCGCACCGGAAAACTAAAACTACAGTCAATCCGTTAAAAGAACATTGCTCATAAAATATATCCGTAAAAGAATTTAACAAGGTAGACCTAACTCGTCCCTAAATTAAAATATGAAAAATGATGGTTAGCAGAAAACCGCGACAGGTACAAAATCTTTACAACATACACAAAAATCCTGCAAAATAAATAAAAGCTAACAAAGGCTAACATAATTGGCGTAAGCAGCGTAGCTAGTTAATTAGAGTTGGTTCAGGTAAGCAGAAGGAAATAAATAAAGTATAAGGCTATTTCTCCTGCTTAACTATATGTATATGTGTGGAATAACAGAAACCATAACCGGATTTGCTTGTCATTGTGGCATCCATAGGGACAGCCGCAGGACGCCTGCGTCTACAAAGTGGACCATAGGTGGATTGCGCTGCACCATCTACAGTTCCACCCACACACTCCATATCCTATGTAAACCCTAAGAAATAAGAACCGTAGGCAGGTGGATGGGAGCCACATCTCATTAACGGAGCCGGCCCACAAGCCTTCAACAAGCAGAACAGAAGACTCCCAAGATAATTGGGAAAGCATCCACACCAGAATTATACATAGCCGTGATTAGAAGTTGGCCCGTTCCACACAGGATGCAGCCAATCTTTGAGCCTAGCACCGTCACAACGGCGGTGCACAACGTTCCCTCCAGCAACGACCAACCGTCTCGTAGTGCCAGTAGGAAAGAGATAGTGTGTAACGGACCGGTAGGCACCTTGTCAACATGCAGACCAGGCGCAGCCACAACGGAGAGCTCAAGCAACGTCCACCTCTAAACTGAAAGATTACTCTGCACGCAGGCGTATGTGCAACGAACGCCTCCTTATTAGTCTAAAATAGTATATCGAATGGAAGCGCACGCGCCGTGCAATTGTGCAAGCATTAGCATCAGAGAAATTGCCTTATAGAGCATTCCATGAAATTTGCGTCCATAAATAATTGCCTTTGATTCGCAACACCTTTAATGAACATGCGTTTGTCATCAACTTACCCTCTTAAGGTTTTGGTAATGTAATTTTAAGTGTGCCCGAGTGCCGCTTCCATGCGCGAAGTTGGCCGTATAAAAAAGGTATAAAGCTTTTCGTTGGATTCATATAGTATATATATACGGAACGGCGTAATCCGTGTGCATCAACTGTCTGTCAGCCTGTCAGGCTCAAGTGTGACGCTTACAAGTGATTCTAAATGGCTTCCTCTTAGTACTTCAACATGCAACCTCAGTTGACCTACCAAAGGTCCCTGGTTCGAGTTGCAGCACTGCAGTGTAACAGACGGATGTTTATTCACACTTGTGTATCGACTACCACAAACTGGACGGAGAAACGAGAACTTTCATGAGCAATGACACTACGAACCTGCGCGAGGATGGATGAAATGTACGAATAACAGCGATATATTCCACTAGTGTTGGGAGATCTCATGTGTTAATATGAGCGACCAATACGTCTGTCGTTGGTTAGTTAACAATTAATGTTCAACCTTAAGTCGCAGCCAAAAGTTAAGCCAAAAGTGTGGGCATCAACAATAGATAAAGACAGGTGGTGGGATATGGAAGCAACCACCATGCGTACGGTTATCAGGTGGAAGGATGTACACATATGAGGTACAATAAACAATGATGTCATATTGTTAGAGTGTGATGCAAATGCCACCTGCTATATACCTTAGCAGACGGTAATATCACGGCATCTATGAAAACCGCTATGACGTGATCGCAGAAAGAATACATCTAGGAAATCCTGCTGCGTCCAGTCGCACATTCGGTCCACGGTGAGGTGCTCAAACTGTTTTAGGTATTCTGTACTAAAATTTAATTGTCGCTGTGCGTAGTTTATTTTTCAATGCAATATTTACTTAAATGCCACCGTACCACCACAGTTAGACTGATCTTGTTTGAGTTCAATCCAGCTGTCTGGCTGGAGTACTCGAAAGTCGGTCCAGCATATACTTTGTAGCGCGTGCGTCGACACGCAGCCAGGCTTACTGACTTCCGTATATACCCAATAATAGACCTGGCTTTGGCAAAGCTATAGCATGCTTGTTCGGAAAAAGTCACCGAGCTAGAGTAATGCCCACCAGGGTCGAGCACGATGGAGCTGTTATCTAAGGAGGTGCAGTTAAGAGTTAGGGTGATGTGTGGTATGGTGCAACGGTAGGAGAGAACGTTGTATTCCCTTGGTGAGAATTGTAGTCCCCAAATATCGCACCAATTTTCGAGAGTGCGAAGATCGTTCTGAACGTTTGAAAGGTCATTATGTATGCATCTAGGCTCAAACGAAAATAAAAATTTGACATCATCGGCAAAAGCGTATGAAGTGCTGTACTGAAAGATGCGGAATACGTCATTAATGTATAACGAAAACAGCAGTGGGCCAAGTGCGTTAACTTGAAATACTCCGCTAGTTATTAAAGCACCTATGAAAGATGCGGCACCTAGTTTTACTGCCTGCGTTTTGGCTAGAGAGGTAAGAAGAAAAACAAGAAAGAAGAACGCTAGCGACACAGGCTGCAGCTAGTTTCGCTAGCAGATTATTGTGTGGAACCCAGTCAAACGCTTTTTTCATGTCCAAAATGATAATGACCAGCGCTTGCCCCGAGTCAATGGAGTGTGGCACGTAGTTCAAGAATTCAAATTAACATGTTTGGCAAGCTTTAGCCAAAACCCCGTGTTGGAACCTAATTATGAGATCGCGTTACAGTAGGAAATGCAGCATTCCCTTCTTGATTATTCTTTCCATAACTCTGTACGCAAAGGTTGCATGGCTTATAGGACGATAGTTGTCACTATTTTGGCGACATCCACGTTTGTGACGTGGAGCGAGCATGGAGTGCTTCCACTTGGTTGGGTAATTTCCGCTCCTCATGGAGAGGGTGAAAAGTTGGAGAAGTAGGGTTGGAATATCCGGCCCTCCGAGTAATAGTAAGGGAGATGGGATTCTGTCATTGCCAGGGTTGTGTCAGCCTCAGTGAGCGTAGAGCTCGACTGATTTGTTCAGGTCGAAATCAATAGTGTGAATGCGATCGTCTTTAAACTTTAAAAGCGTATTTGGCAGTAACACATCAGTGCTGATGAAAACAGCACAGAAGGTGCGTTAATAAAATCGCACAGCTCTGCTGCGTCAGTAATAACCCTGTACTTAGGAAGAACGAGTAAGTTAATTGGCAAGTCGATGCGGCCACTGCGATGCTTCATAAGTCGTACAAGTGACTTAGTCTTTTTCGCACCGCGCAGCGCCGTGCGCTTAGCCAAATTATGTACATGCCTGCGAGTTTTTCCATTCCACTAGTATTTAGTTCATACGAATTACGGAGCGAAAATCCTTAGTATTATTGTAACGTGAGCACATTTTCTTAAGCTTAGTGGTAAGTTTACGCGTGGGCACGTCATCGGGATTTTGAGGTCTCCTGATCGAGCGCTCCCGTTGGAATAGGATATCGAGGCAAATCGTAGTTACTGTAACGTTTACCGATCACGGTGTCCGTACTGGTTGCCAGGATTAAAGTGTCCCAACGAGCGGCACGGAGGAGTGAGAAGGCCTCCCAATGCATCTGCTGGAGAGGACTTAAAGCAGCCTAGACCGGGCTATTCTGATGACGGAATTTGGGTAGCTTGAATGATAGTCTCAAAACATTGTGGTCGCTTCCCGGAATACTATCTCACACGCTGGCAGTTGCATGCGGGGCACAGTTGGTGACTATTAGGTCCAGGGTGTTGGACTGCCTTGTGGGTGCGCGCCCATGCTGAATCCAGTCATGTGTGAAGACGGTGTCTACGAAGGCCCTATACCTGGATGGTGCTGATTGAGTAAGCCACGAGATGTGGGGCATATTGATGTTTATTCCGATTATTTGATGACGGGCGGGAAGGGAGGGAACTTCGTGAAAGAGCTTAGCCAACTCGGCAGCTCCAATACTAGTCGGCTTCGGTGAGCTGTAGATGCAGCCTATCAGAATGTCATCTTGGCCTCGCATGGCCTGAATCCAGACAGAAGCTTCTGGATTTCCAAGTGGTATGGTTTGGAAAGATGACGCGTGGAATTCATTGCTGACGTGTATAAGATAACCGCCGCCACGTTGATTGATGCGTCCGCTATAGAAAGTCTTATACCCAGAAATTTGCAGCGGAGCATCAGGCGTATCAGCTGCGTGCCACATGCGGACTGGACAGAACTGTGAGGGGGCAAGGAGGTGCGTTTTATTTTTGATAAAGCAAGCATTGAATAGCAGAAATGCACAGGAGTCGTTCTGATTGGACTGGTTGTGGGCTTCGGCCAATGGCGCACTTGGCGATCCCTGTTGAGGTGAGAGGCATTTGTAAGCATGCTTTGAGGTGCACAAACGATGGACCTGCAGGGATAGCATGTTGCAGAGGAGGGTAAGGTGAATTCGGGTGTGTATAAGTTTGAGTTTTGAGATCAGGCACGTGGTCAGGTTTAGTGTAGCCTGCCGAAGACGTCGTGCAAGTGATGGAGCAGACTGGACGGCATGAGTTGCATCATGTTCACTGATCAGATTAGGTGATAAAGCGCCGTACCGTGATCTAAGCATGCTTGAATTGTTTGCTACGTTCCATAAAAAGGGGCTACGACAGATGTTCACTGAGTGACTGCATGTGGTGGTTGAGTTACAGGTTCGCTGGGTTCAGAAGGCTTAGGAGCTGTGGCTTTTGCGACACTAGTAGTGTTAACGTATCTAGGTGGTCGTTGTCAGTGTGGCAGTGTGGATCGACCAACAGCGGAACCCGACTTGCTCGGAATTGCATACGAAGTAAGGGGCTTGGGGCTTTGAGTAGGTACTTCTGGCGACCGGGTTGTTCCAGTTTGGTGGTCGAATAAGTAGGCATCGGCCAAGAACAGGGGAGTAGATTCGATATGTCCGTGCTAGCCGACTGGGCGTTTTGCTTAATCAGCAAACACAGGGGTTCGTCTTAGTCATGTTGGAATGTTCGCGTTTTGTACCTTTGATGTAGTGTTGTGGCGTTGATGAAACCGAGGAGCCTTAGCGGTCAAACAGTCGGTGTGGGTTGCTAGACTTTGGAGTCAGACGAGTGAGCGATTACGCGGAGTCTTTTATGACTCTGATAAGGGGAGTGTAAGGTGACACGAAGTCAATGCTCTCAATTGCCGATTTCGTGTCACCCATGGCGCAGAGGGTAAATGAACGCTGACGGTGTGTTGTGTCCACGGCTGCGCTGGTTGTTGCCATCATTGAAACAGTCACGGTTTTGATGTTCTTAATGCATCCTTTGTTCCCAGACGGCTTTAGTGCGGCGGGGGCTACTTGTCGCTCTTGTGTTATATCCATATCTACATTATAAACCATCAAAGAGCAAGCGGTAGGAGTTGCAGTTAGATGAGTAGCAGGCAGTTGCGCTCCCGAAGGTGGTGTTGTTTACGTTGTTCTTTTGGTTACTTTTGAAATAGAGAATAGACATCTGCAGCGGTGTTCTGTCCGGTTTTATAAAGATTGGCCCAAGATGGAATAAAATAATCGGGTATTAATTACAGATATCGTGACATAACTCTTCACTAAATTAGCGTAAAAATAGTTACGAACGAATGCTTGATAACTTCAAGAAGTCAGACCACACATTTTTAAAATATGCCGCGAACGCTAAAAGGTTATCGAAATTAACTACAATTGGCTTTAGCAACGTGTGCATGTTTATAAAAGCTAGTACAGGTATACACTAATATGAGAACGAAAATCAATAGCACAAACTTAAAAACCCACAGCCTAAAATAAAGGGACTTAGTACGCAATCGAATGTGGCATACCTACAAATGGTGCGCTGGTTCTGCCTAAGTTCTCTGCAGGACCCGTCGTCGCTTCGGTGGTGCTCCGGGTGGCCTGGCTCATGGCACGCTAGGCCTGCCTGACTCAGACACTCAGGACAACGTGTGTTACAGCACCATGCGCTAGATATAGATGGAGTACAACCCTTTGGCGCATGCCGCTTCCGCGCTTAGTGCTTCTTCTCTGCATACATGAGAACTTTCTCCTGCACTTCTGCTACTGCACTCATGATCTGGTCGCGCCACTCACGCCGATCAACCGCCTTCTATTCCCTTGACCTGCAAGCAAATATAACTTCAATGACTCAGTTTGATCATGTCCCGGTAACGTAAGTTTGGGTTCCCCCTGCCGCTTCCCGATACTCCGCTGACCGGATAAAAGTTATTTTGATATCCGCGTCGAAGCCATGCGGCTCACATGACTAAGCCACCTCAAGCGTCTCAGAAAAAGTATGCGGTCCACTGCTTACATACCACTTCGACGCAACCCTTCCGTGCCCGCAACTCTGTCGCCCCAGCAGCTGCACATTATCTGCCGCAAACACTGTCGATGGAACCGCGCGAGATATCGCACAGCCGTGGGTGCACCGTCCAGGTTTCACTGCCGTATAGAAGAACGGACAGCACCATGGATTTGTACACCATCAGCTTTATGCCAATGGTAAGCTCATGACTGCTCCACACTCGGTACTCTAGCTTCCCGAATGCCGCCGCTGCCTTCGATACGCGGATACGCAGCTCACAAGGTAGCTGCTGGTCTGTGGACGTCAAAAACCCAAGGTAGCAGAAGCGCGAGTTGGTTTCAAATAATTCAGCATTAAGGTTGATTCGCGGCCGTATTTAAGATTGCACCTCTAGTAAAGGCTGCAAGAGGCCACCAATCTGGTTTATGTTGAAGGTAAGCCAGCATTTGGTCGCCGTAGAAGCTAGCACACTGGTCATATGGTGCGATTCATCCGCACTGTATGCAACCAACGCACAGTCATCAGCAACCAGCAACGTACGGATAGTTGCCCCACAGACTAGGGCACACGTACCGAAACGACTGGTATTCAGCAAACCACCAACAATATGGTGCTCCACACGAACACCGTAAGCACAAACTGCGGCAAAAGCAAACGACATTAGAGCATCAAGATATACTAAACAGCGCAGGAGCTAAGACACAGTCTTGCTTTACAAGAGAGACAACCGCAAAGTCCTCCGAGGCCTCTCCACTCAGCTGCACCCTCGCTCGCATAAAACTGCGCAGCCATTCAATTATACTTACAAACTTACGCGGGCAAACAAACTTACCAACACCTTCCACAATGCCTCGCGGTTCACCGTATCAACTGCATTGGTAAAATCAACAAAAATGAGTATAATTGTTGGTGTCTTTCTCTACACTTCTCCTGTAACTGACGAGCCGCAAATACCATATCTATAATGCTGTGACCCGAACGGAATCCACTCTGCTCTTCCGCCACGTTAGGTTCCACAGCCTGACTGACGAGGCGGTTAAGCAGGATTCGGGCAATCACCTTGTCCACACAACTCAGCAAGTTGCTGCCACGATAATTCGTGCAACATTGCTTGCTCCCTTTGCCCTTGCACAGTGGTAGCGCAAGGGCATCATTCAGCTCAGCAGGCGCCTCCTTCTCAAGCCATACGCGTTGCACCAACTGGTGCAGCGCAGTCACAAACACGGGTCCGCAGTGTCTCAATACTTCAGGCGGGATCCCGTCGGTCTCGGCACACGTGGCGTTTTGCAGCTGCGCAAGTGCTGTCTGCGTCTTATGCGGTGTCGGCATGGCTGCAAGACTCGCCTTCACATTGTACTGCTTAAGGCCGTTCAATGTAGGCCAGTCGATCACTGGACGGTTGTTCATGAGACAATCAAATTGCTTTTGCCAGAACTGCATTATGTCTGTAGTCTGTGTACGGGAAACGCCTGAAATACCATCGAGCAGCGTTCTTAGCGGCTCCAACCTCGTTCCGTACACGCCTTCAAAGAGTCAAAGAATTCTTTGTGGTGGCAGCGTTTTGCGTCGCATTCCATCTACTTCGTCTTTTCCGCGCACCAAGTATTTTTAATGTGACGGAGCTAGCGGGTCAGTAACTGTCGAGTTCAGGAAAAGTTACTTTTCTGCCTCAAGTCACTGGGCTCTACCACATGTGCAGTAAATTTTGCATTCTTCGCACACACACACACACCAACGCGATATTCGTCGCATTGTCCTTATCAAACTAATCAGGACGCTAATGGCTTTCGCACCCGGTGGTCTCCTTTGCATCAGATGTTATGTAGTCTCGTATGTGGTGTCCCAGGTCTCCCACTGCGGCTACGCATTCCACATCACACAGGCGTGTAGCCGTCGCCTTCTCCAGCTCAATAAGTTTCTTCATGGTACCGAAACTGAGCATGCTAATTTTACGCCGCTTCACGGTGGGAGTGCAAAACATAGCGTTACGACAATACAAGTACAGTTTGGTCCGCACCAATTTAGGATCAGTGTCGCACGCAGCTCCACGCAGTAGACGTGTCATGCGCACTTCACGCATATCACGCTGACGTACGATGACATAGTCGAGCAGGTAAGGGTGACTACTCCGTGGGGGCGTCCAAGTTGCTATATCACTCGCACACGGTTTGAACCGAGTGTCCGTGATTGTCAGGCCGTGAGTGGCACACGGTGAGAGCAGTCTATTACGTTCGCTTTCGCTGAATCAATGCCATGCGGACCGATAACGTCTGTCCACACCGATGCACACGCCCAACGCGGGCGTTGAAATCACTCAGCAGAAGTAGTCGGTCGCTACTCGGTCCAGACCTTATCGAGTAAGATAGCTGAGTATAGAATTAATCACGCGTATCCTCAAGATAACACCTGGTTGGACCGTACGTGTTAATAAAAGTGGCAAACTTACCTCTTCCTAGTCATAAGCGAACAGCCATCAGTCGAGCGCTGGTTCACATTGGTTCACCCACGCTCTGGCCACGGAGGTGAAGGGATGTTGCAAATCCGACCCGTGAACACGTAGTGCTGAGGCGGATTTGCACACCCAGTAAAATTTGTCGCCAGTGCCTTGTTGCGGGACCGTCAAGCAAATACGTGCGGCTAGGATCGTTCTCAAGCTCTATCAAGTTCCGCCTTATCAGCGCGTAACCCAGGCTAAGCTAACGCAATCAGGCCATCGTAAATCCGTTCTATTGGTCAGCGTTCCAGGCCGTTACCGTTGGCGTGCTTCAACCGTGCCGGTGCTAATCTTATCAGGCGTTGCGTAAACGAAACAGAGGCGGCGTTCCCTCAAGTATAACAGTGGCGGCAGAGTTAACGAACCATGACTGACGAATACGCCGCTTTAAAACTGATGCTGCAGCAACAACTTAATCTGGTGTCCGTCTTAACCGAAAAGCTATCAAGTGCTTCCTTTCATGCAGATCCAAGCGCCAATTCTCAGACAATGGACCATGTGGGTAGAGACATCAGTGAACTCCTGTACCACGCCAAGGCCGGGGTAACGTTCGAATCTTGGTATAAGCAGTACGAGGACCTTTTTACTGTGGACTTAGCTTGCCAGGACGACGAGTAGAAGGTCAGTCTGCTTCTTCGCAAACTTGGTACGTTCGAACGCCAACGCTATACCAACTTCATCTTACCGAGGAACCCACCCGACGTTATCTTTAAAGAGACGGTCCGAACGTTTTCTCAGATGTTTGGCGAGGAGTCCTCTCTGTTCAATGCTCGTTATCGGTGACTGCAGCTGGCTAAACGTGATGTCGCTGATTTCAATACGTACGCGGGCGTGGTCAACCGTGAATGCCAACGTCTTCAACTTGGCGTGCTCACTGAGAACCAATTCAAATGCCTGATTTTCGTCTCTGGCCTCCATTCTTCACACGAGGCCGATAGGCAGACGCGCCTCCTGTCTAAGCTACAACATGATGACTCAGTCCCACTCCCGAACCGGGCCGAGAAGTGTCAAACGCTGCGCAACCTGAAACGCGATCCTGCCTCAGGACGCCGCCGCACCTGGTATGGTCCAGGCAGTCACAGCACCGAGGGCACAGTCGTGCGCGCGCTTCACCCAATCCGAACGAGCGAAGTCCCCACCCTACGCTTGCCAAGCCTGTGGTTCCTGGCCTTTCCACCGGAACTGCAATTTCCGCCAGCATGGTGGTCAAATTTGTGGACGGTTGGGGCACCGGGATGGTTACTGCCATCCCACACCTCCCAAGGGGGCCAAAACTAGGTTGATCCCCAACCGCGAGCCAAAGAAGAGATCCCGACCCATATGCACACCCAAACTGGTCCGGTTGGCATATCTCTGAGGCTGCAGACCACGTTCCAAATCAACGCTGAGGAGCGGAGCAACTTCCTCGACGTCTTGACCAACGGTCCATCGGCCCAGTTGCAGTTGGGCATTGTGTAGGACATCACGATCATCTCCGAGGAGCTCTGGCGATCCCTTTGAAAGTCACCGTTCGAACCGACCACCCAATCTTACATCAGCGTCTGTGGTGGTCGCGTGCAGCTAACTGGGCAGCTGAACTGCTCCGTCTCCTTCCGTGGCGCCACGTTCAACGCGATCTGCTACAGCACGAAGGCGAATCTCCTTCTGCTTCGACTTGACTGGCTCGAAACCTTTGACTTGTCCGATCTTCCTCTTCCGACCATCTGCAACGCGGTACATTCTTCCGCAGCACCAAACAGCAGAACCGACGACAAAGTCAGTCAGTCCGCCTCCGTGTTCCAGGTTTGTCAACAAGCCTCAAAGATGCCATCACACCAATCACCAGTCCCTTGGCATCCAACAGCAAAACCGTGGTCTCGAGTGCACATTGACTACGCTGGTCCCATCGATGGCATTTCCTATCTGGGCGTGCTCGCCGCCTATTCCAAATGGCAAGAAGTGGTTGCCGTCAACCCGCCAACCGTATCCGTCACTCTGGCTTGTCTACAAGTCATCTTTAGTCAACCTGGGCTTCTCGAGGTTTTGATGACCGACAATGTTGCTCAGTTTACTTCTTCCATCCTCGAAGATTTTTGGCGCCGACACTGCATCGTACCCCACCGCTCACCGCCTTACCAGCCCCAGTCCAATGGTCAAGCGAGGCGATTTGTCGACAACTTCCAGTGGGTGCTTTTGAAATCTCGCAGGGAGGGGACGGTGGATGTGTGCCTTCAAGGCTTCCTTCCCTCGCACCACACCGAATCCAGCGACGCCAGGATGCCAGTCACAAGCTGAAGCCTTGATAGTCCGCGAGTTATGCACCACCAACGAAACGATTATTCCGGCTGAGAAGCCAACTAGTCATTCTGGTGCCAGCACCAAGCACAAAGAATTCGTCTTTGGAGCCCCGGTCTACGCTCGTGATTACCGAGCAAGTCATCCTCGCTGGATCAAAGCAACAGTGATGGCCAGGTGACGTGACGTGTTGCATGAGGTCACTGTGGATGATGACATATGGGTTTGCCATCGCAATCAACGTCGACCGCGCCACGGAGAGACGTCTACGCCAGCCAGCCTTTCTGTGCGCCTGCCGCTGCACCTCCTGTTGGATACCTTTGGATTGGCTACACAAAGGAGACCACGGTCGAAGATGCTCACCCGCCACCGCGTCTAGAGAACCCGCCTTGCCGACGATCAAGAAGAATCTGGAGACCACCGAAATACCTCCAGATCCATCCTCGTCAGAAACGGTACGCTTTCTCTTCAAAGGGAGATGTTGCGGCATCGTCAAATATCACCGCAAAAACGCGCTTGAAACGCCGGCAGAATGGCTGTGGGAAGCGGTGTCGAATTCCTCCTCCCAACGTGGCAGTGTTCAGGTATTCGGAGACGCGGCTTAACTGCGCACCTACTGACAACTTTCCGCTACAAAGTAACATCCCGTCGTGGTAGCTATTTTCCCTAACTTATTAATCCATAGCATTGGCTGTAATTTGCCCTTTATATGTCGGAAAAGAGACTTCGGATGACCACTTGCCATTCTTGCTCTTCGCCTTAGTTGGGAGTCCGTATTTCACACGATTTTGTGCGCGTTGTTAGCCGGCAGCGTTCGAGTCTAAGTCACTAGTACGTGTCTACCGTCATCCCCTCTTGTGTACGTCCGTTCCGAGGGCTCAGCGTCTACCAGAATAGGCGTGGCTTGAATCGTGCTCACGCTCATTCAATTTCCGCCCCACCAGAGGTTATCCCGGGCTAAGCTAACTCCATCAGGTCAGCGCAAATCAATTCGCTTGGTCAGCTTTCAGGGCCGTTACCGTAGGTGTGCTCCAACCGTGCCGGTGACAATCTCCTCAGGCGTTATGTACTCATAACAGAGACGTTCCCTCAATTATAACACATCTGCTTCATGCAAGTTACCTTGCTCAGCGAGCAGGGTTTCACTGAGCGTCGCCATAGCATTGTTGTAGCGCGCCAGTTACTTCGCGACCAGTACAGTGCCTCGCTCGGGCGCTCACTCGAGTTCCGGTCCAGTAGTGTGAGCCCGTTAGAGCAGCCGTTGCTGAGGGTTTTACGCGCAGGCATACGTTTGCATTGGTGGGCAATCACACAAGCGGTGGCGGTCGTGTTTCAGAGGTTTGCTTGAGGGAACCTACCCGGAGCCTTAGGCACAATAGCCTGACCCACAAGACAGTAGGGAGTAGATCCAGATGGGGTGTGATTGTACAGACAGCTTGGACCCGCTTGACGGCCATCACACGCAGCTGCTGAGGTACTAAAACGATACTTATATGTTTTGCGGACGTAGCAGAATACACCTGCGACCACAGCCAGAAGCAGGTGGGGTTTGGCGGTTTTCACAACTTTGACCATGGGCTGCCTAGCTTGAGGCGGGAAGTAGCAAACCGGTGGACGCTCAGAGATGCTCCTCCATCGTCAGAGACAATGCGTGGCGCTCGTGCTTTACGCTATTCAAGCAGTTAGTTAATAACCCCTAGACTTGTTGTCTCCCATAGCTAGGTTTTACGGGAAGAGTGCCATGGACTACTTGCTGACTTTCGAAGAGGATGGACCAGGATACTGGTAAGGCGCGCACGCCTGACAGGACAACTACTCGGGTCATTAGCCAAAGCTACCGATTAGATGAACACCCGTAAGGAAGCGGGTCTAGCACATGGTCAGTTCACTGACCCATGCAGCTTGGTGTCTTGGAGCTTAACATGGAGAAGGGCGTAGCCAGACTCGCGCCAGCTGTGGCCAAGAGAAAGCTTCCAGGACATGAGCCAATGGCACAAAAGCAGCGGCAGTGGGTAAAAATTTTGCCAGTAAATAGTCACTACCAGCTTCTACACACCGCAGGCTCTCCAGCCGTAAGCATGATATACACGTGTAAATACATAAATAAATAAATAAATAGTTTATTATTGTCACTGCGAGGCAAACCATCAACGGCGTGATCATGGTATTACAGACATATCTGATAAACAATTGCACAAATTAGTACGTTTTGACCAATAGCATGGAAATTTGTGGGTGTTGAAATGTAAAAGCCTGTTTAACCGTGTAGTTGAAAGGGGACATCTTGTGTCAGTAGGTAAATGTGACTGTGTGTGCTTTTGTTTGTTGTGTTCGCCATCCAAAGGGGAATCAATGGGACGCTTGGAATCAAATGACATCCATGATTTGTGAATGCTCCTCCGGAAAAGGGAAGAGGTAGTGACATTATTTAGTGGCGAGTCACATCCGCCACGTCACAGTGTCGTTAAACGGATACTTGTGGAATTTTATAGGGAGAAAGCTTGCCAGGCGAAATCCCAACACATCCTGGAACACTGCCGCCGAACCATTTGCTGGAACGGGATTTACCCGAACCACCCAGCTGGCACCACGAGGAGGTTGTTCGGCTAGCTTGCCTACTTAACTTCTGGAAAACTTCCGGTTCCTGTTACTCATGCGAATGCAGTACACATGGCTACCTCACAGTTGCCAAGTGCATGTAGCAAAAATTATGCGTATGATCGGTTTTTATGAAGCTGGCTGCTACCAGTTTTGTTTCCAACCGGAAGAATACTGTCTCCCTACATAGGCTATACCCCCATTTACCGATTGACCGACGCGTTATCACATTCTTCAATATAAGTCGAACTTGCAAACATCCATACCCATTACGCTACTAAAATATACCTTTCAGTATGTACATAATTTAGAATTCTTTTCCGTATATATGCATATACATATTAAATAAATAAATTATGTCCTTAGAAAAACTTCTAGTAAATATTCATATATAATCACTGGAATTTTGTTTAAGAACGTGGATTTATTTCTACGAAATATTGCTCCAAACTTACTCCTCGCTGTTACCATATAAATATATGTTATAAATATATATAAGTATTAATAATTCCAACATTTCGGTTGGCGACATCCGATTTCGGCTTTGCCTGTCAGTGTGGCCAGTCACAGGACGCCTGCGCCTACAGAGTGTCTACGCGTGGCACGCGCTGCACCACCCACAGTTCCAACCACACACCTATATCCAGTGTACATCCGAAGGAATAAAAATGGGAGGCATGCGGAAGGGAGCCATATTTCATCAACGGAGCCGACCCACACTCCTTCACAGGCACACACAAGCATGTTGTATTTGGGAATCAGTTGTAGGCAAAGCAGTGGCTGGAACGTAGTCCGCTCCACACTGAGTGCATGGAACCACTGGCTAGCCGAACAACCTCCTCGTGGTGCCAGCTGGGTGGTTCGGGTTTAACCCGTTCCAGCAAATAGTTCGGCGGCAGTGTTCCAGGACGTGGTGGGTTTTCGCCTGGCAAGCGTTCTCCCTATAAAAAGCCACAAATGTCTGCTTAACAACACTGTGACGTGGCGGTCGTGACTCGCCACAAAATAAAGTCACTGCCCCGTGGGTATCCGAATAATCCTTTCCAACGCACGGACCTCCATCTTCTACTCCAGCATTACCGACTATATGAGAGTCAAAATTAGAGCAGCACAGTTACAAACAGGAACCTCACAGTTACACACCCACACACACAGTTACATAATTACCTACCCCTACATAAACATACACTGGTACGGCAAACATAACGGATACTTGCACATTCTTGACCATGCAATGCTATGTCAAAATGATCATGACTGTTAAGGCGTGCCTCGCCTTGTCGAGAATAAAAAATTTATTTATCTATTTATTTATTTAACACGGCCGCAAAGACCGTGCACCCCGTCCCATCCAGCAATGACCAACTGTCTCCTGGAGCCAGTATGGGCGAAGTAGCGGGTAATAGACCGGTAGGCACCTTGTCAACCTTCACGTCAAGCGAAGCCACACCGGGGATATTAAGCGACAGCCGATCACTTGAAATGAGAGGAGGAAATAATCCAAAGCAAATGATGCATAGTGGTACTATGACAAAACCCTTTTCCAAATTAGAATATGAAATAAGTTGGTTAGCAACGAAACCGAGATAAATACAAATTATCCACATTTTAAACAATAACCGCTACAAACGCGATCAATTTAATGAAAGCTGGGCAAGTAGCGCAAGCGGGGTGTGCAAATTAATAGCAAGTTAGTTAAGTGGGCAGAAAAATATAAACGAAAGAATAATTTATCCAGCTTAAAACGACCTAGTTTCCGTGGATTTTGGTTTTGCCCAATTTGCGGTGAATGAGCATCAAGAATGCAGCGTCGGCATGTATGCATGCCACCACCTGGGGTATCCGAACTTTATTTTTTACTTGCAGCTTTACATCATTAAACATAAACTTCCGTTTATGCCTTAAGTGTTAGGCTATTTATATTCGTCATTCCGATTGCACTGCTTTTGCGCAACATGCCTAGAGCATCCAGGCACATTATTACTTCGAAATGCGTTCGGCATCACTAAGTTACAGATACTTTATCACAGTGCACCAATGTATTTTTTCCATTATTGTACATTACGCTTGTCACTTTTGCAGACGCTGACGTATGCCTAACATTATCTAATCGCTTGCGTCTCATACGGATTTTACAGGTTCCTCCATTTAATTGCATAGTTTAAAGTAATATAGCTCCTCTTTCTTCATCTGTTAAAATTAATTAAATAAATAATTAATAAATAATTGGTATACTTTTGAAAGGCCGAGACATGCAGGCGAAGATCGTCGAGCATAAGTGTGCAGAAGTACATGTGCAAAAGTTTATAAAACAAAAGTAGCTGTAAAGCAACCACGCTTTTAAGACGAAACAAAATGTTCCACAAGTAACACTATCTATGTAAAAAGTTATTGTTCGAGTAAACATTCAAATAAACATTGCAGGATATGAAGTTAAGTAAGCTAATTTATGAAATCAAGGTATCATCAAAAACGAGGTTGTTTGGTGTGCCGACTTCCCAATCCCACGACTCATTTCTTGCTTTCTATGACATTTTTGATCGGAATTCCGTATTTTGTTCGATAGCAGATTGCCCCATCCAAAGATAAATTGTAAATTTTCTGTCTTTTGGTTTAATCCAATTTTAGAGCTTGGTGAGTGTCTGGTAAAAATGGAAATAGAACAGAGGAAATTTAATAGAGTATATCAGGTGCTTGAGTTACAGAGCAGCATCATCATACGCGTTAGCCAGAGGTGGGAAACAGCTCAGCTGCTGTGCCGCAATACGTGGAAAAAGAAAATATGCAATGGTGTAAGCCGGCTGAGCTGCCGGTAACGGATGGACATCGTTCCGGTAAGCTACCAGCCGGCTACTGTGCATCAAAAAGTTACTAAGCAAAATTAATTTCGGCCACTTAGTAAGATCATGGTTAGAGGGAGTCTAAGAGGGATGGAGTGGGACAAAGAAACCAAAAGCACGAAAGCCACTGATGTTGGCACCTAGCCATATCAGCACTTGTACACAGTTAAACGTGCTCATCGTTTTTCGGACACCAACCAGTGAGCCGAGGCGCTCCAAACGAAGCCAGCTCAGAAGTGAGGGCCTTCATTCCTTTCGATCAAGTCGTCTCTTGGCCAGCCCTCCTTTATTTAAGCCACACCCCCGGCACGCAAACAACGTACGTCGCGGGAGTCGGTGGGCTGACATGCATAAATTGACTTAGCCATCGGAGCCTGGTGAATGAAATAACGGCTCTGGGCTGTTCAGTTCCTTTTTCTGTGCCGTAAACAAGGCGTCGAACACGCTCGTTGCTCACGCGATGTTCCCAGCACATGCGAGCTAAATTGCGAAGGCACCGGTAGTCGAACGTAACTACCCTCTTCAGGTCCGCTGCTTTAAGGGGTCAGGTTTCACAACCGTACAGTAGAATCGAACGTGCCACCGCGTTGTACACTCCACCCTCCTAGATATGCGTGATGTCGCGCCAACGCAACAAGTGGCGAAAGTTAGAAAAAAGTGCCCCGAGCTTATACTATACAGTTGGTGATCTCTTCCATCCCACGGGCGCTGATACAACTTCCCAGGTAGTTGAATTTTTGAACGACTTTCAGATGATCCCCACTAAGGGTCAGCGTAGGAGGCGGTCCAGGCCAAGTTTGGAGGAACCCTGCGCACTTCGAGGGTTTGAAGCAAAGCCCGAAGTGACGGACAGCTAGTTCTAATCTGTCCAATGTAGCTTGGCACGTTCGTGGAGCTGCTACAGATTAGGGCAATATCGTCAGCATACTCTAAGTCAAGAAGTCGTTCTCCTGGGAGCAGGTCCACACATTCTAAGTCGTGCCCTGTAAAAGCGATTTCCAAGACTTCATCAATAACCAAGTTGAAGAGGCAAGGTGACAGCGGGCATCCTTGACCCACACCGCTGAAGATATTAAAAAGCGTCGACAGCTTGCCGTAAGCCATCACTCTGCCATCTAAACGCCTATAATGCTCGGATACCATTTACATATTTCTCTGGTACACGCTTCCTGAGTAGACAGTCCCATAGTGCAAGTCTATCCACTGAATCGAATGCACCTTTGAGTTCGGGGAACACGAAAACGGTAGGCCACCATTATATGTGACGGTGCTCCAACAATTGACGCAAGGTGAAGAGGTAGTCAATGCAACCACGACCTCGACGGAACCCGGCTTGCTCTCCACAAATCCGGCTTTCATGAGTGCCAGTCAGCCTATGAAAGATGACAGAAGCAATAAATTTGGAGGCGAAGGAGATCAGACAGATTCCTCTATGGCCAGCGCACTCCAATCGTGAGATTCCCTTGAAAACCGGGACTATGAAAAAGCGGCTTCGTTCTGTTGGGACAGCTTCCTGCCCCACATGTTGACCATTAACTCGTGTAAATCATCCACAAGAGCAGTCATCCGAATTTGAATAGGGCTGAAATAAGATCATCTGGTCCCGCGGCTTTATTTAACTTCAATATTTCGATCTCACGTTCGACTTCTGAGCGAGAGGGTGGATCCAAAAGGACAGCACACGGATCAGGGCGATCAGTGGCCGTCGAGAAAGCTAACCATTCCGGCCGCTTAAGTTGCCTTTCATAGTGCTCAGCCCAACGTTCCAAGAGTTTTTACAAGTTGTGGATAGGCTGTCCATACTCGTCACTTAGATTTTCACTAACATCAGACCTCCTGCTGCACCATTCCCTTAAAAGCCGGAATAACTTACGATGGTTACCAAGGGCAGCGGCCATTTCCATCTCTGATGCACCATGGGACCACCAGGATTCGCGGCCTCTCTTCAGGCTAGCACTGTGTTTTGCCCGGAGCTCTTTGCGACTTTCATTGTTTTTGCGTCCAGCCGGAAGATGCCGGCGAGTATCTATAAGTTCCAAAGAATGTGGAGAGACCCAATGTCCATGTTGGCGGTTAGACAAGCCACATGAAGATTTTTCTGCTGCTGGTAATTGTTAGAGAGCAATGAAAGAAAAATAATTTCCTTATTATAAATTTTTTCTTAACCGTATTTTTAGCTACATTTAGCGCCTAAATGTTATTTGTTGGCAAAAATTCATTAAACATTTTGCCGTCAACATTTTCCTTTTTTATAATGAACTAATAGGATTACTGTTCCCTTCTAGCTAGGGCGTCTTTCTTGCATACGCAAAATACTTCTTCACAAACTAACCATCATGTATTTAGTATTGTCTACCTATTAAATGAAACTGATTTAGTTGTGCTAAATCGCGTTATCTATTTAGGTGCATTATTATTTATGTTCATTTTGATTTTATTTCTGTCCAAGAACTAGCTGCGGACCCTGTTTAACATATTTATGTGAAAAATCGATGGTTTCCTTTCTTGGTGTTGCAGGCGCGTCAAATATTCCCGCAAAAACACGCCAGAAACCCCGGCAAAATGGCTGTGGAAACCGAGGTCCAATTCCTCCCCACAACGCAGCAAACCTCAGCCACTCCGAGAAGCGCCCCAACTGCGCACCTTTTGACAATGCTCATTTGCAAACTACCACCTCTGCTTGGAGACTGTGTTCCCTAACTTAATAACCCATAGCACTGGCGGTGATTGCCCTTTGTTGGTCGTAAAATAGCCTACAGAGTTCCACTTGCCTTTTCTTCTGTATGCCTCAGTTGGGAGTCGGTCCGGTCACGTGATTGCGTGTGAGTCGTTAGCTGGCCAGCCTTCGCGTCTAAGTCATTAGCGCGCGTCTATCGTAACCCCCTCTCGTGTGCGTCCGTTCACACGCTCGCTCAATGTTCCGTCTCACCGAACAAGCTAACGTCATCAGGTCAGCGCAAGTCCCCTCGATTGGCCAGCGTTACAAGCCGACATCGTAGGCGTGCTCCAACCGTGCCAGCGACAATATTATCAGGCAATTACGCAATCATAACATGGGCGTCATTCCCTCAATTATAACAGTGGCAACGCAATTATAACACTTGGTTTCTGTGGTAATTTCAAGTTACGCAAAATAAGGCACTAGCGTCAGGTGAGTCTTTTCAGTTTAGATAACGGAGGCATCAAACATCAGTTAGATGCTGTTGGCACCTGATGCTTCAAGCAGCATCTCTGGTAGCACAATCGTATCAGTAAGCGTGTCAAACTGGACAGAAACCGGACGGCAGTCCAGTTCGGTACTAATGCCTTAGTTGTAACAGAATACATTTATTTCGTAATTTTTTAATAAATAAGTGACTGATGTGCAGTTTAAGCAAATTATTTTTCAAAACGCGTATGGTTTTAATGGCTCGGTAGGTTATTATATTTGCACAGTTCCGGTTTTTTAACTTTAACCGCCGCTGACGCTTTGTTTTGCGCTGTTGTTTAGCTGCCTTGATACTGCTTTTCTTCAGACGCACCTAACAGGTGTTCCAGCTATAGCTTGTTGATACCTATATATACATATTTAGCATGCCACGTCGAACTAGTTATTTAAGTAACTGCAACGTTTCCGCCTCTAGCATCATGTACAGTGCAACAAAATGAATGAGGTCAGGATTCGGCCGAGAATAAGTGCTTGTGTTGTCAGCTGCTAAGCGACAAAAGGGTAAGATGTTTGGTACCGTATATTACCTATGGTTGCTCACATAGTGCCGTCATCTGATAACGTTACCAACTGTTGTGAAAATGACGCGGACTCAGATGAAGTGCTCCATACCTTGAGAAAACTTATTGCAAAATGTTATGCACCTGCGTCTTTTGTTCGGTTACTGTTGGGGCTCGTACAACAATGGATTATATTTTTTCCAAAGGATTAACAGACGCTGATGCGAACTCCAAGGAACGCCCGCATGCAAACTGTTACACCGGGCACTTAGGTCTCGTAAGTCTGCAGAGAAGCCTACAGCGGGGGCGCTCTGCCCTTTCGCTCGCAGCTGATGACACTGTGGTCTACCGATTGCATACTGATGGATGTTAGCCTTCTAATGCATCCAAGCTGCATATATGGCGCAACTTGTGCCATGTGATAAAGCCACTGGTCCCAAAGCCTTTCATTTTTGGTGTTTATGGTGGAACCTCAAAGTCGAATGACGTGGACGATTATTTGTACGGCGCAATTTATGAGATCCGTTCTTTGCAAAGCAAAGGAATATACCACCCAATAGCCATTATTTGTGCCACAGCTGCTCGCGCTTATGTGAAAAGCAAAAAGGAACCCGGATCATTACAGCTGTGCCAGATGCACCCAACGTGGTGGGTATATGAGTCGCAAGGTGACATAGCCAGTTATGGCTAGTACACTGCAGACTAATGCCTCCCTGGGAAGGAAGGCCTGCCAACCGTCTCCTATCGCTGGTTTAAAAGTAGGTTTGGTTGAAGACTTTCCATTTAATAATTTTTCCTACATTTACCTTATACAACACCACACAGTCCATCTTCAACTTGCTTCGGATTCCCTCGGTCGCCCTACGCCTCCACCACTCTCTTTGGCTTTACCGTTTCTCTCTCCGCACTGCAGGTTCCTTCTTCACCTCGCTTCCCATCGTTTGTCTCGTCCTACTTTTCCATTTATAGCTTTTGTCCTGGCTTGCATTCCATCGTACGGACCACCAAGTTCCCATGCACCACCGTCTTCCTTCCACACTGTAGCGCCCCAATTTTGTGCGTAGGATCTCAAACATCAGGCACCTTTCCTCACTTATATCCTTATCGCCAAGCTGACCTCGTTATCTCTCATTATTGTTACCCTATGAACCGCAACACTATTTTATGTTCACTTTTCATCTCGCTTCCAGTTATTCTATACGCCTGCCACTTCGCTTGCCTGTTTGGGTCTGGCTTATCCTCCTCCTAGACACCACCTAACAACAATGCTCCAAAGAATTGTCGTTAAAGCTGTAGCTCCAAGCGTTTGTGAGTAAACTTTTAAGGGTCTGTATGTGATGTCTACCTATAACGTATTTTATCCTACTTCTTCAATGACCTCTTTGGTTCTTGCTTTCCTCTCCACTTATGGATCACCAAGTCCGGGTGCTCCAACGTCTTTCCTTCCACACTGTAGCTCCGCACGTTTTTGCGTAGGACTACAGTTATCAGGGTTCGTTATCCATATTATATCCTTATCGCCAAGCTGACATCGTTATCTCTTGCAGTTGTTACCTTCTGAGGCACAACAACATTGGACATTCTCTTTTCCTCGCTCTACCAGTTACCGCATACTCCTACTACTTTCCTTACCCGTATGGCTTTGACTTTTCTCTCCCCTAGACGCCACCCACCTACGGTATTTCGACTTGGCTTTCAGGTTGTAGCTCTGCACACTTGTGCCTAAAACCGCTTCCACAGTTGTTCACGCTTACAGGTTTATAAAATCGATGGTGCTTCTTTCCCAACTCCCCTCTAACTACAGACATAGATTATGTAAATCGATGCTCCTCTTCTCACGTCCAGTGCTCTCTTAAGTAAGGTCGGATTCTTCTACGTACTAACTCCCGATACATCCCTCTCAGTTAACTATGTTCATCTGACTTACTTGTGACACCGTAGAGCTCCACCTTCGGTTCACTTAGTCTATTAAGACATCGCTGTCATTTTATTTCACAGATAGCTTAACTGCTTTGCTGGCACCGCCAAGGTTCCATGGCTGCAGTAGCTGAGCTAATTACTGACCGCTCCAATAAGATAGTTTTTTGTCACACCTGTGTATGGCACATTCTTTCCTTTGATGCACTGCTCCACCTATCCTGACACCTAGCTACTGTATACTGGTTTTTCTATTTTCCTCCGCAATATTAGAAGTCACACACGAACGGATGCCCCCATAGTTTATGGATACACATATAAAACGAGGTTAAGCGTTTGGCAGGGCTGCCGATCTCCATCTCGCCCTACTCCTTTCTTTATGTTCGAAGTCCTTCGTTTCTGTGTCTTTTTCTTCTTTGTCCCCCCGCGCTACCTGCAGCGAAGTGCTGAATAAACTTATCTTAATCGCCTTATCTAAAGTTGAGACGTATATACATAAGCGGACCGCTCATGGCACCGCCTCGGGCAACCTGTCCCCTTGATATGCATCGTCTAGTGGTTTGAACGACTGCGCTCAAAGCCTTTACACCTTCGGAACATCACTTTAAGAAGGCTTCCTCTCCCTAAAAGTGTTCAACTTACTTGCGATGTCATGGCTTTAGGTACCGTCCACCTCGCCAGTGGATCATTTCTGGCACCAGATCCTTCGTGGGATTGGCGGCAGTATCAGATGGATATGTTACCCACCTCGCCAGTGTGGTCTGCCATCAATTCTAGGCCTCCGAGAGCTTATCTATTATGGAAACATTTTGATCCGTACCTTCCACTGGTTTGAACACTTGGGTTCAAATCATTATTACCTCCGAAACATACTTAAAAATCTTCACCTCCCTGCATGTGATCAACACTTGACGCCATGACGTTATGCTCCCTCCATCACGCCAGTAGAAAAGTTCTCCTGCAAGCCACTTGATGCGTATCCTCTATGGGTCTGAACAATTTTAATCTACTCATTATGACTTTCGCAACATCTCCTAGAAAACAAGTTCATCCCCTTACAAGCGTACAACCTACTTGGGATTCCATAGCGTTTTGCTGCGTCCACCTAGCCAGTGGATTGTTTCTTCCTGGTATCAGAATCCTCATCTAATTGGCGCCATTATACAATGGATACTTCACCCACCTCGCCAGTGTGGTATGCATTTTTTATACATTTCAGATGTATATTGTCTGTGGTATACACTACTGCTCTCGGCCGTACCTGATTCCAAAGACTACGGCAACTTTTTCGACCATGTGAAACATCCTCTCCATGCAAGCGTCCCACGTAGCTGCGATGGTTATCACATGTGAACCTGCCAGCGACACCCATCTGGTTTGCGTGTTATTTACTAAGACAATGATGGTGTTTTGGTTTGAGTTCCATGTCACCTGAATAACGCAGCACCCCATTTAACACAGCTTATCTCCGAACAATACCGCCGCCCCCAACAGTTACTTGTGAATCCTTACTAAGGCTTACGCTGATGCAACAGTGCACCAGGGGTACCATGACAGCGATTAAGCGTTCGGCAAATCGGTCCTACAAAATCGTTACAAGTACCTCAATTTTATTTACATTTTGGTCAACGGCATTGCTTTAAGACGTGGTGGGGCTTCACCTGGCAAGCTTTCTCCCTATAAAAGGCTACAGGTGTCTGTGTAACGGCACCGCGACGTAGCGGATGTGACTCGCCACCGAAATAAAGAGAGCGCGCACTGCTTCCCACGAAGAATGAGTACAATATCCGATATCTGCCTGCACAGCGTGTTTGTCAAACACTTCATCAAAATGAAAGCCTATCGAAAAACGGAGGTCAACCTCCGGAACCATTCGAACCCCCACCCAGCATTTCCGTAACAGAAACATTTGGTGATCTTACAGCACTTCGGTAGCACGTTTTGCTTTGACACCAGTGATCATGCATTTCATCCCTGCATGCTTCCTATGCAAATTATGTGCAATTTTTGAGCCATGTGTTTTATCAATACGTATTTCTGTCGTGCGGTGTACACAAGCATTTAATATTTCTGTGGCTCTCTCAGCCATTTGATCACGCCTGTACTGGTGTGTCTTTTCTGTTGGAATATGCTTATGTATTTATTTATATGAATTCGGTAATTTGGGTACAATGCGCAGATTGATCAAAAGCAAGCTTCATTCGCCCGTGCACAGTAGGTTTCGACTGCGCAGAGTGCTAGAGATTTTAGCAAAGGAACGCTTGTATGACTGCGGACTTTCTTGATCACCCGACTTTCCGTGTAATCTTCAACAATTGGATGAATACCGCCTTATAAATAAATAAATAAAATAAAACTTTTATTCTCTTGCAACGCGAGACAAGCCTATGTAGGCATAAGCATGGAAGACAACTGTGTTGCGTCATTTTTGCTATACGCCGGTCCAGCTTTTTACTCGGGGTGCTGCCTGAAGCTTTTATCATAACTTTCTAAATCTCTATTGTTATTTATATTATTTGACACCCTCGCCTGCACACTGTTTTATTCGCTTTACTTATTCATTTAATTCATTTTGTTTGACTAATTATTTTACGCTTCACGGTCTCGGTGAGATGACATGGAGCGCGCACTCACTTGTTCACCTGCCGGCTGACGTAAGAATATAATGACTTTAGACGGCTACTCAGCGTTACCCTTTGAGTCTCACTTGTCTTCCATCAAGCGCCTGCTTCACAATTCCCCGCGTTCGGTTGCTTAAATCATGCGCCCTTCGTCGGAAGAGGAACAGGTTCCTCCTACTTTCAACAACACAAACGCAATCGGGAATATGGAGATATGTAGGCGTAATGCTCATAAAGCGTTTCGTGTGCATGGTATTTTGTTTTCCAACTTTAAACCGGATAACGTAGTCATCCTCGATGCAAAACCCAGAGTACTCACGGGTGTGTCTGTGAATGTATCTGGGAACATCGTCGTGCAATGCCGGGAATTTATGAATCTTCATAGTCTTTTCACGCGTAGCATGCATACCTCAACAGCATACACCTTCCATGCATCGCAATTGTCCAGCTATATGTAGCTTTTCCGCCTGTCAGCTTCTATTCAAGTGTATCGCAATTCCATTGTACGACTTCCTTGTGTTTGACACAATGCCACACAGTTATATAAGATAACTATTGTTGTCTTTTTTCAGGGTTGATGACTTATCCAAGATGCAGCTTCGTTGAACCAATTGACTCGGACGATTTAATAACTATTGTGCGTAATACCTGGCTTAGTGTAGAAGATGGGTTCGCTCAAATACCTACCTTGCACGGTACGCACTACTATGCAATTGTGAAAAATCACACTGCACTCAATGCCGATGAGGCCAGCACTGCAGTGTCCATTATCGGTAGCACGAGTAAGTCTTTTATATCTCAACCCTCCTCGTTAGTTAGCTTCCAGCATGCCTAAGAAATGGAACGCAAGCAGAGTGCGGCATGCTGCCATACACAGACGATACCATTCCGACAGATCTTTGAGCTAAGCGTCCTACGTTAGTAGTATTTTTTATTTCTTCACAAAAGCCAGCCCGTCCGTTCCAGCTAAGATGAACAAAATGCCGCCCTTCCTACCGAAACCAAAAGGCTGCTGCAGCATCATACGTACCTGCTCCCACTTCTCTCTTCAATGGCTTTAGTCCCTTAGGGCCAGAAACAAACAACAGTGGGCGTCGCGTTTATACTGCCCTATTAATCAGTTATCTCGCCGGCTGTTATTGCTGACGTTGCATCATTCAATGCCAAAGTAATGCAGGAACTGAAGGCGATTTAGAACAACACGTCACAGACGCACTTTGTCGCACTCAGCTTCATTAGTTGATGAATTTTGCCTCATTCGGTCAGAACAGATCAACCATCGCCGTAGGTCTGAACCGGTATGGTAGATGTTGCAACGACAGTCCCAAAGCCTTGCACCGGGACTTTGTCCACCAGTTACCACTCTCAGTGAGCTTAAGAGATAAGGTGAAAGGCTGAAGGACCCAGCTTGCAAAAGCACTGTCGTAAGTTCGTCTTATCATTGAAAGACTTTCAGGTTAAACCTTTGTCTGCTGTGCATGGTGATAACATGCAACCCGTCGTCCGGGGTACCGTGGAGCGGTTAATGATAAGATCAGTCGCCGCGGTGATCAATTACTCAGGCGCGGGAGCTATGTTGACGTTCAGGCGGACAAATTTGTACGGCATTGTACAATGCAGGTATACATGCAGTAGTCCATAAAGGGCATGCTTCAACAACGCGTAGGTAATGCAGCCTCGGATGCTGACGTAACACGCCACATCAGAAAGGGGTTGTATTCTGCGTGGCACTAGAGACAATCAGTAGAGCGAAGTAAAGAATGCAGTGCAAACAAACCAAATCAACTTTTTCCTTATGAATATCTTTAGCCTCCTCCTTTGTCAGTCGTCGAAGAGGACTGAACATCTTTACAATGCCGCTTTTTGTTACTAAGACGATTTTGTACTACGCACCTACATGTGCATAAACCATTCTCATACCTCGGTTGGTATATTCTTTCGCCTTTGATGTTCTCGTTTGCGAAGTAAGCTGCATTTCGCTTTCTGCCCAGCAGCGAGATGCGCCGCCTAGGTGTGTTCTCACGTCCAGCAACTATGGCATCACGTACTGCGTGAACCTTAGGTCGCCAAAGTTGCTCCCTAATGCTTCACTCACCTGACTCGCCCTGTGCACACAGCCTCCCCGGACTAGTTTCTCCGCAACATATTCCACATTAGTGATCTGCTGCTTATCTCTACATCTCGCATTCCGGGGGCACAGACCTCGTACAACCATTGGGCCATATGGGCCCAAACTACTGACTTCATCTGTACTACTCTCGCTCTGGATGCTACCATGTGCAATATTACAATATGCTGATCATGTCCAAAAAGCGTGCTTTTCTTTGTCGAGAATAAAATATATATTTATTTATCACGAAGCTATGTCGTAGTCCAAAGATTCCCCCGGATTTCCTGAGTATGTAGTGTAAAATATTAAATAATATTACCTTCTTTTTGTACACTCGAAGGTTGTTTGCAGAACGCTTATATTTATTCTGTATTTGTTTGTCGTACTTAACCCACACGCAAAAAATACACACGGCGTCACGGTTGGATTCAACAGGCCGCTGCCTCTCGCCATCCCCCAAATACATCCCCAGTTCGCCGCGTCGTTCAGTGGCGTATTTTGATCTAATACGCTAGAACAGCGTGTAACAATATACACCTTCGTGCCGTCAGGTCCGTGCCTTCTTTTCCATCACTAGGAACGGCCCTCGCCAGTAGCCTGTCGGCGTGAGCCAGTCACTCTCGCTAAATTGGTGACCCTAACAAGCATTATCGCTGGCAATACACAATATTGTCACTGCGTTGGTGGTGCTTTTCCGAATCGTTTCATAATACTTCGTTGAAGCAGACTGGAATCATCTTTGTCCATTTTGTTGTGTCCGTACCAATTTTTCCTGGTCCATTTCGTGCACTTTTTATGAACATTCACTAAGTGGTTATTAGTTTCGGAACGATGAACCCAGTCAATAATTATAGTGAAGACAATCAGACAGCTCTTTCAGTCACTCTGGTAGTTCCTTAGTTTCTGGGGATAGACACTGCCTTATGGCTTGCGATCTTAGAAGCAGAATTTGTCAATACAGTGTCACACGTGACTTGGGCAGGTTCAAGATAATGTTAACTTTTCTCCGCTTGGATCATACCGTCCAACATGGCGACCTACTTGCGACAGTGGCCCCGACTAATCGCTACAAAGCTCTGGAGGATGCCGTAATAAAACAATGCGCTCCTTGCGACTAATCTGGTCTGCCTCAACCCTTTTCCGGTTTGCAGGTAGGGAGCAAGCAACCATCGACGCTCTTACTGGAGTTGCATCGTATCTTTAGAAATTTATGCCTGGGCGACTCTTTACTTCAAAACATTTGGCTGCGGCTTTTACCTGAACACTGCTGGAGGGTTACCCAGAACCACTTTGCTTTTTGTCTAGCATGGCCCGGTCAGCTGTCGCGCCGTCACTTCGTTAAAAGAAAACGCAAACAACTTGCTTTCAGCGCAGACCCTTGTGAACGAAATTCCCTCACCATTACATGAAGTCCAACATTTAGGCATTCACCACTAGCAGCGTAAAGACACACACAGTTTGCGTAGTCGCACTTTTAGTACCACACTACACTCTACGTGTCGTTACCACGCGCGGTTCGGTAGCGCTTCTAGAAATTACATTTAACTTTGCAATTTTGCATCGACCAAGAAGTAGCAGGCTGAACAATGCCTTGCCAGGCGACAGCAGATGGACAGTATGATAAAGACCAGTCAACGGTCAACCGATACCCACCAACGGTAGCTTAGAACAAACTGAGCAACAAATACTGACGACTGACGTCGCCGCTCAAAGTAACGCAAGTCGTCTATTCAAGGTAGCCAATGGAGTCTTAAGGAGTATGTTCCTAGTAGACACTTAAGCATAGTCCGAGGGATCTCGCCTTGCCCAAAAAATCGACTTAGCAGATGGTAACCACCTTACGTGCCACTAAAGGGTCGCCCATCAAAACGTTTTGCCAGCGTTCTCTAGCAAGCGATCTTCGGCTTCGACGCAAAATCCGTAGGATTTTACAGTAAATACTGTACCGTTTTTCATCCGGGAATCGAGTTCCTGCTTTACTTCGACCTAATAGTCGAGACTCATCAGCGAAAGCCAATTGACAAAAAGCACGCCATTTCCTTTGCAGAATTGAGTCACCATCCGTACTCGTAAATCCTACTAATTTCCAACCACAAGCTGACAAAGACATCCTGGAAGAGTTGTCGTTTTCCCACACCTGGTTTGCCTATCTTACGCTATTCTTTCCGTAGTCACTGACCTAAAGCACAACCTACGAACTCGTGGTCCACCAGCCTCCGCCAGACCAGGACGGCTTGCCTCTGATAACTTTAAGGTAGCCAAAGCGGAGTTCTAGCACTTGCTCAAACTTGGTATTATCCGCCCATCCGAAGGTCAGTGGGCAACATTTCTTCACTTGGTGTTGAAGAAGACTGGCGACCGCGTGTCCGTTGTCGGGCTTTACATACGTGTACTTGCCCTGACAAGTACCTTATTCCGCACATTCATGAGCTTGGAAAGGGCGTAAGCGGTAAGCCTTTGTATAGTAAAGTCTACCTATCGTGAGCACACCAGCAGATCCCTGTCGAAGAATACACTATCCCCAGGGGCATCGTCATTACACTTATGGCTCTATTCGGGTATTCTGGATACCGTTTGGCCTGAGAGATTGCGCACAAACCATCCAAAGGTTCATAAATGATGTTACACGCCGCTTAGATATCGTACATCCTAACCTGGACGACATTTTGGTAGCAAGCTCCTCCAAAGTAGAACCTCTGGACCACATGAAACTGCTGTTTCCTTTTCTACGCAACCATGGAGTTACCGTTTACCACGCTAAGTGCGAGATAGGTAAACTGACGGTTGCAATTCTGTGCCACCGAATCTACGCATCCGGCATTGAAACCCCACACGAAAAGTTGATGCCATCAATTATTTCCTGAACCTTCATCTTCCAAACAACTAAGACGCATTTGCGGCATAGGAAATGCCACCGTCTTTTCATCCCTAAGCGCACAAAGATAAGGCAGCCACTAACTGACTTGCTTCGTAGCAGCCAGCGTACTTTCGGTTTCCCAGATGCCACTTGATCAACGTTTAAAAAAATTATAAAAGCAGTTGCAATCAATGCTCTTATGTCGCATCCACAACCAGGTGCTCCTAGTTCGCTGTTAACGGAAGCTTTGAGCGAAGCCGTCGGAGCAGCCTCTCAGTCATTTGACAATGGGTCTTGGCAACCATAAGGTTTCTTTTCAAGACGGTTGCAACCGGCCAAATCCCGTTACAGCAGGTTTGGAAGGAAACTTTATGCAGTTTAGTTAGTCATTTGCTGTGTTCCATCTTCACTCTAAGGTAAAGACTCTGAACTATCTAATAGCCTTATTGTATGCTTGCGCATCATCTGTTCGCTGTCCATTCTTCATGGAAATGTTCTTAGTTGTCTTCTGGGGAGCAAGCATAACTCATGTGGTCTGCGCACAGTTGCTCCATAGCCTCTCCTTTCTGAACTTTCGTTTATCCGTTACTTGTTGTAACATCTTTGCTACCTACTGATGTTGGAGCTTAGATATTTTACTGACACTTTCCGGCTCAGTCTTCATTAGCACTGATATCTTAGCACCTTAACGGGACTCAGTATCTGCGAGCCTCTGACTCATATGCTGCGATGTCCACAGTAAACTTAATGTATGCGTGCATTCTGCCTGTTTAATGTCCTTCCTTCATATAAACTGCTTAGCTTTCTCTTAGCACTTCTTAATAACTCAGCAAGTCAGGGCACAGCCGCTCCTTAGCCTCTCTACTCTAGCCGTTCTCATATCTCTTAATTGTTGTAACGGCTTCGACTTTTCACCTGCAAGCGTCCAGCCCCCGGACTATTTTTCTTCGCTATATCCAAAGTAGTAATATCATCCTAGCACCGTAGCATGAATTGTGTACTCACGTAAAATTGTGTTTAACTTTATATGATGTGGCTCCCAAGTAAAATAATGTGTGCTTGCATTCTTCCCGCCTGCTGTCCATTCTCCGTTTAACCATTTTAGCACTCTTCTGGTGACCTTCTTTATCTCATGCGGTCAGTGCACGGCTGCTCCTTGCTGGATGCTCAGCTGTCACTTACTCGTCTGCGACACTTAAGTAACTGTAGTTCAACTCTTTCACTGGCTTCTCCCGGCGCAGGCTTCCTTAGGTATATGCCAATAGCACCCCAGCAAGATTTGATTAGCTGCGCGTCGCTGCATCTTAGGCTGTTATGCTCTGAACCGTATAACGAACTCATTGTATGCTTGCGCTTCTCCCGTCCGCTGTTCTTCCATCACAAGGCCGCTTGCTTATCGCCAAATGACCTATCGATCTACCTCGCAGCAAACTATTAACTTTTGACTTGCTTATTCTGCACTCCCTATCGTATTAGGCTAGCTACTTGCTGTCCATGCACCATGTAATCACCACCAGCCTTTTATTTTTCTTTTCGCTCTCCCCACGCAATTTTTGCCTTATTCTAAATAGACAGTTCGTGGATTACTCACTGGCACAACGCTCTTGTCTCTACGCAGACGTTAGCAATGTACCCATACAGTTATTGATTCTATAGGACATTCAAAAAGCACATTCAGTATGATCATTGGTGCACAGTGTACATGATTTTTTCTCAACCAAATGTTGTAGCATAAGGCTTTAACAATGTTCAACTCGACGCCCGTTCTTGCAGTCTACCCTCGGTTGTCCCTTACTTTCTCTTTTCTCCGAGGCCCAGAACACGTTGGAGATCTGGGAGTGGACTGAGGAACAGATTTCGCCCAAGACGGACGTAATACCCAACAAGGACCTACATAGAGCATGGCTGTATGCCAAAGCGACTCAGCTGCAATCGCCACAGTGGTTGTCCAGTATGGAGAGCTGGTCACGTCTTCACAGTCCCGCAAATTGTACATCTGAAAAATCCACACAACCGAACGTTTGAAACTTTGCTCACCTGGACACCCAACATGACGAATATTCGTGATGTTCGCATCCTCAACCTGCCCCAAAAATTATGGCGGTTCTGAGCAAACTACCTGTCCAGCCAACTGAGGCAAGTGGAATGCATTTGACTGCGAATAGCCGAATATGAAATCAGTAGTCAAGCGGCTTTGCCAGTTATAAATTAGTATTCAAATTGCTTTAAGGCTGTGTTGCAGTATGAGGTGGGTGTTTGCCGGGCAAGCGTTCTCCCTAAAACAAGCCCCAAATGTCTGTTTAATAATACTGCGACGTGGCGGATGTGACTCGCAAGTGAAAAATGTCACTGCCCACAACCATATAATTGCAAATCGACTAGACTCATATTTCAACTTTTTCCGATAGTGCAAGAATAGAATATTCTCGGACTACATGTACAGTTTCACTGCACTTATAGTGCCTTGAGTGTTTACACTGGGCACGGTTGAACCCAAAGTATCGTTGTGATACACAACTGCCTGTAAACCTTGATCATGTCTGATTTGGTGACTCTATAACGTTAAGAATAAACTATTTAGTTATTTATTTATCTTTTAGCTTTGTTCTATCGTGCAAGCATATCCATGTATTCAGCGCAAGCCGCTGTTTTGCCTCACATTTCTGGATGTTCATTTATCCCTTACTCGCTGTATTGTCTTAGGCTTTTGTACCTGCCATCCTACAGCTTTCGGGCTAGCATTCCCAAGCTCTATCCAGCTTGTTACTATTATCTTAGCACCCTGCTGCGGTTAGGCCTTGTGTTCTGATATCCTGAACAACCTTAATGGGCGTTTGCATTCCGGCTATTCGCTGCCCTTTCATCGATTAGCCTTGCTTAGCTTTTTAGTTCATCCCTCTTCTCATCTGGTCAGCACACAGACGCACGTTAGCTTCTCATTTGTAGCGTTCAGTTGGTACGTAGTCACTGCTATGTTTGCGACACTTACGCATGGATGAGTCCAACCGACGCACTGGCGTTTCCTAGCTCAGCATACCCTGGTGCCATTTTCTTAGCATCCTAGAATAACTCGCTTCTCTGCACGACGCTTCGTATACGTTTGTTTCGCACGTTTGCCTGCATTTAACTGATCTTTATTACTTCATCTCTATTGATCAATCCTTTCTCACCTAGGATTCTGTGTATTTTGCAACAAAGGTTTCGACACTTACTTTTGTAGGAGGTAAGCTCTCTCAGTGGCTTTCCCATCTCAGTCGGCCACAGCACTATACTCTTATTACCCTCGTGCCATCTATCTGTCTCGAGCTCCCGAAGATTTTTACTCAGCGCTTGAGTCCTCTCTATCCGCTGACTTACCACAAATGGACCTTTGAAACTCATTTGTCGCAAGCCATTTATACCTTCACTTACTTATTCTGCGCTCCCTATCGAATTAGGCTGGCTAACAGCTGTTTATCTGCCATTCAAACGCATCTGATCTTTGAATTCTGCTTCCTAGCTTCCCACGCATTTGGCGCATCATAGCAAAACGATACTGCCGTTTTTGCTTAATGCCGCAACGCTCTGTATTCCATGTACATGGTAACGGCCAACCTATATGAGCATTGCTTTTGTTGAATATTCAAAAGATACATTCAGCACAATAGTTTTTGCACCTTATACATTATTTGTCTCCCTTTAAATGTTATGACATAGGACAATAACAATGTTTGTTTCCACGCCTCTTCTTTGAGGCCTCGTTGGTCTCTCCCTTTCCCTTTTCTCCGAGGTACGGAAGTTCTTGTGGCTCTGGGATTGGACCGAGAAACCGATCTTGCCCGGGACAGGACATAGTAACCCACAAGGACCTACATAGAACATGGATGAACAACAAATGGATACAGCTGCATTCATTACCACGACTGTTGTCCAGAATGATAGCTGGACCCGAGGTATTCACGCTCCCAAAAAATATACATAAACCTGAAAAATCCAGACTCCGGAAGCTGATATTTTGCTCACCTGGACGCTCGCAAAGACGATTCTTCGTGAAGCCCTTACCTTTTGTGGGCCTCAGCCATTATAGTGGCCTTAACCAACGATACCTGATCAACTAACAGAAGAAACTGAAGGCCAATTGACTGTGGATAACCGAGGGTGAAAGCCGTCAGCAAGCTACTCTACCAGTTTTAATTTAGTATACAAACGAATTTCTGATAGTGTTCCAGGACATGGTGGGTTTTCGCATGGCAAGCGTTCCCCATATAGAAAGCCACAAATGTCCGTTAGCTGTGTGACGTTGTCAGCGTGTGCGTGCTAATCGTGCAATCCTGTGCATTGTGTTTAATTCGACGTATCCCTTTACATTCTTGTGCCACGTTTTCGGAAGTACGCTTAAGAGAATCGGATCACTGAGCTCTATCCAACGGCGTTTATATTTTTGAAGTACATCCAACGACACGCTGGTACACCACAAACAAAGTCTTCGGAAGTCTATTCACTAAGGCCAACTTGAGTACCTTTGCTTATTTGAGTTTCAGCAGTACCTTTGTGGTCCCATTCGGCAGATCTTCTTTACTGCTGTCAGACAATATGTAACTTAGTACTGTGCACCACTATATTTTTACTTGCATTTCACTGCACAGAGCCTGTGTGACTTAGCCTACTCGTGCGCCTAGTGGTGCACCACCCAAACGCGCTGACTGGAGCAGACAACTGTGGCAGCCCAAACGGCGTGGCCAGCGCAACCATTGATCCATGGGCCGGAGAAGTTTGTCAACCGGGAATCCAGTGAGCAACAAACATAAGGTCAACCGTAGCTCAGACAAGCGGGGAACTGAAATCCGCTCGAAAATCACGTGTTCGTTCTGTGCCAAATCATATGACGCGGCAAATGTGAACGTTACACATAACGGAGCTAACAGCGTATCGACAGATAGCTTGTGGTTTTGTGACATATGTTCAGATAGTCCGATAATTAAGATTGTTCAAAAACTTACGATAAGGTGTGAAGCATTGGCTGTTACGTTTGCAGACCAAAAGGAACTGATCGCGGAATTAGGAGGGAAAACCTCAGAACTCGAGTTACAGACTAGTGCATTACGTAGCCAGAACCCCCGACCTGTTAAAGGGCAAAAGCTCTCTAGCAACAGTGCTACCCAGTCCAGCGAAAGGCAAACACCTTTAGTGTAAAACAGCAGTGAAAACAGGCCGCTTGAACGGTACCCCATTCTCACGTACTGCGCCAAAGCATGCAGAGTTACGCACAAATTGCATGATCACCTCCGTCAGTAGCTGAGAAACAACAATTGACCCCTACAGATAGTACAACTAACGGCGTTGCACGTAAAAGTTCTTGCTGTAGCCTTGGCTTATCATCCAAGGAAGACAAGCCAGAAACCCCCACTCGACAAACCTACGCTCATAAGGAACTGCAGAACAAACAACTACTACGCAACCAAAAGATGATGACAGTAATACGTGCAAACGCCGCAGAACCCACTGGCGAATTGCTAAACGGTAGGCAAGCCGAGGAGCAAAACCGGTGGGCTGAAATAACCTGCGCACTCGGGCTGAAAGTTCGCCCAACCAGTCTTACACGCCTTTCACGAAATCCATCATCTCCACACTTAGGAGAACCTCGGTTACTGCGAGTAACGTTCGGCAACACGCGTAACCTGGAAGATGTTCTCTTAGCAAGCTACATGCTAGTGAACTCTTCTGTCAGTGCCCGCATTTCTCCCGACGGGCCGTGGGCAGCAAGACAGGAGCGTAAATCCAACCCTAGTTTGTCACGTCAAAATGAGATGAAGGAAGTGGTACTGGTTCATGGTGTGTCGGAATTAAAGCATGACGATAGCAGTGAACGACATGACATCGAAGAATGGCGGTACATCGCAAACTATACGACATGCAGAATGTCGTGGCTTTTGACGTCACTCGTCTAAATGCTTCCACAAATTACCAAGGTAGAGGGCCATGAATTTTGAAAGTTACCTCGGCTGCGTCCGAAATGGTATCAGTGGCAATCCAAACATGGCAAGACAACTGGAAACCTGGGCCACTAGAAGTACGGTTAAGACCCTTCCTTCAGTTATTACAGGCTTTAGATACAGATGAGCCAGCCTCAATTTTACCCATCTCAAACCAGCCAACTGTGCAAACAACCGTTTCAAAAAACTTCAGCAGACCGGCACTATTTACGCCCGTTACCCACAGCGAACGGAGCTCCTGTTGCGTCAACAAATACAATGATGCTACATCAACACTCAGGGGTTGTACTCTAAGCTCTCGGAGCTACGCCATTGACATGAAACAACAACTTGTTATCTCATAGCAGTTACTAAAAACTTGGCTCTCCAACGACATACTTTATCCAGAGATTGAACTCAGTGACATGTCAGTCATTCGAAATGATCGTCCATATCGCGGTGGCGGTGTTGCTCTCTACTATCGAGATTATTTGAAATGTGAGGTTCTTACCGAAAATTCCATTGCTATTCCCGACGCACTAATTTGCCGACTGCACCTAGCATGTCGAGATGTTGGTACACAGAAGAAGAGTAATGCTTGCCGCTTAGCAGTTATTTATAGACCTCCGAACTCAGCAGCGGACAGCAATAACATTCTGTTAAACGCCCTCCGCTATGTTGTTTCGCAAGTACTCTTGCTATCTTATAATGGTTGATTTTAATGTACCTTCAATAGCATCAATGTCCCCTAATGGGCCATCATTTAACTCGAAGCTCCTTGAATTCTTGGATATGGCAGTTTAGTATAACCATGTGCATCAACCAACCAAACATCGCAGTGCAAACAAGCCATCACTCCTGAGTTTAATAATTACTAATGAAGAGTTGATGCTTGAGTCAGTAGCATACATTCATCCACTGGACCGTAGCGACCATTCAGTCCTAACATTAGGTTATGTATGTTATGCCAGCATTGTTGCTAAAGCAAGAGAGATGCAACGCACTATTACGCACTATTATAAGCTGCGCAGCTTAGCCGCAACCGTTGACTGGGACCTATAGACGCACAGCTCAGAGAATAACGCGTGTAATGAATTCAAAGTCAAAATTAACTGGGCCACACAATCAGCATCCAAGGTTGTACCATTACGAGCCTCGAGCCAAACCAATACATGGTTCCGGAGCAGAAAACGTAAATGGATCAAAAGAAGACATGAAATCTGGAGGCAAAATTCTCTAAGCCCATGTGATATCACTTGGCAGCATTACAAAGTTATCAGAAACTACTGCACGTCACTCATTAGAGTCGATAAGTACCAATGGCAGGAAAGTATGGTGCTGAAATTTACGAGTAACCGTAAACTGCTCTACAGATTTCTGAATAGCAAAAGAAAGGCTAAGCTCGGAATACCACCACTGAGGACCGCCAGTGGCCTAACCACTACGGCTGTGGATGCCGCGAACGCTCTACTCTTGGCTCAGTAGCTACAAATGTCATGAAACCTTCGCCCTATCAACTCCCAACCAATGTCGTTAGCTTATCTAGCGTCACCTTTACTCCAGCAGCTGTTGCAAGCAAACTATAGTCTCTCCGGGAGTACAGTGCCCCTGGAATCGACATGATCCGCCCAAAAGTACTGAGAACCATTGCTCCCACCATAGCAGCCCCACTTGCAACCTTTTTCCAGTGTCTGCTTAACTCCCATACATTCCCAGCTGAGTGGAAAAATGGAATTAGCATTCTAATATATAAAGGTGGTATGCGCTCGGATCCTGTTAACTACTGACCTATTACTATTCATCCTGTTTCATCAAAAGTTATGGAATCGGTAATCGCAGAGGAACTGGCGCGATACTTTTAAAGTTAACAGATAATTTCTAATGCCCAACATGGTTTCCAACGCAGACGATCTTGTCTCACCAATTCGCTGATTACTCGGGACTTATGGACCAGGGCGGCTAATGAAGGAGTGCCCAGAGATGTGATATACCTGGATTTTTCTAAAGCATTTGACAGGGTCAATCACTTCTTTCTCCTCCAAACGCTTGCTGCCTACGGTATCAACCGTTCCATGCTCACCTGGTTGGAAGACTACTTACACAACAGAGCAATCAAGGTAAGAGTAGACGACACATATTCTGAAAGCCTTTGCGTCTCCAGTGGTGTACCACAAGGATCTGTCTTTGGCCCGCTACTGTTTTAGTCTACATTAATGACCATCCAGCAGACATTCTATCTCCAATGCAAATATTTGCAGACGATGCTAAAATATGGAGAGCAATTCGCTCAGCATCCGACCGTGTCTACCGCCAGGAAGATCTGACCCGGATTAACGAATGGACAGAAAAGAACCAGCTTCCACTGAAACCTGCAAGGCGCCCCCCGCTGAGGGTGCACAACAGCTTCGTCAACACATAACTTTTGGGGCAACAAGTGATTAGTGAACGCGACTTAGGTACAATCGTGCAAAAGAGTCTTGGAAATTCTCTCCAATGTTCGAAAGCAGCAAGTGTAGCGAACTTGAACTTGAGACTTTTGAGGCGAGCTCTCGGCACTTTTGAGCGACAGCTAGTACCATTGTTGATTAACTCCTACATTCGTCCTCATGTTGAATATGCACTCCAGGCCTGATGTCCATGGTTAAAACGAGACATCCGCCTCTTGAAACAGCCTCAACGAAGAGCCACAAAGGCAACGCGTCGACTATCCGGTATAAGTTACGAAATGCGTCTTCGTGTCCCGGTGTGTTCTCATTAGAATACCGACGGCTTCGCGGTGATCTTACTCTCACATACCGGATACTAACCGAAAGGGAGCATCCATGTACATCACTGTTGACTCTAGCCCCATACAAACAAAACCGGGGCAACCACCTGAAACTAATGACGCAACCCTCTCGTTTGAACAGTAGAAAGTATTTTTTTCACGTAGAATCTGTTCTCACTGGAATGCATTAGCAAACCATGTAGTGAACGCACCAGACATGACGACATTCGAAAGACTCTTAGATTTTCATCTTAGTGATAAACGATACACAACACTGCTAACGTGCAATGGTGTAAACACTGATGCTTTACGTTCCACCTTGGAACGTTTCGATTTTAATTTTCTTTTGCATATCTATCCTGTGGGTCCTGTAAAGTTATGCTTTTTATCCCATCAGGCACCATAGAACAACAATGCGACTTGGCGAATGTGACCCGCCAATGACTAAAGTCACTGCCCACAACTACATACTGGCAAGTCGACTAGAATCGTACTTTAATATTTTTCTGACACCTTTAAGGGTAAGATGCTCCCTGCCTACATGTACCGTTTTCACTACAAATAGAATGCCCTGACTGTTTACACTACGCGCACTAGAACCCAAAGTATCATCATTCATTGGCGACTTTATTCTTCATGACTACTTTTACAATTTCCGCAGCCTGTACAACTTTCGTCTTACTGCCGATTATATACATAGCAACGTGTTTGCTGGGCAACAATTGCATTTAAATCTGGATCGTGCCTATTGCAGTGTGTCACGGCAACGTCGCGAATAAAGTATTTGGTTAGTTATTTATTTAATTTCCACCGACTACAAACCTTTAGTCTACGCGCTAGGCTTAGCCTCCGACAAACACTCTCTTAGATAGATTCGCCACCTAAAGTATGTCCACAGTTCAGGTCAAACGTACGGCACGTCTTAGGTGTCTAAATGTCTGTAGTAGGCGATTGGTCCCGCGTCAATTGAATTACACCTGATCCCAGCATCGCTCTACCAGCAATGACCGCCGTGCCACAGACGGATCCGGAGACTGATCAACTACGAACTACTAGCTGCCCCGTATTCTACCAGTTCCGTTACCAAGTTCCGAAGATACTATGCTTTGCGACGTTTCGCAAAGTTATCTACGTCCTATGGTTCCACAAATTTTCGCCGTAGCTTGTTCGGCACACGGCATAAGTTAGCACATCTCATTGTTTGCGCCTCGATAATGTTCGCCACGCACCGTTTTGTGTGACGCAATGTCAACTGACATGTTTCTCAGTGGGCCCGCATATGTCTGCTGACAATAATCGGAAGTTAAAGGCTATGTAGCCGCACTTATTGGACGTGTACCGACAGTCAGCTCTGGATACATTTACATTTACACGTATATCGTTGGTACCCTTTCTTCCTTTAACGGCATGGACTTCTTATGGACAATCATTGCCCGTTTAACCAAGTGACCAGATGCAGTTCCGCTACCAACCGTCAGCACGGTGAAGATCATTTGAGCTTCCTGGTTTCCATGCTTCTCTCTATACGGTGGTCTAGCAACCGTAAAGACAGACAAGGGATTACAGTTTGCTAGTACACAACTGCAAGAGACCCTTAAATGTTTAGGCTGCATGCATTTCCCTACTAACTCCTACTGTCCACTATCGAATTGTATGAGGAGTGTGTCCAGCCAGTCTTACTGCGGTCCACCCGCTTCAAGAAACAGAGCCTTTACGTACACTCCTGTTAGGCAGACGAGCTAGACTCAAGGTCGAACTGCAAGCACTAGCGCTGAACCACTTTTTGGTCAATCACGTTGACTACCTGGAAACTTATTTTCTGCAAATTCAGACGCCATCATCTATGACGCTTCTTTGGCGAAACAACTCTCGTCACCCGTGCGCGGTTCCACACCTACTCACTCTTGTGTTTAGACTGTTATGACCTTTGATTCCATGGAGCTCCAAACTTGTACGCGTATATTCGTACGAGTTGCCGGCTTCAAGTGATCCCTGGCTCCGCATTTAGCTAACAATTCACGATAGTCAGATACCGTCCTCCATGGCGCAGTTGCATAAGCTGCGGGCTAGTTGGCAAGAGCCACTAGCAGTCATGGACACGATCCTCCGCAGAGGACCGAAGGATGCGCACTATTGATGAGCCCCAATAGGGCGAAACGGCCGTCTGGTACTTTTCCAGACAGCTGGTCGACATATCTGAATGGTCGGCTGATTGCGACGAACAAAAACACTAACCAGTTAAATTCCTTCAACGGAACGACGAAGTATATGTCCTCAAGCGCTACGAGAAGCGTGAGACGGTATGCAACCGCAACTTCAGCGTTGCAAAATAAACACCAACAATGCCTCTATAAATACGCCTGTTCGATCCCCAGCAACTTGTAGCTCTAGGAGACTAGCGACGTCCGCTAAAAATCCTTCAACCTCCTCCAGCGCACCAAGCAAGACTAGGTCTGGCCGACAGGTTCATTGCCCTCGTCGTTTTGCCTATACAGAGCATATTTCTGCTTAGATCCCTTTACTAGTTCTGCAAATATTAAAAATGGCAAATACTTTGAAACACTTCAAACAAGATTTGAACGTTTTGAGAACCCAAAAATATGTTCCGCTTATTTTAGTTTAGCACTTAGTATTGCTATGCACTATCGTTACTGCACTTTTCTGTTTGCTTTCCACGTAAGCCTGACAACTCCGTAGCAGGCGTACCTTAAATCCAGACGCCTCAAATTGTAAGCTGTACAGTTTCCTCCAAATTACTACCACGTAGAAATCGTTTTTGCAACCGCTTTTTCCGTTTCGACTCTGTTAGAGAGGACACAGCTGGGAATCCGCTAGGAGCTAACCTGTTTCTTCCCAAGCAGTTGCATTATGTTCCATCACCCGGTCTCGCAGAAGGCATGCTCGCGGCGGATAGGCCTCAAGCCGGTAAATAAATAATGAAATACGTTTTTCCTGACAAAGTGAGGCACGTCTTTTGGGCATGCGCAGCATATCGCAATATGGTACATAATAGCATGGTTAGCAGGATCAAGAGCGGGAGTAGTACGGACTTGGTAAGTAGCGTGGACTCACAAGGTCCAAAGCTTGAACGTTTTCTATCCACATTGAATGCGATACGTTGAGAGAAGAATCAGATCATTATTGTGTAGTATGTTGATGGGAAACTAATTCGATGAGGTTGTGTAAACCATGCGTGTCTGTTAAGTGAAGCATGAGGAAAAATCTGCTAAATGTTTCAGGGATGTTGATACGTCAATGAGCATATATGTAGGCGCTATCTTGCAGGAGCAGATATATGCACAAAACTTGTGAAATATGGTATCATGCAACTTGCCAATGCGTGCTTGGAGCAGTGAGTTTATGGTATGGCGAGTCACGTCCGCTACGTCGCAGGGTTGTTAACAGATGAAGCGCTGTTTCTACCTTTCTTTCTGGAGAAGAGTTGTGTAGCAGTCTGGAGATTCCAGTTAGGTTGTTTGAGTATGTCGTGTAAAATATTAACTATTAGTACCTTCTGATTGTACACTTAAAGGTTGTTTGCAGGACGCTGATTTGTGTGCTGCATTTGTTTGTCGTACTCAACCCACACGCGAAACATACACACGGCGAAAACGGTTGGATTCGACACGCCGCTGTACGACGCGGTCCCGCACCTTCTTCCCTAGTTAGCTGCTTCGTTCATTGTTGTATTTTTATCCAATAAACTGGAACAGCGTGTACCACCATACACCTTTGTGTCGTCACCTCCTTGCCTTCTTTTTCGTCATTAGGAACGGTACTCGCTAGTAGTCTGTTAGTGTGAGCCGGTCACTTTCGCTTCCGCTATCTGGGCGACACAGTTACAGCTGCCGATAGAGGACCGGGCGCGAGACGTCTAGATGGGTGCGTAATAATACGTACGAGAAATGGCGGCTCATACGATATTAAAGACGAAACGGGAAAAGTGGAAACGACAAACGCTATTTAGGTTACGCTCGACGACAGTATACTTCCTGACTTGCTACAGCGACACTCTGATGCGCTACAATAAGTAACATCATACCTATAAGTTAGCGAATGATAAAAAACACACACCAAATAGGGTGCCACAATACAAATTGGACGTGATCCTAAAAGTTGCACTACAAATGCATCAACAAACCAAGTCCCATAAAAATAAATCCCTTATTATCCATTTGCTATGCTGTTGTAATTGGAGAGCTTAGCGCCCAAAATGATAGGTGCCATCTTTCTAACGATTGCGATGCTGAACATTTGTACATTATTCTTTATTGGTTTACCCTTCCTTACCAACGGCTCGTCACCTAACCTTCTGGTAAGTTCCCGCGCTACCGGGTTTGCTTCCGTCTCACTTTATGCGTCCGCGTCTTCTTGTAGCCCATCAAATAGAGTCCGCTGTGACCGACTACATTTGCCTTCTGATATAGGCGCTTAACTTCGCGCACCGTCTCGAACTTCTATTTACTATATCTAAAAATTAATGATTCTAAATCCCAAGCGCAAATTAAAATATTTTGGACGTTTGTAGTTTTGTGTGTTTCTTTTTCTCGATAATTTACGCGTACTTTCTGTTTCTTGCCAAATTTTAGTAGTTTCATCGTGCATTTGTTCCGCATTGATATGCTCAAATCACATTTGGAATGTGGCATCTGCAGTGTGCTGGAAAACGCGCTGTTTCTGTATTTTGCAAGTTTGGATATTACCATCGTTTTCAGGCAAAGAAAGTCTGCTTATTACTGACGGCACATCTGTTGAAAAGATTTTGGTGAGTACCTTGCTGCACCGTTTCTCGCTTTGATTGATTCGTATCCTATTTTTAGCGTACACAGTACTCCTTAGGATGAGCCGCTTTCAATCTCTATACTGTCCTGTTTTTGGCGCTCCTCCAACTTGTCATTATCTACCGACTAGTATCCCAGGCGCCATCCAACAATTGGTGACCCCGATTCAAAACATCCTTTCCGCCAAGCCAAAATTATTATTCTGGTAAACTGGTTCCTGTGATTTTGTTATTCCTTAATTGTGCTCAGTTTGTTTTCTCACCAAACACATTTCTATTTGCTTCTTGCAGTGGATAATATACAGGATACTCCATCGCTGTACACGGTTAACGAGATAGAACCTGCTATTTTCATTGCGTTTGCCTTTCCACCTCTTTGGGAGCATGAACCATCTTTATGGCTTTGCACCTGGAATCCATATTTTGCATTCGTAGGATTTCCTATGGTTTCCTTATGAAAAATCAGCTCATATCTCATCTTACTCAGTGTTTATCATAACAGATGTGACATCATGTTTCACTTCCCTCCTGCAATGAAATGCGAGACGCTTAAACAGGCTAGTGTTCAGCAACTTACGCTTTGTGGCGAGGTCCTCCTGCAGCAACTATTGGGTGCTGTGCAACTAGGAGGTTGGATACCCCCAGACTTGTTGCGTGACATGCAACAGTTTATTAGTACGTCTAATGTGGACTTGGGATTCTTTGCGAGCAGGGGATGTAAGGCCTTCCGGAAACCACTCAGGCTATCAGTGCAGTAGGAAGTAACTTCTCAGTCAAAGCAATTGCAGATGCGGCAGATCGCGGCGTCGAACAGCACCAGCCAGCGTCTGAAATCAAAGCACCTATGTAACGTTGTGCTGGCGCAACCACACAGACATCCGCGACTAGCCAGCCTTCAGCGGTAGATGCAGTAGCACCGCAGATAGCGTTGTTTCGGAGCTAGATCGAAGTAATCATCATAAACGTTAAGCACCGCAGCCGCTCTGGCTCATCGCCTCGCCTCAAAAGACCTGATGCCCCGGGTTATGGCTTTTACCACGTGTTACGGTAAAATTGCTCGTAAGTGCGTACAGTTATAGAGCTACTCCGCTACAGATGAGCAGCCACCTCAGCATACAGCGAGTATGAACGACGTCGGCAAAACGCAAATCCGTCCCATCTACATTAGGGGGATGATTCCGGGAGGCAGTTCTTAGTTGATACCGTGGAAGAAGTCAGCATCACACCCCTTACTCCAGGAGAGACCACCTCCCCTTTGTCGACAAGCATGAGGGCTGTCACAGGTATACCAATAGTCAGGTACCATCATCGGTAGCTTACCCTTGACTTAGTCTTCGGCCCACGTTCCGCTGCGTATTCACCGACGTTGTAGTACCCTTTGCGAGCATAGGCATTATTTTTATCAGGCACTTTGGTCCCTTGGTCGATGCGAAACCAGGTAATAGTTGCCACTGCGTTAAAACTAAGTGTACGTGGCATAACCGCAGACGGCGCATATATACCACCAGTCTACACCTTTCCCAGACATCGCCAGACTACGCCAACCACTTTTCCCATTACTACAAGCACGTTCAGCCAATTACCGCAGTTTGCTTGTGGCAACCTTAGTCATGCACCACATATGATCCATGGGCCTGCCCGTCTCATGTCGTCCACGCTGACTATCATCCGAGAAACTAAGGACAGCTAGGGCAACACTTGAACACCTGCTTGAACTTAGACTAACCCGCACTTCCGACAGCCCTTGGTCCTCTCTTCTGCAGTTGGTCTTAAGGTATCTGGTGACTAACGCCCTTGCGTTGCTAAGCGCGCACCCAATCGACTACCTGTCACAGACAGTATTCCATCCAACACATGCAGGACTTTACCACCTGCAGCACAGGTAAGACAATCTACAGCAGGAGCAGTCTTGTTCGCGCCTATCACCAGATATCTGTAGAAGAAAAGGACAGTTTTAAAACAACCATTGTCACACCTTTCGGCTTGTTTGAATATTTAAGATAGCCAGTTGTACTTGAAACGCCGTACCAACCCCCAAAGCTTCATCCAAGGCGTCACTCGTAGCCTAGACTTTACTTTTTCCTATTCCAAGGATATTATAGTAGCCGGTTCATCGAAACAAAAGCACCTCGACCATCTTTGTACTCTCTTCCAGCGCCTGACCCAACAGGATCAAAGAACCCGACTAAGCGCGAACCCGGCAAAGCAACGACAGAATTCCAAGGTCACCTCATTTTATCGTCTGGTAGCCAAATCCTTCCCAGGAAGATTCAGGAAATCAAAGTTCCCAGCTCCGACTTCGTTCAAGCACCACAAGCGATTTCATGGTTTTGTCAAATACCATCGACGCCGCCTTCCGCCTGCGCTCAGCTTACGCAGTCTGTGACTGACCTACCTAAGTTGGCTATCCTGACACAGCAAGGACAGACTACAACGGGATTAATGGCGTTATCTCCAACCCTGCTTCCCTCTCTCATTCTTAATCGACTGCACCCCTTGCTATTTCGACTGCTGCCTCAGAAGTCGCGGTTGCAGCCTTCATTCGTCAACACCTTTGGTGGGCAAGGGCAACTTCCTGGGTTCGTCTTCAAGCGCCTGCAGCCAGCGTAAACCCACTAACGCCGTTCGGCAGACCAACACTCGCCACTTACCGAGCAATTCGTCACGGCGCACGATCAAAAGCCAAAATTTCACGGTCTACACTGACTAAAATCCCCTCATCTTTGCTCTCCCCGCGGCCCGCGACAAATAGTTACCACGTGAAACAGAACACCTAGACTTTGTCACGCACTTCTCTGCTGAATTACGTCATTTTTAAGTGTCGTCATTCCCGCCACCGATCCTTACTCAAGAGTCAACCTCACTCCAGTCCACGCCTACCTTCGAACATGCCACCTTTGCATCGTCTCCGGCCTAAGATAAAGACATACAACGCACATTTCAGTACACCTCGCTGCATGTACAACCTGTTTCTCTCCAAACCACGGATGGAAGCGTCACCTGTGACTCTTCCATAGGTTGTCCTAGAGCCCCGTGTTTGTCCCCTTCAGACGCAGGGTCTTCGACGCACTGCGTGCGCAATCACATCCCGGTCTCCGTGTATCTTTGAAACTTGTCAAAGAAAGCTTCGTATAGCCACACGTAAACAAAGATGTTTCTTGCTGAGCTCGCGCTTGTATTTAATGCCAGCTCTCCAGAATACACCGATACACCCACCGTATCCTTAGTTCACTTCATGCCCCAGAGTCTCAGTTCTTTCATGTACACTTTGACGTGATAAGGCACTCGCCTCCTTCAAGTGTATTCGCAAAATTTCTTATATGCGTCAACCGCATTTCCCGCAAAGTTGCATAAAAGGTTCAAACGTTTGCAAAGAAGGAGCAAACGTTTGCAAAGAAAGTCCAAAACCTTGCAAAGGACGTCTAAAATTTTGCGAAACCCTGTGCGATTGGCCAGCCGCTCAGAGCCAATCCTCTGAGCTTACGTGTGTTCAACTTGGCCGGAGGCCAAGGTTCGGTGCGTTAGTCTGGGGAGATGAGCGCGCTGCCCGTTGACTGGGTGAGAATTGTGAATGAACCTTAAAGGAATGTACTTTGACGGTGCAACGGGTTTGTATGCGCCCCCCTCACGTCCGAAACGATGGATCACAATTGGTCTGAGGGCAATGAATAGCTGGAAAATAAGCGCACGACCGAAACCATTTCTATGATTCTAACGTCGTTGATATGCCTTCTCGCGTTCGCCAGAGCATCCGATCAGACATTCGTGACCGAATTTTTGGCGCTTTCGTCAACGGTGATGACTGGCAGCTGGTGGCAACTGTGCACGACGTCAAATATCAAACAGCCTTCTCCTTAATTCGTCGTTCTCTTGAGCAAGAGCCGAGTACTACGCAGGCGCGCGGTCGTAAGCGGATTTTGTCGGGGGAAGACGTACTTGACTTCCTGGATTGGCTTGCAAGGGACTCAACACTTATGCAACGGGAAATGGGAGTACGAGCAGAAATGGACAAAGACATTTCGGAGTCAAAAACCGCATGACACCTAGATGGTCGATTGATAACTTTGAGGAACATCTATGAGGTCCCGAGGAAGTGAACAATGAGCGAAACAAAAGGATACGCGGGGATTTCCTTCAGCAGTTTCTCCAACTTGAGAGCGACGGAAAGTTCTTTACTTAAAATGACGAAGCAAACTTCAACTATTACTGCAAACATACCCGTGGTTGGGCGCCCAGAGAAGTGATGGTCTGTCGCAAAGTTGCCAACAGTAGAGGGCACAATTTGCAGTTATTCGGTGCAATCAAGATGGAAGGGAAGTATCGATGACCACTCGGAGAGGCTCATTCACAGGTCACCAATCTCTTGAATGGCTGCGAAGCTAGTTAGACAACCTGAAACGGGAGATGGAGCACCGGCAGGTTGTTGTGGTATGTGATAATGCACCATGTCACACAGGGCTGTAAGGACTGCCGTCAGTAGATGGATCCGATGGAGTAACCATACTGAGATTAAGCCCATACTCTCCGTCCCTCAATCCGATTGAGAAGGATTGGCATGTGATGAAGGCCAGAGTGAAAAATGTGATGAGAGTGCACTACGAGGAACTTCTGGCCGGGGATCCCCAGAAACTCATGACGCAGATGGAATGGAGAGTGCAGTTCACTGAACGAATTGCCGGATCAGCCAACAAGGATATCAACTTTGTGGGATGTCGTAATGCTATTCGACATATGCGTGTACATTTTACTAATTGCCTAGAAAAAAAGACATGTTTTGATAACGTTGCTGGCCTATGTTTTGCGTATCTGGCTGTAAGGCACGTCACTAGCAGCGCGTAGGGACGTGGGAGTAGTTCCAGTGTTTTTAAAACATTTTTGTACATACGTAAGTTTGTGTGTTCGTACTGGGGTTGAAGCGATGTCTGAGGTCTAGCGCAAGGAAGTGACACGGGACCGGCTTCCAGTGAGCCATGCCCGAGTGATTTGTTCAATTTCTGGTCAGTTTCTTGCTGGTATACGCCGCAAAGTACTCGTTCATGATCAGCCTGAGATAATGTAGATACAGTTTTCTTATTTGGAAAACTAGGATGTTTGGAAAGCGCTTTGTGGGACCAAGTGAACTTGCCGGCAGAAGCAACCGTCAGAGATCTCATAGCATGGGATATCAGCGTGGATAGTTGAATAGTAGGGAATAAGAAATTACTGCGCACGTCATGTCAGGCTTTTCCAAGAGTAAGAGGAACTGATAGATGCGAGTTCGCAAACACGTCCATTGCCAGACAAGATGTAAATAGATAAATTAATATTTATTCTCGACTATGCGAGGCACGCCCATGGAGGCTTGATCAGTTATGTGCAGCTGTACAAATATATTATGGTAACTGTAAGAGTGACAGTAGCAATTTGGTCATATAAATCAATAATTTGTTCTCAAATTCCTTGAGACACACCAAATCAGGCGTGATCAAGGTTTAAAGGCAGTTGTGTATCACGACGATACTTCGGGTTCAATCGTGGGTAGTTGAAACGGTCAACGCACTATAAGTGCAATGTAACAGTGCTTGTAGACGGAGCGTAACATATTCTTGCATGTCGTCATTTAAGCTGAACAAAGGCAGCACATGCCTAAGGGAAACCGTCTCTGTGCAACATTCGTCTTCTGTATTTGAGAGCACTGGCGTGATAATTCGTTAACTGATTAGAAGTTGGTCTGTCAAGTTCGGAAGCTGTATTTACCTTTAAAATCAACCATTCCTACAGTAAGCTCAATATAATTTGCGTGCCAGAAGGGCCCGAATGGCTGTCCAGTACGATTTGGATACTGTCTTGATTGTTCGCATGAGCGCTCGTTTGACCCACTAGCGTGCGTAAACAAATGGGGCATAGTTGGCGTGGAAATGGTTCTGCGTTGCTGAACGTGGCACTGAAAGAACATCAGATAGGGACATTCGAAATTTTAAGGTCATTACCACCATCTATTTTAGCTCAGGAAAGGTAGCTTACGAGACCGCAAATCTCTCACAATTAGGGTTTTCAGACTGCAGCCATGCGAAGATCAAAAAGCTACAAACTATCCACTGAAAATACCTTTGACGCAATGTATATAGATAATACTACTGTCGTTTACATTCACTATGTGGTGTACACCCTAGCTAGCACCCTTGATCCTTGGGTTCACTGTGAATATGTTGTCGCAAATTAAATTACGCTTACTGTAGGAATGCTTGCACTTAAATCTAACAGCTTCCGTACCGGCTGATGTGGGATCCGAATGTGGCAGACCAACTTCCAATCAGGTAACGAGTTAACGCGCCAGTGCACTCAAATACAGCAGACGAACATCGCACGGTGACGATTTCCCTTAGACGCGCGCTGCATTTGTTCATCTTCAATGACGACATCTTGTCTGGCAATGGACGCCATGAATCCATGAGTCATGATTCAGAGCAGATTTACTCACTTCCAGACTATTGGCTGTTTATGCAATCTCGTGCGCGTAAACAGGGAGGCGATTGCGCCAATTATGTTAAATTACTTGCCCAGCAAAAGTGTCCGAAATCATTAACGCGGCAGATGCGATGGATTCATTATGGATAACGGCTAATATCCTGGTATCGACGCTACTATTTTTGGGTTTATAGGTCACCCCATACCCTACCTAAGGGTGGCAAGGCACATATGGTTATTTTTGCGTAGGCATTAAATCTTTCGTGCGAATACAACCTGGTAGCAGGAGGCTTCAACCTGCCTGATTTAACTTAATTCCCACCTCCTGCAACAACGAAGTATGTAGGACTACTGGCATGTACCAATTTAGGCGGCTGGCCGCAGTGTATTGGCTGCAACCAGGACGGGACATATTCTTGGCTTAATATTTACTTTCGGCATCCCATCAACGCTAGTGCCAGTCTGCCGGGAGTTGCCGGGCAGTGATCACAAGTTAATGCCTCGCTCGGTTTACTCATAGCGACCTAATACTTACCCAAAAGAAACAGTCTCACTCATAGTTTACCAACCGATGCACATCGTTAACTAGACAACCCTTGCTGTACTCGTCAGATCAAATTTGGGATGAATTCTTTATATCCAGTTCTGCGGAGCGGTCGGTTGAGCTATTTTATGAGGAAAAACGTTACCGTCTCGACTCGCCAGCGCCCGCGTCACATTTAAGGAGGCAATCATCTAAAAGGGTAACCCAGCCCAATATGCACAACAGAATGCGTCAGCTCAGACGATGCTACAATAAAACCTTCAGCTTTGCACACATCATGATAGCGCATGAGATTACAACTCAGCTTTCTGTCAGGTCTAAACGGCAGCAAACTAATCAAGTAATAGCCGCACTAAATAGTGCAAACCAAGCTAAGAACCTCAGCCGGCTGCTGCGCTCTCGGGTCCCTATCTATAAACAACCGAGCTCTGCCCTAAATATTAGTCTCATAGACACTACCAGTGACGCAAGAATTTTAGGCTAACTATTCAGCTTACCCGTTAAAGAATCGCAGTGTCCAGAATTAGGTCCAAACATTCAATTCTTGCAAGTGCTGGGTAGTCAGTCCCTGTCCCCGGTAAAGTTAGACTTAAGGAATGTCCGTTCTGTGATTTCAACCAACACGTCTTACTCGAACCCTGGTCCAGACGGAACACCGCCCAGTCTAATTAAGAATGGTGGCAAAGATAGCCTTATTCTTCAGTAGAAGCGCTACTTTTTCCATGCAGAAATGTCAATGCCAGGCCGCTTGGATACATTCCAGCATTAGGTAACGGTAGAATGGTGGAAACCTACAAGAAGTAGGTAACTATCGCCCCATTAAACACACCACTATTATTTCTTGAGTAATGGGGAAGTTAAGTAAAAGAGCTCTCATGTGTTACCTTTGTGCGGAAGAGCACGTAAATAACTCCCAGCACAGATTTCTAAGTGCAGGATCTTGTGCAACCTGTCAGCTTGACTTCCCCAATGTAGTCACCAAGGCTTTTGAATTTAGTCTTTTAGCTGTTTTTCTTGACCTTGTTATTCGAAAGTCATTTGACAGGGTACCACATATGCGTCTGAGGCTTAAGGTAAAAGCTTACATGGTAGGCAGTCCACTAGACATTAACAATATACAGCTCCATGCCTGTTCTCGCGGTCTTCTCACGGTTGTCCCTCCCTTTCCCTTTTCTCTGAGGTCCGGGACTTCTTGGAGATCTGGGATTGGACTGAGGAACCGTTTTGGCCCAAGACGGACGTAACAACCCACCAGGACTTACGTGGAGCATGGTAGAACTCCGAAAGGACCGACCCACCATCACCATAACCCTTGTCTAGTATGGAGAACTGGACATATCCTCATACTCCCATACATTATACATCTGAAAAATCTGAAAGCGGAAAAATTGAACTTTTGCTCACCTAGACATAAAAAAAATCGCCATGTCCCTCTCCTCCACCAACCTCAAAAATCATGGCGACCCCGATCAAAGTACCCGTCCAACTAACAGAGGAAATTAGAAGCCATTACTCTGCGAAAAACCGAAGGTAAAACCAGTCGTCAAGCGGCTTTGCCAGTTCAACATTAATGTTCAAAATGCTTTACGGCAGTGTTGCAGGACGTGGTGGGTTTTCGCCTGGCAAGCGTTCTCCCTATAAAAAGCCACAAATGTCTGTTTAACAACACCGCGACGTGGCGGATGTGACCCGCCACCGAATAAAGTCACAGCCCATAACTACTTACTGGCAAGTCGACTAGACTCACATATCAACTCTTCCCGACACCTTACCAAATACACACGATGGAACCCGATGTATCGTCGTGATACACATCTGTTTTTAAACCTTGATCACGCATGAGTTGGTGCGTCTCTATGAAACTGAGAATAAACTATTCATTTATTTAATAATGGACATATGAACAATCTTCTACTGTCACTGTTACAGTTGCCATAATATGCCTGTACAGTTGTACATATCTGAGCATGCTTCCATGGGCGTGCCTCGCATAGTCGAGAATAAAGTAATTTTTATATATTTATTTAGTAGACTTGCTGAATTCTTACCTAATAGGACATACGCAGTCGCTTAAGTTTGAGCTAATTTTAACCACCCCTACCTCCGTCCCCAGTGGCTTAGCGCAGGCAAGCTTTCTTGGTCCTACCCTATTTTTGATATACGTCAATGACCTCTGCAAGTGTTTGCAGCAAGGTCGCCCCTTCATCACTGCTGACGACGTAAAGTTCTGTACGTCTACCCCCTGGTAATGAAAGATCCACAATTAATATTTTCTGTGAGGGCCTTAAAGCACTAGAAACGTGATGCGAACACTGGCAAAAGCCTTTTTCCCCTCAAAAAGCTACTCTCATGACCCGCAACATATACTATACCTGCAAGGACCCCCACAATAAACGGCAGCGCTATCAAACAAAATGCCATGACAACAGGTCACGGCTTGCGCTACTCACTGAACCTCAACTTCGCAGAGAAATCTCATTAACAAATGACAAAAGTACGTGCAGTAGCATTCCGCATACGCAGTTACATAAATCCGCAGATGCAAAGCTAGAGCTTTATAAGGGCTACTTCCGTCCACCTCTGGAATATTGCGCATTCATATGCAGCAACCTACGGAGATTGGACGGTGTTCTGCTTGCAAAAGCTCAGCGGCGCTTTACGAAAATGGTGACTCCATCAAAGCAAGCGCTGTGTTATCGACAAAGGTGCGTACACCTTAACATTCAGCCCTTTTGGCAAAAGTGCATTATCCTTAACCCATGATGCTTACGTAAGCCAATGCATAAAAAGCTGGAAGGTAATATAACTTGTCTTAAACTAAGGAGCACATGGGAAACAAACCTACGAAACAAGGGCCATACCATTACACCGCTTAGGGCAATCACATTTCTTCATAATTTTATACGTGAACATATGGAACTGGTTGCCTTCCAGTTTAAGAGAAATCCAAAACTTGCAGGCTTCCAGGAAGGAGGTACAAAGATTCCTGTGTGTTGACAATAAACAACGCACCTTCATTGTCTGTGATTCGCATGACCCCGTCTTCGAAACTGGCCCTAATGTAACTTGAGGACGCCCAAGATGTAGTGCATGACACCAAGGCACCATAAGCTTACAACTCATCCACATACATTGCCGTTACCTTCTTAACACTTAGAAGACTTTGGCGGTAGCCGTCGCACGCATTTTCTAGGTATTAAGAATAAAATTCCCAGTACAAGCTGACTTTAGTATTCAACGCTCTCTTCCTGACCTGGTTGAGTTCCTCTATGGATAATTCCGCCTTATGACTGCACTATAGGAACTATAGACGATACCACAACAGTATCCAGCAAGGGGTAAGCAGTAGCCAAACCCCATGAATTGTCTCCGTCAATGACCCTTATGTGTTCATCTTATCCATTACCGCATTCGCAACACTTGGGAGGTCAGTCGGATTGGTCGCGCACACCTTGTAGCTGCTACGATTAGAATGCTGAACGCAAAAGGTATTTAGCCATTTCTGCTTAGTTCCAGCCTTGCTTCTGTTCCGTTACTGACACGTTGGTCCAAAGACTGCATGGACGGACTGGTATCTACAACACTACGGCTTCTATTTTTCAATGGTTACTTTTTCACTGTTTAAAAAGTTAAGTGAGCAGTACAGTCTAGCCTACTGACTGTCAAATGCGCAACTCCGTAGGTGTTTCTCATTAGGGAAATTGCGGGGCCATAAAGTAGCCATCTGAGTAGGCAAACTTCAATCCTTTCATCTTACCTACACCTGCATTGCCTGTCTAGAGCTTTAACTTGTAGCGCTTTTCAAAATCTTAGGACTTTGAGGTAGGCCTAGCAAAGGCCTACTACACCTAAGCTTGTGTAAGAGGTTGAAATCTATTGTTGCTGTCGATGCACATAAAGGTAGCATTAGAATGGTCCAAAAGATCTTCTAAATACCAGCTTCAGATTTATCTCTATGCAAATTCGTAGATGTCAGTTGCTCATTGGTCTTAATTGATGGCTTTTCGTTAAGCCTACGTACTACCTAGTTTGGTCCGTCATTTCCAACTACAATCGTTATGCTTTCCGCAAAATAATTTATTTTTTCATTTTCTCAATAAAGAGAGCACTTTAAAGCTATAGGCCCCAGGATCAGCACATTTGCTCTCCACTTATCCTCTCTTGACCTCATATACTATGCCTTAGCTGGGATACATATGCTTAGCGCTATTGGCAACATTAGTAGACTGGCATCATGTAAACCAGAGGCTCTTCTTCAGCCGCCTTTGCTGGTAAACCATTTGCAATTCCAGCTTCCATTTCACTGGTACGAAAGCTAACTAGCAACAGGGAGACCCCGCCACACCGGCTAGCTGGATATCCAGAAAAGTTTGACCAGCACTTCGCTTTATCTCGTCCGCTTGTGCATTATTTATCTTTTACCTGGCTACAAAGACTACCATGCGTTATGAGCAATGGCGGGTGAACAACCGGCTCCAACCGTTTTAGCTTACTTACTATCGTACTCTTGATTTACATTATCACTCTTTGCTTCGATTGATAGAACAACTCTCTCCAGGAAAAGCATCAAGGAAATAACTAGAGCGACATTACCTTACTAGTTAACATCGCCAACTGGATGAACACAGTGGGCACTTGCTTCAGAAATTAACACTGGCGGTAACTAACTCGAACTTCATCAAAGCGCTGTACAATAGTTTATATTAACACATGAGGTATAATAATCCCTCATGTTCGAGCAAGCTTAACCCCCATAAATAGAGTTGGTACTGCCCCACCAACGCAGACCCAAATGGATTTCACGCCTCAAAGCATTCTGCTACGATTTCCGATACTAAGTTCTTTATTATTAGTGACAGAGGCATCTAGCTCTTTGGAGTTGGAGACAGAGCCATATGAATATAGAAAATCGGCTCCAAGCGATAAAACTTGTTATATTTAGCTGAGAAATGTGTGAATTTTTCGGACCAAAGCGCGCCAAATGAACCTTATGGTCTCCTGCATTTAGCAGGTAGACCTACCTCATGCAGCCTTGATATAAACTTTGCAACCACTTAGAGGCTCTCAAAGTACAAAACTAGTTATTCCTAATGGTTTATGTGGCTCAGCATCCACGGAACATGCTACACTGAGGCCTTCTGCCCGTAAGTTAATTATAAATGGTTGTGCGGTTCTCTGAATATACAACATTCCTTACTAAATTCCTAGTGTTTCCGAGTAACATTACCGCATTTTTTACTTAAACTTACTGAGCAAGCTTGAAACGTTTGCTTTGCCGCCATCTACGTCGTAGCTAGTTGTTGCGAGGTTTTACGGGCCATATAAAGTACTTCTAGATAGCTATGCCTATTTAGAACTTATACCGTTTCTCCACTTTTCAAATTTCTTGTTCTGATATGTGCTTGCAAAGCAGAAAGCTAAGTTCAGCGAAAAAGAAGAATGGCGTTATTCGTAGACCGCCATTCATTTGCGAATAACTCGTGAACTACTGTAGGTATTGCATTGCTTTTACTTTTAACGTAATCAACGGTTAAAACTAGTCATGTTCAGCTTACTCAAGCCTTCGTTTTTGCAATATTCTGGCATCAAAGAAGGTATTTCTTGCTCTAACGTTTACTCGGGTTGAAATTTGGCGCCTGAGGTCAAATTTAGCGCAAGAAATTTTGATTATAGCTTTTGTTACTTTTTATTTTTCCAGTGAAGTAGGTCGCTTGACAAAGACGTTACAGTTTATTTGCATTTCTAGTAATTACTTTTAGCCTTTGCATGTATCTTATAATTTTACCGTTCTTATTTCTTTCCATGTGCACACTAATTAACGTGACGACTGAGCGGGCCGAAATAGTCCGAAACTTTATAGTGAAGTTGTGGTGCATTGGATACCGTTTCCAAAGAAAACCTGCACAACTACGGCTCTGCGCTACTATCACAAAAACAAATTCAAGCGGTTCAATATCGCCTAAAGGAGTCAGAATTTCAACTTGAGCGCGTACAACCCAATCAGCTGTACACCTAACAAAGCCAATGCAGTCGTAGTTGCCGACAAGGAACATATACTCACATTTTCCCACTCCCATGCAAAAGCATGGGAATAATGTAAAAACTGATCTGATCACTTACGGGCACAGCTTCTAGCCAGTCTAGAAACATACCTGTATATCTTTTTATTTAGTTATTTACTCTCTGAGTACCAGCGACTGGGAAGGCCAACTGCAGAGCTTCCTTCAAACACGACAGAGGTCGCTCGGCACCTGGTCACGCGCGGTCGCCGATGCGTGCCCCGACCAAGACGACTTGCCGCTGACAAATTACGTTCCGCAAGAGCTGAATCCGATCGCATGCTTTGGCTAGGAATCGCAAGACCATCCAACAGCTCATGGGCGCCATCTCTCCCCATTGTTCCGAAAAGACCATGGGTGGGCTGCCGTCCTTGCGGCAATTATGGATCTCTAAACCACGTAACCACGTTTGGTCGCTAACCGATCCCACATAGCTTGGACCTCACCACCAGCATGACAGGTAAAAAGGTTTTCATTAAAATCGACTTGGTGCTCGCTTACAACCGAATTCCAGTAACAGAAGCATACATCGTTAAAACTGCCATGAAGATGCCATTTAGATTTTTGAGTTTCTGCGCGTGCCGTTTGGTCTAAAGAATGCCGCGCAAAGTTTTCGGTGCCTAATCGACAACGTTTGTCACGGCCTAGACTTCGCTTATGCCTATCATGACAGCAGCTTGAGCGCCGGCGCTTCACGCGAGGTGCATTTACGCCATGGTTGAACACGGTTTGGTCGTTCATCTCTACACATGGTGACTAGCAAGGCAGAAAAGTGTTCGTTTTGTGTAGATTCGGTAAGATTGCTCGGTCGCCTTATCTCTCCTGCGGGCGTCGCGCCATTACAGGATAAAATTAAGGCCATCGACCACGAACGGCTCCATTGCGACCTTAACACAGTGTCCAACTAGTCAGTTCAAAACGCCCTACCATTCAACATAGACAAATCTCGCGTTGTACAATTAAGACAAACGGATTGCAGACCAGCTCCCAGGAATGTAAACTTGGCGTGCTCGTACTGAGCGACATCAACTGTGCAAAGCAGGCTGAAGTAGCTGCAAAATGAGGCAACCAGCACGTCGGCTTGTTGCGAAAGTCATACTGGAGATTTGACCCATTAATCTACCCAATGTTGCAAATTCTTACGTGCGCCCGCATGTTGAATACGCTATCCAAGCTTGGCAACCTTTGTTGGAGAGGGACCTAGAGGCGGTAGAGGCACCTCATCGAGGAGTAACAAAAAATGTAAAGGGACTGCGCTATCACCTTTACCACTATAGGCTTAAGTTGATGGGAAGTTTCAGCGGACGTTATCGAAGGCTGCGCAGCCATCTCAGCTTAGCTTATCAGCTATTGAGTGACTCCAACCACGTATGCCACCATTTGCTAAAACTTAGTCACTACACGCAGCTCATTGGTAACCGCTTAAAATTGAAGGAACAATATAGCCGTCTAGTGTGTCGACTTTACTTTTTCCTCCGCGTTTGCCAACACTGGAACGCACTCCCAGACTCGGTTGTATCCTCCCCTACCTTGGAAGTATTCAAAAAGTATTAGATATTGCTCTTAGACCCCAGCATTTTGTTACCTAAACTCCTCTATTGTGGATTACGTCAAGCATGCATTTCGTCAGGATTTATGTATCAAACGGAACCAATTGCTCGACCATATTTTAGTTTTCTCACGTCTAACATCAACGATCACTGCACCCGACTGTATTTCTGAAGGTTTAATCTCTTTTTTTTAATTGTACACTGATGTCAATTCTCAAAGTATTCTGCTAGGTAGACGTTTGGTAGATGACCCAGATATATTATGATTTCATCATATTCACCCCAAACATCCTACGGGCCGTGTGAAGCACCTGCTTTCAGACCGTGACGAATCATTGTACATTGTTCATCGTCAACTAGTCTATGCCACACGCTTTTAACCAGCTAAGACGTTATGACGGCCTCGTTAACTTTATTGCCGTGTAATACCTAGTTGTGTTTCGCTTATGCAACCCCATACAGGCCTTCTCTAAGGAAAGCTTAATAACTTCGATTTTACTGCTGCAGTACTCGCCGCTTTCCAGGCTTTGAAAGAAGCTAGAGCCAACGTAGCTTCTATAGCGCATCTCGACCCGTCAGTCCGACTGTCGCTCAGCGCCAACAATTTTCACTTGGCGGTTGGGGCGCCATTACAACTACAAGTACATAACGCTTGGCAGACGTTTTCACATTTTTCCTAACGTATGCAACGTACGGAGTCGCGTTACTGTACTTTAGGTAGCGAACTATTAGCCATTTTTTATCCATACGTCAGTCCCGACATATCCCAGAAAGCCGCACTTTCAACGTCTTTGCCGACCACAAACTTCTGAGTTACGTGCACAGCTCGACTAATGACTATTGAGCCGCGCCACCAATGACCATATCGCTCAATTCACGACCGCTATACGACATGTGTGAGGTGTGCATAAGGCAGCCGCTGACGCACTTTCCTGAATTCTAGCGATCTGCGCTGACTTCTGCACCGCTATCGACTTCGCAGCCATGGCTGCAGCACAAATCATTGGTCCTGCGTTTGAAATACTACGCAGATAGCCCACAATGGAAGTAGAACCAGTTCCGCCGATATCACCAGAAGGAAGTATATTAGCGATTTATTTCTGGGTGCGCCGCACTCAGTCGTCTTACGCGAGCTTCAGCAGTCCGTGAACGGCACGTTGCACGGCATACCTCATCTAGTCGTCCGTACATCGAGCAAACATGTAACTACCGCGTTCATTTGGTTCAATGACAATTATGACGTTCGTACTTGGGCAGCTGCTTGCTTTCCGCATCAACGGGCGAAAGTGCATAGGCACACGATACGCCCAGTAGGGACGTTTTCCCTGCCAGATGCTCGTATTCACCACCTACTCGTAGACGTTGTAGTCCTCTTTCACCGCCGAGGGTTTCTGTACAACTATTGACCTGCGTCGACCGATTCACTGGGTGGCCGAAAGATATTCCCATACCCAACTGCTCCTCGGAAGCGGTAGCCAAAGGTTTGCTGGAGCGCTAGTTAGCTCAATACGGCTATCCAGTTGTCATGCCTACTGATTGTGAATGACATTTATCGTTGATATTTTCAAAGTTGCTTAGGGATTAAGCCCGCTGCCACGTTCCGACGACGGCTTATCATCCGGCTGCTAAAAGCAGAGTAGAGCAATGTTACCGCCATTTAAAGAAAGAACCACCTATGTATGCAGATTCTTCATGGTCTGAAACACTTCCCCTCATCTTCCTAGGCTTAAGAAACAAGGTTAAATCCGCTTTCGACGAAACGTCAGCGCACCTAGTCTATGGCTGTACGCTGCGTTTTCCTGGACAACAAGTGGAACCAGCCCCGTCTACTTTCTCATTTGACTAAAGCATGTACACCGATTGATTGGCTCAGCAGATGTGTGAGCTATCTCCACCCCAGCCAATCGCATGAAACATTTATGTACACTCCCGAGAGGCTGTCTAGGGTTCCAGAAGTCCTTCTCCGTGCAGTAGGTCTTAGGCAGTCGCTTCAGTCGCCGCACATAAAACCCTTCAAAGTCCCATTTCGTTGGAGCAAGACTAGAGGACTTACCTCGTTAGCTGATGCGAAGTCTTCACCATCGGTCGTCACAAATGAGCTTTGTTGACGCGGTTGCTGTGCCTATGACTACTTCGAACGTTTCGTGTGACGCTATGAAAATCGCGTCACGTTGCAAAATCGTAGCTTTCTTGCAGAGAGTAATGAATTAGGCTCACAGGCCAGGGTCGTTTCGAATCAATCGTCTGCTGTAAGCCCGTCGCCAGGCCCGAGCAGGTACTGTTAGCGGGATTTTCGTAAGCCCCTTGGGTTTACCGGCTATGTACCGCGTAAAGAACTTTAAGTTTATATATAAATAAGGAAATAAATAACTGGTATATTTCTCCAAGGACCGAGACACGGTGACGAACTTTGACCAAATATATGCAGAAGTACAAGTACAAATGTTTATAAAACAAAATACTCGTAAAGCAGTCAAGACGTTAAGGCAAAACAACTATGCCACGCTTTACTTAACCAGTGTAGAAAGCTATTGTTCGCCAGCCCTAATAGTCACGTAAACCTCGCAGGATATCAATTAAAGTGAAATATTACCTGCGTTCAAGGTGTCATCAACCACGAGGTTGTTTGGTATGTGAATGTTCAAACCACACGACATTTTCGGCCCTTTTATGAAATATGCGACCAAAAAACGCTCTCTGTGCACTACGCAGTTACTCCACTATTTGGCGTGTCATGCCAAGCGAGCTTTATAGCTGAAAACTCGTGAAAACAGTGTTCGAATAACCATTTGATACGGAACTGGCCTATTGTCAAATTTCATCTGATCCAAGATATCTTGGATCGATTAAATTAATATTGCCAAAGCGTCTTTGGCGCTTACTGATACGTTTTCACATTGTTCCCCGTTTTAATCCCGTTTAGCACCTTGTTCCCGCCATTTTTAGTATGGCAGCTTTACTGTTGTATACGAGTAATCCTGCTTCGTGTCCACGTGAGCATGGCTGTCTCGCCAGACACTGAGGTACATGGACTCCTGGGGCCTTCGTTTGATGTATCTAACTAAACAAAGAAAACACATTTTATTCTCGAAAATGCTAGGCACACCTGTACAGGCATGATAATGTCAAGCTAACGTAGGGTTATAAAATGCTACAAAATACCTGTTTGTCATGGCAGTGAATGAGTGTATGGGTGTATATACATATGTAATTGTGTATGAATGCAGCTGGGTAGCTTGTGTTTGTGAATCTGCCGCAGCAGGTTTGACTGTTTGTAATCGTCAGGATTATGGAAATAAACGGCTGAGATCCGTGGGTATGATAGCATTTTCTGAATATCCGCGGGGCAGTGAGTTTAGTTTGTGGTAAGTAACAACTTCCACACTTCGTCGGGTATAGAACAGACCGTCCTGGTTATCCAAAGGCGGGTGGAGTACTCTTGCTTATAAGGTATCACTGCAGTCACTGGATAGCTCCGTATACCATAGGCACGCAAAAGGTTCAAATTACTTCTTGTTTTCTGGGGCTGCAGGGGAAAGTTGAATTATTTGTTTGCGTTTATCTCAGACTGTCCTCAAAGCGAGTAGATGACCATGAGCTTAGTGGTCTACTAAAACTATCTGCGCCTCCTGCACCAAGTTTTTGATTGTAGGTGACCTGAACCTACTACAAGCCGACTGGGAGCGTGCTGTCAATAGGGCGTACTCCTTGGAGGATAACTTAATAAAGTGGATACAGAAACGCCCTTGTGCAGCACGTCAATTTTCTAAAACGTATTAGTAGCGAGAGCGTCTTCTATTCCTTGGATGTTATGAGCACTAAGTAAAGTTGCTTGTAAGTCATAAAGGTTGAGCCTCCCATATGTAAGAGCGACTATTTCGTTCTTTTCTCCAGTGGCGCACCGATACTCTCAGATGAACCCTGGCTTATGCGGACACCATGCCGGATTAACTTAGCTCTTCTGACGGCTAGAGCAGCGCGCTTACCTGGGTTCATGAACAAGAGGAAGCGACGCTGGAATAGAGGTGGCACGTGTTTAAAGGTGGTCTCACGGTTGCTACAAGAGTTCGTTTCCCTGTGCAGGCGCTATTCAAATAAGCCTAGCCAGTGGCACCTACGTATTGTTCGTGTGTTAAAACGACGGATATTCATTGGCAAAGTTATCATAATTCTGGTGGTATCCGCAGGTGGCATGAGTACAATAGAAATTCGAAATTTTGTAGTCAAACCGCAGGAGCAGGTAAAAATACCTGTGAGCAAAAGCTGACGCAAGGCGGACCAAAGAACCCAAAGCGTTATTACGACTACGTGCAGTCTAAAGCCTCTCTAAGGAAGTAGTTGGCAACTTAATTACAGAAGCTGGGCAACAGACTACAGTTGACACTGATAAGGAACAGAAGTCGCGGCGTGTTTTCCACAGTCTTCTTTGGGCGAAGAATGTTTTTCCAATACGGTAGGCTTTGCCTTACTTAAACGCGTGTAAATTGGGCGAAATCGTTGAAACTATTTTACATGTTTTCTCTGCATTAAATGACTTAAACCTATACATATAATCTGGCCCCGAAAATGTGCAGCCCGATATTGTGAAGCCGATTGTCGACATAAACCAGCTTTCTGTTTTGAGTTATACAGTATGTACGCGGTAGTTGTTTTAACTTTCTTATAATAACGGATGGCGTACTTACATTATATTAAGAGAGAAGCCAATATAACAGAGGCTAGCGTACACCATAAGCCCTAAGTTTATTCCTTAATCGTTAATATGGAACTCGAGCGGACGCCCTTTGCATATCAAGATACAATATTATTACAGCCTCGTCAGAATTCATGGCTTTGGTGATAAGGTCAAAAAACCTAATTGGTATGTCGCACAGGATTGTGCTGTGAGGATCCCATTCTGTAACTTATGGGTGTCACCATCCCAGTACAGGCAAATTAACTATTCTTTTTCACTACTCTCTAACTTAAACGGGATATAATGAGGGAGCGGTTTATCGGGAGGAAGTTATAAACATCTAGTATCGACCCAACTTTGTGTCATGGCGTATTAAAGGAATATCACCAAGCTTTAGAGTGCTCAGCACGCGATGTGGATAAGGGTAAAACCTTCAGAAGAAGGGGAATATCTTTACCAGAAACTTTAGTAAATGGAGTGTCGTACCATCTGCACCAAGGTTTAAGGACGGCCCACAACTATATACTGGCAAGTCGGCTGGGATCATAATTTAATATTTTCCTGACACTTTCAAGAGTAAGATACTCCTTGCCTACATGTATCGTTTTCAGTACAAGTAATGCCCAGACTGTTTACACTATGGATGCTAGAACCCATCGTGTCGTCATGCATTGACGACTTTATTCCTCATGATTAATTTTTAAATCCCAAAAGCCTGTACAACTTTCACCTTACTGCTGAGTATATACGTAGCAACATGTTGGTTGCGAAACATAATCGCATGTAAACGTTGATCATGTCTGGTTTGGTGTGTCTCGACAAATTCGCGAATATACTATTTATTTTATTTATTTATTTATTTAATTGCTGATATTACTGATCATATACTTTTTGGACAACTGTACAACGTTCAGTGTTTCCTTGGTCATTCCCACCGGCTGCTTGATCACAGGTTCAATCGCTATACAAAGGGAATATTTGAACTAAGATTTAAAACTCTCAGCCATTATTAGCGCACCTCTGATAACATTGTCGCAACCAGTTTTTAGATTACATAACTCAGGAGCAACCATCGAGGTTCTCCGTCCTAATAGATAACTAAGCACGCGACATTTACTCCCGAACTCTAGTGCACTGCCCTCTGGACGGATCTGAATTATCCGAATTTTATTTGATAATTCTGAGGACACCTCATTCGTCCTCATTACATAGGTGAACGCAGGTGTAAAAATCTGCAGGTAGGCACTCTGAGCCTTAATGTCGAAGCAAAGCATGCGCCTTATTGTTATGCAACTTCAACTGTGGGGTGGGGTGAGCAAAGGAAGCCACCGAAAGCGGATGAAGAGCCACAAGGGTTACGACGGGTAAGGTTGTCTCGCCACACCCAGCAGTGGGCTATAAATGCACTGCCAAAGGATCAGAATTGGAGGAGAGCGAATGACTCAAGGCAAAACAGTAAGCAGGAACGTCAGGAAAGAAATGGTGCAGGTTAGATGAAAAATGCAACAGCTCAAGGAAAGCAACATAAACATGGATATACCCGACTCAGGTGATACCCCCTAGATAAGTGAAGCAAAGTAGAAATGTCAGAAAGAGTTAGCTAAGCACATTTGCTCACAACTGACCATCGCAGTACGCAGTGTGAGTTGGTCAAATACGCTCAGCTTAATGAGGAATGAGTAATTAGTGATGCGCTTTGGAAGTCGGTTAGCTTCCAGCGCTTGCGACTCGATTCCGCAGAATAAGACTACCGTCTGTCTGGACGCCTCAATCGAGACTTCGTCGGGATCTTGAACACAAGTGTGTATTGTTTTGCGTCGTGCTCCACGGTTGCGAATGCAGGCGATGGCTCCGGACACGTCACCTGCGACGTCGGAGTGCAGGGCACTGCAGTTTTAGACGATTTGCTTTGGTGACGTTTGAACCCCTCCGTTTAGTATTCGGCGCCGGTTTGCCACCGGTTGGTGTTACATTTTTGCATGGCTGAGCCTTGTTGAGCTGCTGGTGCAAAGCATGCATGGGCCTTTGACGGTCTGATTCGGGGTCCTTCACGTCCCCAGGGCTCAGACTGGCTAGTTCGGGATATCTTCATTTATTTTGATGTGATGGTGTTGTGCTTCTCGATCATGATCGTTCGACGTCTATTGGGTTTCCAAGATGTCCTACTATTCTGGTAACAATATGGGATATTTCCTTGCAGCTGGTAGTTGTTTAGCTTCTAGTAGCAACGCAGGGTTTGGTTCAAGTACAGGCGCCTTTCCCGTAGTTAATCCTTCATTTTGACGACCGCAATTCGCTTCATGCTTCAGAGTTGCAGGTTCCAACAACTGCTTCGGACACGTCACTTGCGAAGTCGGAGTGCAGGGCATTGCAATTTCAGTCGCGATTTTTGGCGTGACTGTTGAAAGTCCCTGGTTAGCATTCGGCCAGTGCTTGAGGCAGGTTGCTGTTGCATGTTCATGAACTTCAGGCTCATTTGGCTGCTGGAGCGAAGCAGTTGGAGGTCTCAGGCAATCTGGTTCGGCGTCCTTCCTATCCTTAAATCACGGACCAACTAGTTCCAGTATATAAATGATGGTTTTTAAAGTGTGGTGCTTATTGATCTTGCTTGGCAAGACATGCAATGGTTTCCCAGGAATTTTAACTTTTCTGATAACACCACGGGCTACTTTCTAGAGAAGCGTGGTCTATCAGATTGTACCAACGGTGCAGGATTCGCTTTAAGTGCAATCGTCTTCGCTGTGGTTAACATATCAGCTTAACAGTCGGGTATACTTACCATCGTCCCTTCGGTTGCATTATCGGTTTCCTCGTTTGCAGCATCCGAGCCACACCAATGAGAACCTGACAGCAAGTGAATGTGTGCGTTTGTACCGTTGATTTTGTCGTCGCTTCTTTGAAGTGCTGTACTAGCCGACCACCCCTTATATCAAAGAATTTAGTACGCGTCCTAAAGAGATCTGACGAAACACTTATTTTTTAATCTCTGAGTCCGCAGTATCAAATGTGCATAGGAAAGGACAATGTGTTCGCCAAATCCCCTTTCGCAGTCTGGTACAACTAGCATGACACTGTTTCAGTCTATGAACTTTCATTAATATCCTTCGAATGTTATAAGTATAATATTGATCATGGACGGTAGATATCTCGACTTGAGGTGCGCATTTCAGTCGACCAAGTAACGCTTTGCAACGCTTGTTAAGGAAACATCCGGCTGTCTATAGTTTTACTGCTATTCTTCATTGGTGGTCAAAAATGGTTAGATATTGCTATAATTCGCTCGACAACAGGCATTATAAACCCGTAGCGTGCTTCTAATGGTGCAATGTCACCCTTGAGCTGGGGAATCAGCTCATCCATGTAGGTGACAAATTCCGTTGCCCTGTCGGTGTTCTTCTACATTGGAATATTTTATTTAGTTTGCTTATAAGATTTTGCTTGCCGTGCCTGTTGTAGCAACGAGAGTGCAACAGTCTTATAGTAGCCACCATTGAAAATATGAACCGGTAGAAAATGCTACTAAGGGAATAGTAAGATTATCGTGATACGAAGTTGAGAACGTGTGATGATACGAACTTGCCCAAATTTGGTAAACATATAGCCAAAACGGTGTTGAGAGTAAAATAAACTAGCTAACACCAACGGATTTGGAGAAGCCAGGTTAAGATAAATATGTTCCCCTTGTTACAAGTACGTGATCCTAAGCGTTGTTCAGTTTCTCAGGATTACTGGGAAGACGTCAGCCGCTGTATATACCATCGTAGAAGCTAGACTAGTACGTGAAGATCACGCAAAAAGCAAGCTTTCTTTTGATCGCATATGGTGTAAGCACACGTTCTGAGCAAACAGTGTGTAAACATATAACGAAAATTGAATAACTTTGACTAATGAACCTTCTCAGAGAAACCTGATTATCGAAACGAAAAATGCACAGTTTCGAAGTCGCGCCAGTCACCAAAGTTTGTAAATATAGAATAAGTGTCCAGTTTTTTGCTCAAATCAGGGTGGAAAGCACAAAATGTGAAAAACGTCCAAAACGATTTATTACTAAATCTAAAAACCCCAGATACCCAAACATTTTTGTGCGCAGAACATTCGTTCATTATTTTTGCAATGTACGGCGTGTGTTTTTCTTTTTCTTGTCGCCACATGTCGGAGCCCTCCTCTTCGAACGGCTGACCTACACGAGCAACGTTTGCGAGGATCGCCACCGTCAATGCAAATCCAGACGCGGCCGCTGGCCGTTCATACATAAAGAAATAATTAAACTTATATTTCTGGGCTTGCAATATAAGGTGCCCGCAGGGGAACATTTACACACATCTCTTGCTCCTGCCCGGAGATTGAGAATATTGAGTTTATATGTCCCTAGTTTGCAAGTAGGAATGCACAAACTTTGTTACGCGTAGAGCTGAAGGAGTTGTATGGGCCCATCGTGAACATTATAAGGCTCTTTCAGGAGACCTTAATTCTCTTAGGTTTATTAGTGTCGAAAAGTCGCGCAGAGCCGTACATGTAGTTTTCTTTAGAAGCAGGATCCCATTCTCTCCAACAGTCACTATAACTTCGTTGGACTACTTCGGCACGAGCAGTCGTCCCGTTTAATAGTGGGCTCAGAATACGCTACGAGCAGTGGCATTAGAAGTAACAAAGAAAGGTTAAACATGTTTTAAAAATTCAAACAAAAAGTAAACACGATCTTTAAGCGATAAAATGGTGGCGTACCTAACTAGAAAAATACAAAGTGACAGAACACATGACGGAAAACTCTTGCGCTAAAATTGTTCTCTAACGCGAAAATTTAAACCGAGTAAATCTCAGAAAAAATTAAACCATCCTTAGCACCGGAATATTGCAAAAGGTAGCACAAATGGGCTACACAGAACCAGCTTTAACGCTTAATTATGTTTTAAAGTAATATCACTGTGATCGCGCAGTAGTTCGCGAGACATTGGATGGCGGTCTACGAATAATGCCATCACTTCATTAGGGAAGGGCTAATTTTTGTCATGGCGGGAAACGGATTCGATTCCATTGACCTCGGTAACATCCAAGATACTTTGAGTGGCTGCAGAGCATATTCCTAATTGTGGTTGTATAAAGATGTGGTCAATGGCAGATAATGCTATATGGATTTGCTTCGTGAAAACGGTTACGATAATTTAAAGTAATGACTATAGGTGTAGATGAAGTTCTCGGCAAATTCGAAAGCAGGCAAATGGTAAATACAAGTGCAGCTTGAAAGGCTGTTTTATAGAGAAAATATGCGTTAATGCAATCGTTTCATATACATAAAGGTTATGCTTGCAGTAACTAACTTGCTTGGATAAGGGGTATACATATCTCTTGTCAGGGATTGTATTTTTTGTATTTTTTGAAATCGCGATGAATGAAAGCGAAATTTAGAACTAATAAATCTTACCAACTACCTTTCTTTATACATACTTAAACACAAAGCGACCTATATGCATTTCCTTCAAATCCAGTTATGAAACCATCATCATTTAGCCTGGTGTACCGGAAAACAGAGCCCCTCCAGGCCTATTTTTCATGTCAAAAATTAGCCACTCTAATTTTTTGTCATGGCGGGAAACGGTTTCGATTCCATTGACCTCGGTAACATCCAAGATAGTTTGAGTGGCTGCAAAGCATATTCCTAATTGTGGTTGTATTAAGGTGTGGGAAATAACAGATAATGCTATATGGATTTGCTTCGTGAAAACGGTCATGATAAATTAAAGTAATGACTATAGGTGTAGTTGAAGTTCACGGCATAATCGAAAGCAAGCCCTAAAGAGGGCTTTCTGCTGTGCCAGCAGGTATCGAAAAAAGTAAAGAAAATTTATAAGGTGGCGAAGCGTTGTGTTATAAATAGGTTCAACTACCTGGAACTGCCCTATATATCCCAAAATCCTCTGCAATAACGGTACGACGCACCTGGCCGGAAAGCAAACTTTTCGGGCATGCCTAGCAAAGATATGAAAATAAGTGATAGTATTTGGCGGAAACGCTAGGAATCCAGTAAATGTCTTGATATATGGAACAGGTTTCCAATAGAGTTATAATTAGCCCACGGTCAGGAGGCCTTAATGTACCACGTTCAGAGGGTACTGAGCCGCATAAACCACTAGGAATATAAAGTTCGGTATTTGTTAAGCCCGTAAGTGGTTGCGAGAGTTATATCTGTGCGGCTTGAACAGTGCGCATTTGGAAAATTCAGGGGAATTTCAAGGTCATTTAGCCCGTTTGGGACAGAAAAGGCAGGTAAATATCGCTAAGCTAATCTCTTTATGAACCTATTGTATATATCCATCAGACCAGGTCACCAATACTAGGGAGCTGAAGGAGCCTGTCGCTAATAATAGGGAAATGAGTACCGGAAGGACTAACGAAATGCTTCGGGGCGTGAAATTCAGTTAGGCCTGCGTTGGTAAGGCATTAACAACTCAGGTGCTAATGGTTGCGTTTGCTCGCCCATAAGAGATTATTGCGCCTCGTGTGTGCTACACACAATCTGGCACCTCCTTGCTTTATTTTGAGCTTAATCTTTAATTTTAAAGTCTGTAGCGAGTGCCAGCGGTATGGCAGAGTCGTTCGGTCGCTATAAGTCAGATTCGTCACGCCCCCAGGATAAGTCGTGAAAAATGTAATTAACAGCGCGACATACGTTTATTGTCGAAACGTAAGATCCCGCAAACTGAAGGCACCGTACAAATGGTTCCAGCTAAGGGAAACGTCGTCAGCAGCCGATACGCAGCAACGCTCATCGTGGCGGAAAATCCGGAAGCAGGCGAATGCTCTGCGTCTGTGAGACTTAAACACACGTAGTCATGGTGCGAACAGGCAAGCTTCCTAAGTTGTCTATGTACAGAAAGATATTGTATTTTACTATTATTTTTTACAGACAAACAGGCAATCTCCAAGTCACCACACATCCCCCTTGTAGAGAACCGTGTGTAGCCCTTCGAACAACGTGAGTACTGTCCGTCGCGGGCCAGCCTTATGTGAGACCAGGCGGTGAAGCCTGTTGCGGCTGCTGAGGGAGAATCAGGTGATTGGACCCTAGCGAATCCCACCCAATTACTCCCTTAAGTTGCCGATAAATGAAAAAAGAGAGAACGTTCGTTGCATACGATCACTTGGGTTTGACCGTGAGTGGGTGTTTCCCGGTTCGCAACATAACAAGCATGGAAGAAACGGAGGAAGTCTGGTGTGCAGAATAGGTGACAACAACGAAGAATCTACTTAATAGGCAGAGAAAAGGCAACGAAAAAACCCTTCTTATCTGTTTTCATAACTTTTCCCATTTTCTATTCTAGGTTTTAAATACCCTTGCGATGTTTTTCGTTTTCAAAACATTTTGTCTTGTTTTGCGGTGTTCGAAGAGTACTAACGCGAATGATTGCCTGAATACGCGGTTAGAAACAAAAACGTTATCCTAATGTTCTAAGCTACATGTTGGCCAGTGAACCCGACGACCAAACCTAGCAACCTTTATAGGCGTGACGGAGCCGGAGGTCTCAGGAGGCAGGTTTCTTGTTATGTTGTGGCTGTTTGCAGGCGTTTTCTGCACCATTGGTTTGGTTGATTCATCGGAGGGCCAAGGATTGGAGTAGTCGTTCTACCCTGGTTGAACGTAAGCTAATTTGAGGAAGTCGATTGAGACGGTTTCGCGCTTGTCGTTGCGTTCGCTGACAAAGAAGCTATCCTTACGTTGTAGGATCTTGAATGGACCTCCGTAAGGTTGTTCAAGGTGTCTGCGTATATCATCATTGTGAAGGAAGACAAACGGACAGTGATGAAGAGCTTTGGGAACGCAAGGCTTGTGATGTCTTTCCAGTACTGCTGTCGGTTTATTGCTGCGCCTGCTCGTGGATAGCTGCCGAGCATAGTGCTTGTCGTAGCGAGATTTGTTCGGGCTTTCAGAGAAGAAGTCGCCTTGTAGGCGGAGTGGTTGTCCTTAGACTAGTTGAGCGCTGGAATTTCGAGATCGGCTTTCACTACTGACCGAATTACGGGTAGTACCATTGGAAGACTTACTGTCCAAGCGTTTTGGCAGCACCTAGCGAGCTTTTAAGCTCTCGATGGAAGCGCTCCACCATTCCGTTTACTCATGGATGGTAGGCAGTGGTCCGGATGCGTTTAGCTCCGAGGGCCTTCAGTAGGTCGTTGAAACTCTACGATTCGGAAAGTGGACCACAGTCGGTAACAACATTGTCTGGACAGCCATGTGAAGCGACCCAGCGCTCGTCGAATGCGCGCGTAATGATCCTAATGGATACATCGGAAATAGGAACAGCTTCAGGTCAACGAGTGGTACGATCCACCATTGTCAGAATGTGGCCCATGCTTTTGCACGGTGCAGGTGGTTAAACGATGTCGAGGTGTACGTGAGCGAACTGAGTTGATAGTGACGGAAAGTGTCCTGTCAGAGCGGCAACACGTCGATGAACTTTTGCTTGCTGGCAAGTCAGACCGTTGCTTCCCCGTAGTCTGACGTCGCACTCAAAGATGAGCCAGACAGAGATGCTGGCATTCATCTTGACTGAAGCGCGGACGCCAGGATGCACGATGTTGTGCAGCGTATCGGAGACTCTTCGGCAAAGGCAGTTGGTACCGGTAGACTTGAATGTTCGTTAGAGACGTCGCAGTTGATTGTGCCTGTAGAAGGAGGAAGCAGTCTAGGTACCAAGTTTGACGTGGACATTTAGCAGGATGACATTACGTCATTTTCGGCTTGCTGAGCAGCGGTTATATCTGACAGACGGAGCAACTGATCGATCGGAACCAAAGAGTTTACTCTTGCAAACGTGTCCGCCACCACATTATCCTTGCCAGACACGTGTTGCCCGTCCGGAGAAAATAGTGACACGAGACCTAGATGACGAACTTCACCCGGAGAAGGTCGGAGCGAAGGCTTTCGGAATGAGTAGGCGAGTGGTTTGTGGTCTGTAACTGTCGTAAGTGATTGCGTTTGAGAACGTAACGAAAATGGCGAACGGCGGAATATACGTCGAGTAACTTGTGGCTAAATGTGCCTTAGTTTGACTCAAAGGTCTGAAAGAGGTAGGGAGAATAACGTTAGTGGTTGCCAATTACGTTGGGAAAACTGCTGTAGCATAGCGCCGATTGCATTTTTCAAGGCGTCCACTACTTGAAGCCTTCGAGTCTAAGTGATGTGGCATGACGGCGGAGGCGGGTGCTACTTGGGTAGCTTCGAATGCTTTTTGTGATTCAGTCTTAAGGTCAGCTTTGCCGTTATTGCGCCAACGCAGCTCGGTGGGTGGTTACATAACCTCGGCACAGCATAGCACGAGTCGGCGAGGACAGTCGCCCGTGCCGTTGAAGCGTCGAATGGCAGTTAGAGTCGTTGGCTGAGGAAAGTCGCGAATTGCCTGGACTATGTCATGCAAAAGGGGTTACCCTCGGATGCAATTTGGTGTCCGAGCAAGTCAGTGCCCGACTGCGCGAAAATGTACTTATCTGGGTTGACAGTGCTGTGTGTTTTGAAGTCAAACAAAAGTAGTAAATGCGTTCGGGTGCCTCTTCCAAAGAACTGGCTACCAGTATGTCGTCGCTGTACTGGTGGACGAAGTCGAGTTCACGTACGACGAAGCACACGATGAAGCATACGACAAAGCATGGAAATGTCAGCGTGGCGTTACGCAGACCAAAGGGCAATTCTAGAAACTAGTTCAAATGGTCTAATAACGGCGGCTTTTGGTATGTGCTCGTCGGCGACGGGGAGCTGAAGAAAAGCTCACGCCAAAGCGATATTTGAGAACACGCGAGTGCCACGAAGGCCAGCTGTAATACCCTGTAGGTGAAGAATAGGATAACAACCCACAAGTATTACCTTGTTAATGGCGCGGTCCTCTCCACATGGGCGCCTGTCTCCTGTCTTATTCAGGACCATGTGAATGGACGAAGACCAAGGGCTACTAGATGGTCGGACAGTCCCAACTTCTAGCATGTGTTCGAATTACGCACGGGAGGTTTTGAGCTTGTCAAGAAAAGCCTTGGGGATTTGGCGGAGAAGGGCGGTCCCTTAGTAACGGTAGGATGCAGCATAGCTGCGGTTGAAGTTGAGAAAGACGATGAAGGTCAAAAGAATTCAGGGAAACTCTCACGTAACGCGTTGCCAGCCGGCCAGTTGGCAGTGACGTACACCGGACTGAGCGACGCTACAACGCTTAAAGTTCCAGGGACGGAAACTTTTGTTGTCTGCTCGATGAGACGACGTCATTTAGAGTCGACAAACAAGTTGCAGTGCTTAAGAAATTCCATCCCGATGATAGGACTTTGGATGTCAGCGGCAAACTATTCCCATCGAAAAGAGCATCGCAGATCGAGGTTAAGCGCGAGCGCTGACCGTAGACTCGGATGCTGCTTCAGTTGGCTGCGCGTAGAGAACCAGTCACTTTTCCGGTTGCGTCGTTGGGATCACGTGGAAGGACGCTGGCTGCTGGAACAGTAACGACGAGATAGCGAACTCCCGCTAGTTGATCGGTGACCAAGAACAGGTAACTGTCTTAACCAGTTACGTCCGTAGCAACGACGTGCTGGTCGGCCAGTCTCCATATCGAGTTGCGTTTGAAGGAACACTTGGCCTGCGAGCCAAAACGCTGATGGTGCCAACAGTAAGAAGACATTCGGCGCGGAGGTTTTGACGGTGCTTTTTATCTAGGTAGATGCTGACAATTTGAAGATCGACATCGGCAGCTACTTCGGGAAGTTGTGAAATCGGTAAACTAATTTGAGGTTGCGGAAATCTGGGCTTTCATTTCGTTAATATCGTCTATTGGCGTAGATCGAACTTGCGAAATCTGGCCGTAGGATTCCCAAATTTGGTCTGCCATATCCGCCATCGACGTCAGGGATGATCCAGTATTTGCGTAGAGAATATTGCGTATTTCACGTGACGAACTACGCAACCAAATTTCCTTGAGAAATGTGTCGTCCAGCATGTAGGGTTTGACCAAAATGTGCATCTTTTGCAATAGCTGCGATGGCTTAAAGTCACCCAACTCCGTTTCGCTCAGAAGCTTCGTGGGACGTTGACTATCTGAAAGACCTGTCCTTTTTGATAACCGCCGCTTTAATTTCTTCGTAAGTTTTCCTCTCTGCTGACAAGTCGAAGATATCGTCCATATCATCGGCGACGTGCTTAGGAGGCACAGGGACGAGGTGGATGTATTTGATTCTTATAGCTCTAATGCCCCGAAGTTCGAAAATTACCTCTAACTGAGAAAACTAGTATTTTGGATTGATTTCGAGAAAAGGCAAATTGGCAATGTTTACCTTTTTAACCTGGCCATCCAGAACTGGGTGATGAGTACACATAGCCGAAAACAGATGCAAACTAAGCGATATGGAACCCGAAATATGCACAAAAATGCAAATGGTTGGACGTACCGCAGAACTGAACGAACCTGAAAACAAAAATTAGTAAGTGACTTAGCAAATTTTCATGTGGGGTCGCAAGTTATAGCGGAATCGTTCTGTAACTCTATGTCAGAGTTGTCCCGCCCCAGCATAAGATAAATATAAATGCGAGATATATGTTTATTGTCGAAACGTAAGATCCCGCAAACTGAAGGTACCGTACACAAATGGTTCTAGCTAGGAGAAAGGTCTAGTCACCAGCCGACACTCAGCAACGCACTCGATGGCAGGAAAACCGGAAGCGCCCAAATGCGATTCCTCTGTGTGACTAAAACACACGTAGTCATCGTGCGAGCAGGCAAGCTTCCTAATCTGTTTACGTACAGAATGATATTATATTATAATAAGATTGTTCACCGAAAAGCGGCAATTGCCAGGTCACTACAAAAGGTGTTCAGTAGTGTGGCGATTCTGTATAGGAGTGTGACGTCGCCGCATCTTGGTGATATTTTGGTGGGAGCAGTTCTAACACCCTAAGCAAAGAATGGTAAGGTCAACAGCATGAACGAGCGCAAAAAGATGAAAGCTGGTTTTTCAACTGTAGCAGCCTCGAGATATCCTGGTTTGCCTGTGTAAAATTCTAAACAAAATCACTATTGCATCTTACACACTGACGACCGGTGCGAAACCTTAAGCTGGTTGCTGAGTTCAATTGTTTGCTTTGGACCTTGCTATATTTTTTGGCGCTCGTTTAAGTTGCAGTGCGCGACTGCATGTAGCAGTCTGGAGATTCCCCGGTTTGCCTGTGTAAAATTCTAACTAAAATTCTTTACTTGTACACCTAGGCAACCGGTGTGGTTGGTTGAACGGTTTGCTGAGTTCGAATGCTTGACTTGCTCACCGCCATTTGTGCACGGAGCCCGTTTCGGCTGCAACTCGCAACTGCCCTGTGTGCTGTGCTTGCTCCGTTCCCTTAGCTAGAGCGTCCACGGTGTCGTTCATTTGTAGCTAGATAACAGACAATCTTTTACTGTACCAATAAAAGTTTCCCTGCAACTCGATCCGTCTTCTCGAATCGCTCTCTGGGCTCCCGGCACAGGCGACCTCTAAATTGGTGACCCCGACTCCGCAACCATCTCAGCACCGGATATTTGGAATGTTTCTCCGGTGAGCTCGTTCCCTAGATTTTTCTTATTTTCCGGTTTATTTTTGCATACGGTAGCCTGCTTTTTGCGTCATTCTTTTAGCTATGGATTCGGTAGACCATAAGGTAGAGTCTCTGCTTAGCGTTGTATCTCTAGCTGTGGCACCTTTTTGGGACACGGATACTCTTTTGTAGTTCGCTCTTCTTGAGACTGAGTTTTATAACCACAGAATCACTTCCGACTATGCAAAGTACAGCAAGCTCCTGTCCTATCTCCCCAAGGAGATATCAATGCAAGTTCGTGACGTTAGCATTTCTCAGACCGAAAACCGCTATGAGGCTCTCAAAGAGGCCACGATTAAGCGTGTTATGCCCTCTGATAAAGTTCGCCTGCAGCAGCTTTTCAGGGATCTGCAGCTGGGCGACAAACTTCCTCCAACCCTGCTACGGGAGATGCAGCAACTCCTAGGTTCCTCAACCATGGACGAGACTACTTCGCGAACTATGGCTACAACGGCTACCGGAAAACACGCAAGCGATTCTCACCACAGTGAGCTTCGTTTCGCTCACTCAACTAGCAGACTTAGCGGATCGCGTTATAGAGCGATCACAGCCACAAGCCGACGCCAGCAAGATCAATGCCGTCGCGTCCCAGGGCACTTCTATCACTGGCTTACAGTCAACTATAGAAGCCCTCCAAACACAAGTTGCGACACTTAGTCGCCAGGTTCAACAGCTTACTATGAACCGTCGTCGTCCTAGCCGATCGAAATTGCCCTTCAAACTTTCCAAGTCTAGCAACAGGCAGGCCAGCTGTTGGTACCACCAGCGCTTTGGTACCGCAGCTCGTAAATGTGTCAGACCTTGCAAGTTCGCCGAGAAGCAGGGAAACTTCTTGGCCGGTCCGTAACGGCGACGGACGCGACCGGCCAAAACCAAAGTCGTCTCATCCGAGTTAGGGATTTAACTTCCGGCACCGAGTTTCTGGTCGACACAGGAGCCTAAGTTAGCGTCATACCCCGTAGCCCAGATGAGGTCATATCACCATCGCCGACCAAGCTGCGTGCCGCCAATGGCACACCAATCGCAACTTTCGGCGAAAAGCTGCTAACGCTCAATTTAGGCCTCCGGCGAACCTTTTGCTGGCCTTTCATTATCGTTGCCGTGCCTTTCGCCATCTTAGACATAGACTTTCTTCAACGCTTCGGCCTCATCGTCGATGATAAAAGTAAGAAGCTTATCGACTCTAGGACACAGATCAGTGTTATCGGGACTAGCGCCAAGGTGGCTGCTATCACTCCCATTCGTGTCCTACCTCAAGCTTCCCAACCTTTTCTAAAACTTTTCAGCCAGCATCCTAAACTTGTTCGCGTCCTGAACGAATCGTCTCCTGTGACGTCAAACGCCATGCATCATATTTGCACCAAGGGCCCACCTGTTGCGGCCCGCCCCCGCCGACTAGCCCCGGACAAGCTCAAAGCTGCTAAGGCGGAATTCGAGCAAATGCTCAAACTGGGAATAATCCGCCCGTCCAAAAGTCCATGGGCATCACCATTACACACGGTACCGAATAAATCCGGTGACTGGCGCCCCTGTGGTGACTACAAGGCACTTAACAAAGTTACCGTCCCGGATAAATACCCCATTCCGCACATGCACGACTTGACCTCAGCTTTAGCTGGTAAGTCTATCTTTAGCAAGGTTGACCTAGTTCGCGCCTACCATCAGATACCTGTGGCGCCAGACTACATTGCTAAAACAGCAGTCATCACGCCATTCGGCCTATTCGAGTACCTCAGAATGCCTTTCGGCCTCAGCAACGCTGCCCAAACTTTTCAGCGTTTCATTCATGAGGTAACGCGAGGACTCAAAGGCGTTTATCCTTATCTGGGCGACATTCTCATAGTCAGCTCTTCTGACGAGGAACATCTCCATCACCTCGACGCACTCTTCCAACGCTTGAGTCAACATGAGGTTACCGTCAACCCCGATAAATGCGAGCTTGGCCAAGTTCCATCAAATTTCTTGGCCACCGCATATCCGCCTCTGGTATCGAAGCTCTGCCAGACAAATCCAGGCACTGAAGGACTATCCTGCTCCCAGTTCCTTCAAACAGTTACGCCGATTCCTTGGCCTGGTCAACTATTAAAGACGCTTTGTTCCTAACTGCGCGAGAATTGTTCAGCCAATGACTGACTTGATCCGCGGTAAACAACGGTCTTTTCATTTGACAGACGACGCTAGACTGTCTTTCGAGAAGCTCAAAGACGCTATCTCCAATATAGCACTTCGCGCCCATCCAGACACATTTGCACCACTCTCCTGACAACTGACGCATCCGACACTGCCGTCAGTGCAGTTCTTCAACAACTCATCGACCATCGATGGATACCTCTAGGTTTCTTCTCGAAACGTTTACAACCTGCCGAATCGCGTTACAGCACCTTCGGTAGGGAACTGTTAGCCATCTACCTGGGTATCCGACATTTTCGTCACTATCTCGAAGGTCGACGTTTTACAGTCTTCACTGACCACAAGCCATTGTTCTAAGCAATCAATGGCGCAAAGGAACAAGTATTCTCCGCGGGAAACTAGACACCTAGACTACGTTTCTCAGATACGACAGACGTACGACATGCCTCAGGTGCTCTCAATCCCGTCGCTGATGCGCTTTCACGCATTCAACAAATCAGCTTATCGCCTGGCACCAACGTTGATTTAGCCGCTATGGCTGCTGCCTAACAAGCGTATTCCTATATATGCATGCTACGACGCAACATCACTGAGTCCAGCACCATCGATCGACTCAAGCCAGCATTCCTCGACAAGTCTGACTATTCGGAGCAGCAAGCACCATCACAGACGGTGCCATCACAGCTCGCACCGCAACCTCAGACGAGTCAGTCCACTCCAGCAGAACCGACAACCTCGACCGACAGCACTCCTACTCGCCCTACACTCAATCGACGCGGTAGGAAGCTCACACCTCCAGTTCCATTTTCGGACTTCGTTCGCACTTACTATTTTACGTAGAACGTGCCTTTGAAATTTCCTGCTCTTACCAAACGTTTTTGAAAAACCACAAAAAAAGATCAAAACGTTTTGAAATTTCAAAAAAAGAGAGCAAAACCTTCTGAAAACCCAAAAGCAGCTTTGCACGTTTCTTGCTTTGCACTGTTTTGTGTATTGCTATGCGATTATGCTGCTTTTTCATTTTGCTTTCCATATACCCGCCGGTTAGTTGCACTTCGGTTTCACTTTCTGCTGGATCTGCGCACGTCAACTGGAAGTAGAACGAAATTCCTACTCAAACGCATACATGAACTTTACTAACTGTCCCCCCGCAAACAGTATTTTTTCCGTTTAGGCAATTTAGGGAGGACACGGGTGGGAGCCCGCTATGGTCGGATTGCATGGTTCTCCTTTCAGCAGCTGCAGCAGGTTTCACCACCTGGTCTCGCAGAGGGCTGGCCCGCGACAGACAGTCCTCACGTAGATTGAAGGACAGCTTAAAGTCCCTTCTGGAAGAGGGCTATGTAGCAGTCTGGAGATTCCCCGGTTTGCCTGTGTAAAATTCTAACTAAAATGCTTTACTTGTACACCTAGGCAACCGGTGTGGTTGGTTGAACTGACTGCTGAGTTCGAATACTTGACTTGCTCATCGCCATTTGTGCTCGGAGCCCGTTTCGGTTGCAACTCGCAACTGCCCTGTGTGCTGTGCTTGCTCCGTTCCCCTAGCTAGAGCGTCCACGGTGTCGTTCATTTATAGCTAGATAACAGGAATCTTTTACTGTACCAATAAAAGTTTCCCTGCAACTCGATCCGTCTTCTCGAATCGCTCTCTGGGCTCCCGGTACAGGCGACCCACTAAATGCACTGTGTGCTGTGCATTTTCC
>OX104066.1:46960223-46976285 GCA_944474145.2 Dicrocoelium dendriticum | reverse complement strand
ATTTAGCCACTACATATTGACCAGCGACCGACATAAAGCGAGAAGCTGGATCGGTACGCTTTAGAACCAATACGCGAATATAAGACCAACCTCCGATGAGTGGAGAACACCAAAAGTAACGCTAGGAAAAATTTATTAAGTGGGGCGAAACGCTATCTTGTGCTAAAAATAAGGCACCGGAAGATAGTTAGCTAGGGGAAAGGTGCGGTCGCATGCGCGGAGAGCAAAGATGGCCGCGGAGCCGATGAGCGTCGCCGTTCAGAGGCGGATGCTATGCTGACTCAAACAAATGCGAGCAACGTTCAAACAGGCGAGCGGCTAATTTGCTATGTACATCGAGAAAATATAATTTTGTGATTTTGTAATATTTCATGCGGCATGCGACAGCCAAACAGGGGAATCTCCAGGTCAATACAGACATGCATTTTCACTTCTCCTTCACTTTAGATCACTTAAATTACTGCTCCCCAGGCATTGGTATATACAACTGACGGTTTCACGTTACTTTTCTTTTATAAATACGCATTCCGTAACAAGTCCCATATGTAAATAGGTATGCGCATATCGTATGGTTATTCGCCTATTCGTGCCACATCCGTTAACCCTGTTATTTACATAATATTCTCAAAGCCATTTCCGTTCTTTTCCACTTATTTCTCGAAGTACGCTTACCATTCTGCCCAGTCGTTTCCCAAAAAGCAATCACATAGGAGCACGTGAGGTAAGCAAAATATTCATTTTCCCATCAATTTAAATAACAAATAAATAAATAAATAAGTATATTTCTAGACCTGCTAGAGGCTGCACCCTAAAGGGTTCAGATCAATGCTTACATAAATCCGATGCTCTTGCATGGAAGTAGGTAAAATATAAGTATATGTTCATCGTTAGCAATTACAAATGCATTGGCCTTGTTTGATATACAGCTACTGGGTCTCAGGCGCCTACCTTGATATTTTTCTGGTTCCCTCGGGCGATATTGAACTCCTTGTTCTTTTATTGTGAAAACTTCGCGGAGGTGTAGTTGTGCCTTTTCTCCTTGGAACAGAATCCAATTTGCCGAATGTTCGCTTTAAATTGATCGCACATTAATTGGTCACACAGTTGCCCCAATTGTTGTTGCGCACATGGAAGAAATGAGTGAAGGGATTATAAGGCATACGAAAAGTTGTAAACAATTCTGATAAATGCAGACAAAAATAGAAACAATGTGTTAAGAGAGAAAATAAAGCTGCGTGCTTCAGTAGAAATATACCAATTAACAAAAAATGTAGCCCTACTTTTTTACGCTGATATTGCTTCCCGGCGCAAAATTTCAACCTGTGTTATTCTCAGATAAAAGAAAAAGCCTTTCTACAGTTACGATACCGCTCAAAGTAGCACAAAATTACACTGTTCTGGACCAGCCTTAGCACCTGAATACGCTGAACGTAAAAGCAACACAAAATGTGCAGTAGTTTGCGAGTTATTTGCAGTTAAATGATGGTCTACGAATAAGGCTATTTTTATTTTTTGCTAAGAATGGCTTTCTGCTTTGCAAGCAGATAGCAGAAAAATGAAAAGAAAATATAAAAAGTAGGGAAGCGGCGTATGTTCTACATAGGCATAGCTATACAGAAATGCTCTAATTAGCCCGTAATACCCTGCGACAACTACGGACTGCGCCGGTGGCCGTAAAGGAAACTTTGCAGGCATACATGACAAATATATGCAAATAAAGGATGAGCTTGCGCGAAAACGCTAGAAATCCAGCAAGGAATATTATATCTACATGAGAATTCAGGGGAGCTAGTAATTAACTCACGATTAGAAGGTCACAGCATACCATTTTCAGTGGATACTGAGCCACATAAACAGCCGGTAAATAGAGTTTAGCATTTTTTAATCCTCTAAGCTTTTCTAAAGCTTGCAACAAAGCCGCATGAGCCAGGTCTACCTGAGTAACCCAGGGGATCTATTAGATCCGTTGACAGATTTCGGCCTACAAAATACACACATTACTTAGCTAATCATCACAAGATTGATCCCTTAGAGCCGATTTTCTATATTCATGAGGCTCTGTCTCTAACATCAGTGAGCTATAGGAGCCTGTCACCAATAATAAAGAAGTAAGCAGGGGAAAATTTAGTAAAATTTAGCTAATTGCATTTGGGCGTGAAATCCGTTTTGTTCTACATTGGTTGGGCTTTAACAACTCTACTTCTGGTGGTTGAGCTTCCTCATATCACTTTTCATATACTCCCTTAAAAAGGTTATTATTCATTTTCTGACAAACCGAGTGCACTTTTTACTTATCCAGTAACATAGGTCCAATTTAGACCCATTTAGGAAATTGGAAACTCCGGGCACCTGCTACCAAGGTTACAGTAATCTATGGTACTATAAAAGCTACAGGACTCCGATTCCTTCATACATCCGCTACTGATTTATTTATAGTATTTACATATTATTTAACCACATATATTAGTATCCTACGCCGCCATTATACTCCCGGCTGTGCCGGTTGATCTTGGCCCGCATACCCGTTCCTGCCAGATGTGAGAGTCCTGGTCCCGATGGGCAACAGCCCGTATGCAAAACACCGCGATTGGCGGACTCGACCCTCCCCTCTACAACTCTATGAACAAGGGAACGGTGCGTAACCGGACAAGCTATCCGCAGTCAGGACAGAAAAAGTGGATGAGTTTGTTCATTGGTGTGCATAGAGCAAGAGGGGAGACACTTTGCAGCTCCTTCGATTCCGGTTCAGTGCTGGTTTGAGGCAACTGAGTGCGAAGCAGCACTCGTCTGTGGTGATTGCTATATATATGCTTTCTGTGATCACGGCATTGCGATTAGCAGATAATCTGCGATATTACCGCTTTCTAACGCATATAGCAGACGCCAGCTGCAGCATACACACACACATAACGATAATATATCCTTGTTTGTATTATGCCTCTTAGGTTTGTATCACTTTTTACTCGGTAACCGTATTGATGGCATTTGGTTCCCTATTCCGAAATCTGTCTCTAGCTATTTTTGGTGCTCACACCTGACTAAATCTATAGTTGCCAATTTTAGGTTAATGCTTCATTGTTAAGTAACCAACGACAATCGTATTAGTTGCTTAGATATTTGGACGTGAGTTCTTCCAGCACTAGTGGAATATGGTTGCTATGCTTTCGTTTAATTCATACTCTGGCACGTTCACAGTGTTATTGCTCATGAGGATTATTTTTCTCCATCTAGTTTGTGGTTGGCCATATATAAGTGTGAATAAAGGTCCGTTCGCAACACTGCAGTATTGCACCTCGAACCAGGGTCCTTTGGTATGTCAACTGATATACCAGGTTGAATGACGAAGTGGAAGCCATTTAGAAACACTTGTACGCACCACACAGACTGACAGACTTATGGCATTTTTACCCACGCGACATCATTAGCTGCTGGTCCGAAGTCTAAATGGGACTGGACTAAATTACAAGTCCTGCTGACATCTGTTCGTATCTCGATACATTCCCACTAGACAGATGGATCTTATTACATTTCTTCTCGTGTGCCATCGTGACTTGTTGCGGGTTACGATATGAGGTCAATGTATCCCATCTCAAGTGTCTCTGTACGCCCCCTTGTATTGCTGTCGCCGCACTGCGATTCAGACAGGTAATCAAGGTTGATTCCGGAACAGCGGCAGCACGTTGTGTAATCCGAATCGAAATGCTTGGGTATAGGTCGTATCCTAGACACTGATGAATTGGTCGAGTTACGTTGGCAGTCCGAACGAATGACGATGGGGAAATAAATAGTAACACACGACGGACTGCCTGGTAGCTTTACATCCCTGTAGTTTCTCGCCCACCTCGGACAAGAGACGATTATAAACGTCTCTGGTTTCACCATACCACAAGGACGGCCTGCAGTGGACATAATCGCACCATTTCCCTGCTAACTTGAAAAGTTGCCCACTCCATCTGTGTCATTTTCTTTGTGTCATCCGTATTCTATACCCCACTTGTAAGTCGAGTTTGGTACAGGTTCATTCTAGAATGTTTAAATATTGACTTGGTGCAATGAGGTTTCTTTATTGCACATGCCCAGAACGAATGAGCCACAGCTAACTTAACTTTATTAGGCTTATTTAACTCCGTTGCATTTCGCGATGAGTTCACGTGTTGCTCATTGCAATGTTGTACTCATCATGACCTATGCTATGCTATTCTTGCTACCTTCTCAAGTGGCATCTAGTATGGGGACACCCCGCGACGTTGAGCTACGGTATCTTTCTCCTCGTATTATTCTTATTAGGCCGCGATTCATATCACCATGTAAGCTCCATGGCATTACTCACCAGACTATGCTATCTACATTCTGCTGTTTGAAATCGATTTGTAGATTACATAACCGTCGCTTGACCAGCTGCTCAATGCTAACTAGCATGACGCTTAGAGCGCCGGTGCATCGCAGAAGAGGAATTTTCCTGGAAATTCTGGCAAGTGAACAATCCCGATAATTAACCGACTAGCGGTGCTCACGATGTCGCCATTTCATGTTCTACTCCGCAGGCTAGTGTTGAGAGTGACCATACTTGTTGTTCCACTTGTACCTCAGCAATATTGAATTTAGCGGGACTTATGAAAACACATGTACTAAACGGATGGACGGCAGACGCGCAGAGACGCCTACCAAAAGTTGTATTGTACATGGACAATCTTTTGGATGGACTAAGTAAAAGGATGAACATAACGGGAAGGGTACGTCAGTGTGTAAGTATATTGCATCGGAAAGGAATCGAGGCATAGCGACAATCATTTTATAAGCACCAAATAGCTGCACCCGAGACTTATGATATTGATCGTTAGCGAATAGCTTATGGCCACAGTAGAGTACACATCGGTAAGTATAAACGGTTGAGTAGTTGGCCATTTACACAAAAATTGTGAGCACTGTTTGGAAAATTGCATGCTTGACAGTGGGCAACGGGACTTCGTTGATGTCACCTGTCAATACCAAAGGGTGCGCATCAATCGTTCTTTGAGTAGGTGCACATACCTCAGGCAGCAGATGACCGAACCGGTAGGAGACACAGAGAGCCAGAAGTGAACAATGCATCACATTCGCATACTGTATGGTCATCTCCTCTATCAGCTACTCAAATCAGACTGCGCATGTAGAGGGCAACACCTAAGTGCACGCTATTTCACTGCACCAGTAAGTTAGTTATCCTTCTGCTTAGCACTTGCTTCACTACTGCTCTATCCGGTTCTTTCAAATATGGATGCCCACGATTTAAGACGGCCACGTCTAAATGTTAAAAACATCAACAGTTAGTATTCGGGAACTTTTTGTTATGCTTGCGAAAGTGACCGATAGGCTGACCTCCAAACCAAAACCAAACACGGTTATCGTACCATTGCTCGTGATGTCTAATGCGTCTCTATTCAGTTCGTGGCAGCTCACACTTAAGTTGGATAAACGCATGTGCATATGTTGTATTCGAACTGCCACTGGATGCGGATGACGCCAATCATTGTATAATGCATACCGAACGAATTCGAAGAGGATCTTCATACCGCATTTGTACGGATAACTTAGTGCAGGGAAATGACACTCGAACAAACCGAAAATAACATTATCAGAACGTGAAGAAGGTGAGTTTATGACAAGCTCATGTTGCTTTCAGGTTTTGCGAATCCAAGGCAACTCTGATCGATGCGAACTCCGTAGACTGATTATAAAGGCGGTTGCTCAGGTTGAGTAGAAGGTACTCTTACACGCGGTATAGAAGCATGAAATGTACACTACGATTCGATTTACTAATCCAGGCCAATAATGCGGCGTATGTGGTACGTTTACCTGTGCGCTGAGTAATTTTGCATTTCGGAAGCAAATGTTGTTTGAGCTCCCCGGTATGGAAGCGCTTGATGTGAATGTTGACAACGTGCCTACCTGTCTACTACCAATTACCTCGTCCTTCTGGGCTCCAGGAGACGGTTGATCATCGCTAGAGGGGGAGGAGTGCACCATCCTCGTGATGGTGCTAGGCTCAAATAATGGTTTCACCTTGTGTGGAACGGGCTACGGTCCAGCCACTGCCATGTGTATATCCGGTGTGCATGATTTGCCAATTAGACCGGAATGCTTCTGTTCTGCTTGTTGAATGAGCGCGGGCCGGCTTCGTTGAAGAAACGTGGCTCCCATCCACATTCCTCCGGGTCTTATTTCTTCGGGTTTACACCGAATATGGTGTGCGTGGGTGGAACTGTGGGTGGTGCAGCGCAAGTCAACCGTGGTCCACTTTGTAGGCACAGGCGTACTCTGGGTGTCCCCATAGAAGCCACAGTGACAGGCAAATCCGGATACGGATGCCGCCATACCGTATATATATACATAACTTATACGCATATATATGTATGCATATATAAGTTAATGAAGGTAGTAAGGAAAAATGGTATGTTCATAATAAAGAAATGCATACGTGAATTATTGTTTGCGTGTGAGTCTATCTACTCCTGCATGTTTGATACATAATACATGTAAAATGGGAGACTGAAGAGATATCGACGATGTTAGATTGCCTGAAAGAAAAATTGTGTCTACTTACTAATGCTTTTGTGGTATACAATTGTGGACGCAGAGGAATGATTTATTTACTAGTGCGGACTGCAGCTGTTTGTTATTGTGATCATCATCCTTTTCCTGCTAGGTGTGCTAAACGGAATGATTTTGATGCACGCAATATGATTTTGCATGAAGTCATGGTATGTAAACATCGAAGTTCATGATTACTCATTTCGGAGCTTAAGAGGCTCTGGGGGAACAGGGGTTCGTTAAACATTTAAAATCGTTAAAGTATATATATATATGTATATACATATATATCACGTTTCATTTCAGAGCAGGAGACATGTTTGCACACCCGCAGGCAATTAGCTAACAATTAATAATGATTCTAGTCACCATTTCGATTACACGGTTACGGCTTCCACAAGTAACCTCCACTGCCAAACAATCCCTGCTTACAAACCATTTACTATACAAGGACAAGCGCATATTTTGGAAAATTTACCATACATGCTGCCACTTCGTTAATTTTAGGGATACATAACGCGGCCATCACTAAGCGATTGCTTACATTCTGTTTCTTTTTTAAGCACTCGCGTACTAAATTTTCCACTTTTAAGCAACTTGGCAATTAAGCATGGTGCAGTACAGTTTTCAGCTGTTTGGAGTTCCTGACCTTATTTTAAACCCCTTTTGCGACAAATTACCCCATTAAAACTTATACATTTAGAGAACTCAGAAACCAGTTGTCCTGATGAGCATGAGCCCGTATTCAATACTTTGCGATTGGCGGACTCGACGGTCCTCTCTACACCTCTATGAACTTAAGGGAACGATACGTAACGGAGCCAGCTATCCACAGTCAAGACAGAAAAAGTAGGTGCGTTGGTTCATTGGTGTGTATAGAGCAAGGGGGAGACACTTGGCAGCTCCGTCGATTCCGATTCAGTGCTGGTTTGAGGCAACTGACTGCAAAGCGGCATTTCTCTGGGGATGTTGTCGCTGAACTTTGTTGTAATCATTAGATATCAGTCATTGAGTTCATTTGTCAGCAGCGAGCATGAGGGGGATTCCTTGTCCTCTCCATCGCTTCCCAATCATTGATGGAATGATCGTCAGTGCGCAACGGAAAATAAGAAGAAGTCATCGCACTCATACCTGAAGCAACACGATCCCGGCCTATTTAACAAGTGTTAATCAAGTGGTCGTTTGAAGCAGTCCTGCGTCTGTGCATCAACGACGGTCTGCGGTAACCGGTTCCAATTATTCACAACGCTAGTGCATAGAGCATGCATGAAGGAAGGAAGGAACAGGTTATTCTAGTCATTGCGAGGCACACTATCAAGAGCGTGATCATAGTAATACAGACATGTATGATCGGCAGTTGCACAAATTGGTACATGTTGACAAATGACATAGGGATGCATGTGTCTGTTGACGCGTAAAAGTATGTTTATGTCTGTACTTGGTAGTAGCCATGTTGTGTGAATAGGTAAATTTGGCTCTTGGTGTGTTTTCGTTCGTTGGGTTTGCCATCAAAGAGGGAAATCAATGGAACGCTTCGAATCGGATGACGTTCGTGATGTGTGAATGATCCTCCGGAAAGTATAAGTGGCGGTGACTTTAGTTAGTGGTGAGTCACATCCGCCGCGTCTCAGTGTTGTTAAACGGATATATGGGTTTTTATAGCGAGAACGCTTGCCAGGCGAAATAGGCCTTACTCCCAGTGTTGAGGTGGATGAATTCCTGCAATTCTCCCTAGCTCTCCCTGAGGATACGATGGGTAAAAATCAAGTCCCAATTTGGCGCCGGTAACCCATAGAAAATATATTCAAATGTCCTAGCCGTTGGGGATGCGACAGACCAAGTAACTCGGAGGCAAAGTTTGAACCACGCCGTTGGACCTTTTCAATCATGTCGCGCTCAAATTTGGAAAGCGGGTGGGCAGCGGGAAGTCCGTATCTCAGAATCGGACGCACATGTGAGGTGAACAAAGTCAAAAAAGTTCCGGTGTCAAGCGACAGAAAGCGCTTTGGTAGGCGTGAAACATCCTGTAGGCAGCGGCAACCCTCTTCATGGTGTCCTGAGTGGATCTTAATTCTAGGGAAACAACCACGCCCAGATCTCTCTATCTCTCTCTAACTGAAGCGACATTTTTGAGCAAGCAACCGCTTATGTGGTAAGCGCCTAATGGTTCGTGAGCTCCGGTAGGCAGGACTGTACGTGTGTCTTGTTTAATGGGTAAGCGCCACTGAATCGACCAGTTGTGCAGGAGATCGAGCGTCACTTGTAGTCGATCAACCTCCTCTAGGGAGAATAGCTCCTTCAATATCTTTAGGACATCCGCATAAATCAACAAATCCGATTGAAACTCAGACGGTAGCTCATTGCTAAAGATGTTGAAGAGTTTGGGGTCGAGGACGGAGCCTTGTGGACCACAGCTGGTCATATGTACAGGATGGGATGTTTCGTTCACTCGCACTAGCACGGAACGACTGTGCAGGAAATCGGAAATCCACGAGTAAAAGTTTCCAGTGATACCGATTCTTCAGAGTTTGTAGAGAAGCAGTTCATGCGAAACATTAGCAAAAGCTTTACTGAGGTCCACGAAAACAACATCCAGGCGTTTGCCAACATCCAATGAATTTGCCCATTTTTCTCTAGCCATAAGCAAAATGGTAGTGCAGGAGCGAGCTTTGCAAAAGCCATGCTGGGCACCGGATATCAGATCCAACCGCTCGATATGAAGCCGATTGGTCCGGTTCAGGACCCGTTCCGTGATTTAGCACATTATCGACGTTAGGCAAATGGGCTGGTAGCTAGCTGGGCCTTGCCGGTTTCCTCCTTTCTATATGGGCTTGATTATGCTCTTTTTCCAAGCGGTCGGGAGAAGTTTGGACTGAAACGATCGATGGAGGATCTGCGTGATAGGTGAAGAAATGTACTGGTCCACAGCCTTGAGGAACAAGGGGTTCAAGTCGTCAGGACCACGCGAGGAGTAAGGATCCAACTCACAGAGAAACTTCAACACGACATCAGTGTTTATACCGACGTGCTCTAACAGAGAAGGGGAGTGCAACGTGGTCCGTCAAAGAACCAGAGTGATGTTGAGTACATTGAAGCGTATTGCCTCGCCAAGTGGCTGGCTTTGTCGGCGTTTTAGTGAACTGGACCCCCACGCCCGGAAGAACACAGAGCAGGGATACCACTGCCCGCTCTAATGCTCCGTTTGAGGTAGCAGAAAAGTGTACTATTAGCCTTTCTAGAAAGTGTGGATAGGGTGGGCTCATACTGTTGAGGTAACTCACGGTTTTACAGGGTACAGGTATTCCTAACCCTTTTGTAACCGATGAAGTAACGCTCTGCTCATATGATCTTAAAGCCGTCCCACAACTTCTTCTGTTCAACTTCTTCTATTTCTTCCGTTCTGTCTTCTGTTCATTAGGGATCTCAATTCATGATCGATCCACGGAGGGCATTTAGAGAGCGGTCGCTTTTTGGAGATGAGGACAACTTGTTCAATGAGTGATGTCAGCTTGGAGTACAAAGATTCCAGACACCGTCTACATTGCGTTGTTCGGGGATACACCGAGCCACAATACCTGCAGCCATTTGAAGACGAAGGGCATCAGCAACTGCTGCGAATAGCGAATCGCGAATAGCGATGTCCCGCTGAGCATTATGGTCCACTGGAGTATTTTTAGTGAGGAAAAGGGAATCGAGATTGTTTTCTAGAGAATCACTCGTTACATATTTGGACTACAGCTTCTATGAAGTCCAAATGTGTGTCTTGCGCTAAAGGTGTTATTTTCATTCAAAAGCCGTACAGTGCCCTAGATGTAACGGCTTGATGCATATCGCTTACTGTGGCATCGGTCCTGATCATTATAAAGCACTACAGATGATGACTTCTCCAGCTATTGTTTTCTTTTGTGATTTCTGCCGTACTTCGTTAAACAACAGACGTCTTGTTAATGAGCTCTCCTCGGTCAGCCATCAACCCAAAACACACAAAGCACCCAAAGCACCGGACACCCAGGTCCACCTGATTACTACTCATTCACCCCATCGGCCTCCCCACCAACCTCCCCACAGGTAAACGAAGTGGCGTGCCGTCTGCTTTTTTCCAAGCCATTGGAATACGTCCATCACATTGAACGCAAGTCAAAGACATACGCATTGGTTGTAAAACAAAGTACCACCGCCTCTGGGGTACATATCACAGCTACCTATAACGCTAAGACTAAGTCGAAGTATAAATCCAAGCCTTCCTCCCCCAGCCCCAGTTCAAAGCTGTCCTTTACAAGATTGTCCATTTGGAATCGCTGGTCAGACAGCGCAACTCCTTCCTAACCGTAGACCACTAGGGGTACCCTACCAACCTCCCGTGAGCCGTGACTCATCATGATGCATGCGCCTGAATTGACCAAAGAATACCCAGCCGGAAGGAGGTTAGACAACCAAGTGTTCCTAGAATGACTGGTCTCTGTGTTATTCGACTAAGGCGACCAGGGAAGCAACATTATCTCGGCTTTCCGCTTAGGTAAGACACAAGCAGATTCACTCAAGGCTCGTCCCTTTAAGGTTGTGGTCCAAGACGAGGTAGAATTTCGACGCACTCTCCTAGGAAACTCATGTCTCGAAGGCAAACCGTTTTATATGTTGAGAAATCTCCCCCTGAAGATCCAAACAAAATGAAACTAGCAGTTGATGAGCTGAAGACCCTTCGGGCGAGTAGTGAACCGGACCTCATATCGTGGATTTTCGTGTAGTTCGGGAAACTCAGAGAAACCGTTGGAGGCCAACTTTTGTCACCCCAGGACAGTAACGACAAAGAACGGACTGCCTGCGCTGTCCGCTATAGTTCGTAGTCCGCTAAATAAACTTGATGAGATCCAGACGCTGGCCGCAGGTGTTTGTCCTGGTTTAATGGCTTCACTGAAACAGGTTGTTTCCCAGAAGTCATTGACTCTGAAGTGTCTATTCCTGGATACCACCTATCTCGGGCCGATCGCCATGGGAGAAATTCGGGAGGCGGCGTAATACTCTACTGGAGGGCGGATCTGATGTCTCAGCTATTTGAGGTCTAGTGAGAAAATGACAGCAAATTCCATGCCCTTTGGTGCCGCATTCATGACGGTGCAGATCTTCCAAATGGGTGTCATCTACAGGGCGCCACTGGGCGCGAAAGCTCGCCTGTTGGAACTGATCAAGAAGCACGGTGCTGGAAAGAATTGTCTTATGCTGGATTTTAAGGCTCCTAATATCGACTGGGATCTCTTTCTTTGCAACTTTCCACCTGATTTCTTTGATGCCGCCCTCATTGTTACCGTTCTCGACTGCAGCCTGTATCAATATGTCACCAAGCCGACTCGCATTCTCACCGGCCAGTCGCCTCATATACTAGGTCTCGTGCTCGCCCCAGCGCAGTCAGGCATCATGGACATAACAGTCTGTCAAACCGTTAGTAAAAGTAAGCATTGTACTATTCTATGCTAACAGACCTGTCACTTTACCATTCACAGCCCACATGCTTTCGGCCGAAACTTTCCTCTGTCGGTGCACGAGCAATGACCTTAGGTAGGCTGTTACTTTCATTAACTACACGCACTGTTTATGAAGTCTCTAGACGGACCTAAACTATACGGCACACGTAAAATTTCCACTTGTGGCCTTGTGTCGAGTCGTGCAAGTTGAAACAAAAGTGCCTTTGTACCTTAACCGTAAGTTCTCACAATAGTGTCCGTACGGCGTAGACAAGATCTCCACCGCCTCGATGAGAGGCCTTGGCAATATGTTCAGCTTCCTGAGTCGAAAAAGCTAAGCAGGACCAGGAAGCTGCATGTCGGAATTCGAGCCACCCCTCTGAACTCCGACTAGCAAGTCGCATTCAGAATTTAAGAGAGGTACGTGAAAGCATATACTCCGATTTCGGGCGGATAAGTTATGTAACTAGTTTTGAAACTTGCCGGAGTTATAAGGGACAACAAACTCCGTAGAACACCCTGCATCCTGTTTGTGGCCGCGACCTCCTAAAGGTGGCTTGGGAAGTTAAGTGCCATATGAAAAGATAACCCACAGATCCTCCTCATGCAGAACATGCTTGAGAAGATATCCACCAATGTGGTATACACCGAATGAATCCGGGTTACAAATAGGAAGAACAGCACACTTGTCGTAGTTGTCGGGTAGTTGCCAATTAACGGACCAATCGTGCAGCTGGTCCAGCGCCATTTGGCGTCTGACCGCGTCCTCAAGAATAGCTACTTCTGACCATAGCTTGAGCTCATCAGCGTAGATTAAGCAGTCGGCTTGAAGCGCTGCAGGAAGGTTATTAATGTAAAGCTTGAAAAGTTCTGGACCAAGGGCAGATCCTTGTGGGACACCGCTAGTCATAGGCACAGAGCCGGATAGCATTTGGTTCACCTTCCTTTGATGTGACCGATCTCTCAATAAGTCCGCGACGCATGCAAGAACTTATTTGCTGACGCCAATTACTTGGAGGTTGAGCAGAAGTCGTTTGTGTGGGACTTTGTACAAGGCCTTGCTGAAGTCAATGTAGCTAACAGCTTGGTATCTCCTGTCATCTACTGGTCTGGCCCATGCTTCTCTGGCAACAAGCGGGTTAGGGATACAAGAGCGAGCCCTGCGGAATCCGTGCTGAGCGGGGGAGATGGCACACAGTCGTTTGCAGTGGGTTTGGAGGGCGCCCTTGACGATCCGTTCCATGAGCTTACAGCTCCCAGCCGTCAGACATATCGGTCGATAGTTTGCAGGATGGTGCCGGTTCCAACCTTTGTACTCGGGCATTAAAATCTCTACTTTCCAGTCAAGTGCTAGGCGCCGGTCTGCAATGGAACGCCGGGAAACTTGTTGTATCGGCGCAGCAAAGTATGCTGCTGCCATCTTGAGGAATAACGGGTGAAGTCCATCAGCGGCCGGTGCGGAGTTAGGGTTCATTTCAAGTAGGAGTCACTTGACTAACTCGGGAATGCTTTCGATATGCGTGAGAGGAGAGTAATACGTAGCCAGTTCGTCAGTAAGTAGTGACGGTTCCACGGAGTACATCGAAGAGTAATGCGAAACTAGTAGTTGAGCCTCCTCGTCATCTTCGTAGAGCACTGTGTCCTCTTTCTGGCAGGATAGAGAAGGGATACCACTGCCAGCCTTAGCTTTTCGCTTCAAGTAGGAGAACAGCTTCTTCGGGAAGGTTCGTGGTTGCATAACTAAGCTATGCTTACAATGTGATTGTTTCTGGCGCTTTCTTAGCGTGAACACATTACTGATCACTTTGTACTTCGTGTACTCTGACGTTTCCCGTGTCGAATTGAACGTTTCCCACAGTTTACGTCTTCTGTGCATCACGCATCCCACCTCCCGGTCGATCCAGGGGGCCTTTGGGAAATTGCCTGCCCTTTGTGGTAGGGACAACGTTTTCGATGCTCGAAAACATCTTCGCGCGTAGTACGTGCAAAACATCATTAAGATTCAGGGCTTCAATATAAATAACTGAAGTAATTGTTTATTCGCATATTTATAGGGACACACAAAATCTGGAATGGTCCTGACTGTGGTGCTTGCCACTTTCAGTAATCCGGATGGGACAATACGCCAGAAGTTGTGGCGGCGTATCTTGTGATCATGTATGGCAAGGCGACGTGCCCAAAATGAGATTGTAGTGTGGTCACTCCATGCTGATGTTGCATTCTTGATGCTTCTTCACCGCAGTTGGGCTAAAGCAAACTACACTTAAACTAGGTCTTTTTCAGCTGCATAAATTTCATTCCGCTTTATTTGGTTTGTTCTGCCTCCCTGAATAATGTTCTATTAACTGGCCACGTTGCGTACACTAATTGCGCTTATCTTCGGTAATTTTGTTGCGTTTGTAGCATTTTAAGTAACTTGTGGACATTTCTTACTTATCACGGATTTGTTGCTGGCCAAGTTACTTCATATGGTAATTCAGCGAAGAGTTATGCCACCGTATCTGTATGCATTATTGGATTTATTTTATTTCAGCTTGTTGTTTAAATTGAATGGCTGTAGTTTGATATCTCTGGTATGGTTGCGCTTGATGTGTATGTTGACAAGGTGCCTACCTGTCTATTACCCACTACATCGTTCATACTGGCTCCAGGAGACAGTTGGTCGTTGCTGGAGGGGACGGGGTGCACGGTCGTTGTGGCCGTGCTAGGCTCAAAGAGCGGTTCCATGCACTCAGTGTGGAGCGGACTACGTTCCAGCCACCGCCTTGTGTGCGCTTAATTCCCAAATACAGTGTGCTTGTGTTTGCCTGTGAAGGTGTGTGGGCCGGCTCCGTTGATGAAACGTGGTTCCCATCCTCATGCCTCCCGGTCTTATTCCTTCGCGTTTACACTGGATATGGGTGTGTGATTGGAGCTGTGGGTGGTGCAGCGCAAGCCATCCATGGTCCCTCTGTAGGCGCAGGCGTCCTGTGGCTTGCCACAGTGACAGGCAAATCCGAAACCGGATGCCGCCAACCATGTTAACCACAACCTCCAGGATGTCGGTTGACAATCAGGTCCCGGAGAAAGCCAGTAAAGCTGGCTGACGCCCTGTAATGAGAATAGGCATCCCGTCAGGCTTATTATTAATGCTGCGTACATTGGCAAAAATCACTCGCAAACCGTTTTTCTTCTCACCCTTGTTCTACAGGATAACATTACCTACACCGAACACCGCTGAAGACGTATCTGCGATGCTCCCATGGACACGGATTCAATAAAGAACAAAGAAAAACCCGCACTTCATAATCATGACACACTAAAGAACCTAGGAAACTGATTAATTCAATACAAGTCACCTGAGTCGTCCGACTTCAACAGCACCAACCACTTGTAATGGACTCCGAAGGCGACTACACAGCCATAGGGAACAAATTGGCGTTGCGTGACTGCGAATATCCGCGAGGGTAATCGGTCAGATACCATCTTGCCAATGTATATCAACAGCCGGCAGTGTTCCAGGACGTGGTGGGTCTTCGTCTGGCAAGCGTTTTCCCTACAAAAAGCCACAAATGTCTGTTTAACAACACTGCGACTTGGCGGATGTGACTCGCCACTCAATAAAGTCACCGCCCCTAACACATTGACAAGTTGATTGACACCATATTTACAAGTTCTGTGCATATATCGGCTCTCGCCTGAACACGCCTACATATCTGACTAGTGACATACCACTATTCTTAAGTATTTCCACCCGTTTCCTCATACTTCACTCACGGACCTACATTGCTTACGGGACTTCATCGGACTACTTCCTCATCAGCATACCATATAAGTGATCTGATCACTATTTTTACCTCTCGCATTTTGTGTACATAGTCTACATACATACATATATACAACAACCTTTACTACTCCCACTGTTGGTGCTGCTTATTCCGTTATCATGTACAATAATGCAATATGCTGATCATGCCCAAAAGGCGTGTCTCGCTTTGTCGAGAATAAAATACTTATTTATTTATTTATTTATTTACTATTTAGACATGGGCTG
>OX104066.1:46901462-46959723 GCA_944474145.2 Dicrocoelium dendriticum | reverse complement strand
TATATATATGGTTGGCGGGAGAGCCTATGGTGCGCTGAAGCTGGTGGTGGCTAGATCCTGACAGATGGTCTACCAACTGCTGCTACTGTTGTGTCATTTGCTCATGTCCTGGGCGCCTCCTCCTGGCGACCGCTGGGTTGGAGTTGCGTTACCAACTTCTCCTTGCTAGGATCCAGGACACCACGTGCTAGACCCGCTGTCATTCGGGTGTTCATTTAATCGAAGGCTTTGGCTGAGGGCCCGAGTCGTTCTCCTGTCAGGTGTGGGCGCCCTGGCAGTATCCTAGTCCATCCTCTTCGGAGGTTAGGAAGTGGTCGATGGCCCACTTCCCGTAAAACCTAGCCATGGGAGACAACAGGTCTAGGGGTTATAAGCTCACAGCTCGATTGGCGTAGAGCACGAGCGCCACGCATTTTTGCTGACGATGGGAGGACACCTCCGGTTGTTCAATGATTTGCTACTGCCCGCCTCAAGCCAGGCAGCCCCTGAGCAAATTGGTGCGAACCCGCCAAAAACGCACATTTGTCTGGCCGTGGTCGCAGGTGCGTATTCAATTGCGGTCGCAAAATTTATGATAACTGTTCCAGAACCTCAAAGGTTGCGTGTGACGCCCGTCAAGCAGATCCCAATCGGTCTTTGCAATCACATTCCCGAGCTGGATCTGCTCTCCACTGCCTTGTGGGTCAGGCTATTGAGCCAATGGATCCGGGCGGAGTCCCTCAAGCGAACATCCATACCACCCACTGCCTTGTGGGTCAGGCTATTGAGCCAAAGGCTCCGGGCGGAGTCCCTCAAGCAAACATCCAAACCACCCACTGCCTTGTGGGTCAGGCTATTGAGCCATAGGCTCCGGGTGGAGTCCCTCAAGCAAACCTCCGAAGCACAACGACCACCTCGCGTGCGATTGCCCACCAATGCAATCAGATGCCTGCACGCAAAGCACTCAGCATCGGGTGCTGGAACGTGCACACACTAATGGACCGGAACTCCAGCGAGCGCCCGGAGCGACGCACTGCACTGGTCGCAATGGAGCTGGCGCGCGACCACATCGATATTGCGGGGCTCAGTGAAACTCGGCTCGCTGAGCAAGGTAAGTTGCATGAAGCAGGTGCTGGCTACACCTTCTACTGGGTGGGGAACGCCGCCTCAGCGCCACGTGAACATGGGGTCGGATTTGCAATATCCGACCGCCTGAATGGCCAGTTGGTGGGTGAACCAACGGGCATCAGCGCGCGACTGTTGACGGTTCGCCTACGACTCGGAAGAGGTAAGTTTGCTACTTTTATAAGCAAGTACGGTCCGACCATGTGTTATCCTGATGACACGCGTGATCAGTTCTACACTGAGCTACCTCCGTGATACGGTCTGTGCCGAGGAACGACCGACTATTTCAGCTTGGTGACTTCAACGCGCGCGTTGGGCGTGATGCATCAGCGTGGACAGATGTTATCGGTGCGCATGGCATTGGTTCAGCGAATGGGAACGGTGACAGGCTGCTCTAACTCTGTGCCACTCACGACCTGACGATCACGAACACTCGGTTTGCACTGAGTGCGATTGGTATAGCAACTTGGACGCACCCACGGAGTGGTCACGCTCACCTGCCCGACTAAGTCATCGTACGTCAGCGTGATATGCGTGAAGTGCGCATGACACGTGTACTGCGTGGAGCTGAGTGTGGCACTGATCATAAATTGGTGCGGACCAAACTGTACATTTATTTTCGTAAATCTGTGTATTGCACTCCCGCCTTGTATCGGCGTAACTTTAACATTCTCTCCCTCGGTACGGTGGCGAAAAGTACTGAGCTGGAGTGAGCGATGGCTGCACGCCTGTGTGATGTGGACTGCATAGCCAATGTGGGCGACCTGTCGCACCACATTCGAGACCAGGTGACAGCTGCTGCGGAGGAGACCATCGGGCGCGCAAACTGTAAGCGGCCTGATTGGTTTGATGACAACAATGTGACGATTGACGCATTGGTGTCAGAGAAGAATGCAGCATTTGCTGCACATGTGGCAGATCCCAGTGACTTGGGGAAGAGTAGTCAGTTTCGCAAATTTCGACGGCGACTGACCCGAGAGCTCCTTTGCATTAAAAATGCATGGTGGGCGGAGAAGGCGAAGCAGATGGAATGCTACGCCGAACGCCGTCAACACAAGGAATTCTTTGACTCCTTGACGGCGGATTATGGACCGTGATTGGAGCCGCTGAGGACACTGATCGATGGTAGTTCAGGCGCTACCTGCACCCAGACTGCAGAGATAATGAGGTCTGGCTGAGACACTTTGACTGTCTCTTGAACAACCGTTCAGAGATCGACTGGCCTACATTGAACGGCCTCAAGCAGCACGATGTGAAGGCGGATCTGGCAGATACGCCGACACTGGATGAGACGCAGAGAGCACTTGCTCAGCTGCAAAACGGCAAGTGTGCCGGAGCCGGCGGGATCCCGCCTGAAGTATTGAAACACGGTGGACCCGCGTTGTTGTCTGCGCTGCACCACTTGGTGCAACGCGTGTGGATTGACGAGGAGGTGCCTCCTGAGCTGAAGGATGCCCTTGTGCTACCACTGTACAAGGGCGAAGGGAGCAAGAAATGTTGCACGAATTATCGTGGCATTAACTTGCTGAGTTGTGTGGGCAAGTTGATTGCCCGAATTTTGCTCAACCACCTCCTCAGTCAGGTTGTGGAACCAAAGGTGGCGGAGGAGCAATGTGGATTCCGTTCGGGTCGCAGCACTATAGATATGGTGTTTGCGGTTCGTCAGTTGCAAGAGAAGTGCAGAGAACGACACCAGCCATTGTACTCGCTTTTTGTTGATTTCACCAAGGCATTTGATACGGTGAGCCGCGAGGCATTGTGGCTGGTGTTGGGTAAGTTTGGTTGCCCGAGTTAGTTTGTAAGTTTAATTGAATGTCTGCGCAGTGGTATGCGGGCGAGGGTGCAGCTGAGTGGAGAGACCTCTAATGACTTTGCAGTTGTCTCTGGTGTGAAGCAAGGCTGTGTCTTAGCTTCTGCCTTGTTTAATATCTAGCTTCATGCAATGATGTCATGAGCTTTTGATGCGGCTTGTGCTTACGGTGTTCGTGTGGAGCACCGTATTGATGGTGGGTTGCTGAACATCCGTCGTTTCTGTGCGAGAACTCTAGTCTGTGAGACAGCTAACCGTAGGTTGCTGTTTGGTGACGACTGTGCGTTGTTTTCACACAGCGCGGATGAGTTGCAGCACATGGCTAGTGCTCTGGCTTCGACAGCGGCCAAATTCGGGCTCACCATCTACACAAGCAAAACGGTCTGTCTCTTTCAGCCTTCACCGGAGGTGCAAGCTTCAATATTGCCGCAAATCAGCATTGGTGCTGAAGCAATGGAAACCACCTCCCTGTCTCTCAGCCTGAGAGCTTCGTCTGATATGCTAACGGGCTTTTTATATAGCCTCTGTAGTCCCGCACATTTATTTTCTCGCGACATGCACTACTGTTATCCCCACTTTAATTTGACTGCCTAGCTACATCTTGCTGACTTATCCAGTCTCATCTAAACGCTCTTTTGCTTTCTGACCTCTCCCCAAACACTCCTGCTTCAGCTTCAATCTTTCATTCTTTACTGATCCGTGTTCCGCTCGATTCTCGTCGTATTTCGCCACTTATGATATACGTGTATATGCGATATCTAAATAACAATTACATGCATAGTGGTACAATAGTTCAGGCATCGCCGCAATTGGTTGACTGCATTCCAGATGCATTCCTTTCTTCTGTCTGTGTGGCTGTCCCTGTTCGTTTCCTTTTTCTCCCGAGTCTGTCACAGGTACGGCGACACGCACCCAAGGAATTGTCCTCCGTTTCGACAACAATCCAAGGCACACATTTCCTCTACCTGGACATGAGCGGAAAATTATCAACTTTTTAACAACTTACTAACTGGACAAATCAATCAATTCTTCCGCGGCATGAACCACTGAGTCCAATTTATCTAACAATACCTATTCCACCTATCTCTTGACTGGAGGACTTTCGACTACGGAAGGCACATTCTCCTGCCAAGACAAAGCTTGAACAATCGGTCATTCTAAGCTCTTCAATCCGCTTTGACCACTCAAATGGCCGTGGTTACCACAATCTCTAATCAATTTCACTACATATTCCGGGGATCTGCGATTCTTTCTTCGGAACCTATCCTGTCCTCCAAGACTTCAACATATTTCAACGTATATTCTTCAAGACTTCACGTGGTTTTGCAGATGATCAACACATCATATCCAGAAAGAATGCTTAGTTCCTGACCTACCGATCTGGAACAGGAGAGGACCCAGGCACGCAATGGCCGCTCGCATAACGCATCAGTCAGCAGAAAAATGGGACTCAACTTGACTGCGAATAACGGAGCAGAAGAACGTTCAACAAGAAACATAGCCAGTTACAACTTGCCATTCAATGGATTGGCGGCAGTGTTTCAGGACGTGGTGGGTTTTCGCCTGGCAAGCGTTCTCCCTATGAAAAGCCACAAATGTCCGTTTAACAACACTGCAACGTGGCGAATGTGACTCGCCACCGAATAAAGTCACAGCCCATAACTTCACACTGGCATCTCAATTAGAATCATCATACTGGATAGCTTGCTCTTCAATTATCTTCCAATGGATCACTCAGGATTCTTTATCTATTATTACTCGAGGTATGACTGCGATATATGGCAGAGCGATTATGTCCAAACAAATCGTTCTTTGGTATGTTCACCATCGCACAGTTCCAAGCATGGACATATGAACAGTTTTCTACTGTCACTACAGTTCCCATAAAATGTCTGTACAGCTGTACATACCTGATCATGTCTCAACTGGCGTGCCTCGCATAGTCGAGAATAAATATTTATTTATTTATTTATTTATTTATTTATTGGGAGTGTGATATCGACTGATCAACAGCTACACGTTGAGTCGCGTAATCGCGTGTCGAAGGCAGCAGCGGCGTTCGGTAAGCTTGAGTACCGAGTGTGGAACGACCATCAGCTTAGCATTGGCACAAAGCTGATGGTGTACAAATCCATGGTACCGTCCGTCCTTCTATACGGCAGTGAAACGTGGACGATGTACCGTCGGGATGTGCGATATCTCGAGCGGTTCCATCAGCAGTGTCTGCGTTGGATTTTGCGGATCTTCTAAAGCGACAGAGTTGCAGGCACGGAAGTTTTGCGCCGAAGTGGGATGTATGCAGTGGACTGCATACTTTTACTGCGACACCTGAGATGGCTCGGTCATGTGAGCCGTATGGATTCGGCGCGGATACCGAAACAGCTTTTATACGGTCAGCTGAGTGTAGGGAAGCGGCACGTGGGGAAACCAAAGGTACGATACCAGTACATGATTAAAGTGAGCCTCACACGTTCTAACCTTGATTGCAGATCATGGGAATCGAAGGCGGTTGATCGGCTTACATGGCGTGATCTAATCAAGAAGGCAGTTGCTGAAGTGCTGGAGAAAGCCCTCATGCATGCAGAGAAGAAGCGGCAGTTGCGGAAGCGGCAAGCATCAATGGGTTGTTCTCCATCGACATCAAGTGCATGGTGCTGTAGAACATGCGGTCGCAAGTGCCTGAGACAGGCAGGCCTAGTGAGCCATGAGAGAGGTCACTCGGGACCACTGCCGAAGCGCCGACGGGTCCCGCAGTGAACGTATGCAGCACCGGCTCAGCGTTTGTAGGCAAGCTGAATTCGATTTACTAACCGCATGCTTGCAGGCTAATCTCTTTATTTCAGGTGGTGGGTTTGGGATTCTCTCCTAATGCCTTTCTTTCTCATATAAATGTCAAATGGGCCATGAGCTGTGCCATTTGGGGCCACCAGGTAGGCGACGACGGGTCCTGCAGAGAATTACGGCGAGCCGGCGCAGCGTTTGTAGGCACGCTGAACTCGATTTACTAACCGCGTGCTTGCATGCTAAGTCTCTTTATTTCAGGTGGTGGGTTTACAGTTTTTACATTAATGCTTTTCTTTCTTATATAAATGTCTACCAGTACTATATTCCATTAACTTGCACACCTCGCCTAAGCCAATTGTATTTGATCTCCGCAGCATATTTGTGTTCGTGGCATTCCGTGAACTATATTTCCTGACCTCGTGCTCTTAGCTAGGATTTGTTTGTAAACAACTTATTACATATGCTATTTAATTAATGTTTATATCACCGTTTCCTTATGCATTAATCTAGTATTTCTCTTTTTCTTTCTCTCTCTCAAGTGTTTGGTTGTTGTTTGATATCCCCGGTGTGGATGCGCTTGATGTGCATGTTGACAAGGTGCCTACCTGTCTAGTACCCACTACCTCGTCCATACTGGCCACAGGAGACAGTTGGTCGTTGCTGGAGGGGACGGGGTGCACAGTTCTTGTGGCCGTGCTAGGCTCAAAGAGCGGTTCCATGCACTCAGTGTGGAGCGGACTATCCTCCAGCCATCGCGTTGTGTGTGCTTGATTCCCAAATACAGTGTGCTTGTGTTTGTCTGTGAAGGAGTGTGGGCCGGCTCCGTTGATGAAACGTTGTTCCAATCCGCATGCCTCCCGGTCTTATTCCTTCTGGTTTACACTGGATATTGGGTATGTGGTTGGAGCTGTGGGTGGTGCAGCGCAAGCCATCCATGCTCCCTCTGTAGGTGCAAGCGTCCTGTGGCTTGCCACAGTGATAGGCAAATCCGAAACTGGATGCTGCCAACCATATATATATATATGTGCACATGTCTTTAAATAGATCAATTTGCTGTTCGAACTATGGTGGTAATCTAGAACAGTATAAGGCACAACGAAGAGTGAAAGAGAGTAAAAGGTTGGGAAGTGCTTTTTTTCAGTTTCACGCAACGAAGTTGTTTTTTGTATTCATGTTCAGGCAAATCCGAAACCGGCGTGATCAAGGTTTAAAAACTGTTGTTTATCACGATGATAATCCGGGTTCAATCGTGTGTAGTTGAAACGGTGTCAAGAAGAGTTGATTTGTGAATCTAGTCGACTTGCCAGTATGTGGTTGTGTGCTGTGACTTTATTCAGTGGCGAGTCACATCCGCCAAGTCGCAGTGTTGTTAAACAGACATTTGTGGCATTTTATAGGAAGAACGCTTGCCAGGCGAAAACCCACCACGTCCTGCTACACTGCCGTAAAGCATGTTGAACATTAATGTTGAACTGGCAAAGCCGCTTGACGACTGGTTTCACCTTCGGTTTTTCGCGGGGTAATGGCTTCTAATTTCTTCTGTTAGTTGGACGGGTATTTTGGTCTGGGTCGCCATGATTTTTGAGGTCGGTGGAGGAGAGGGACATCGCGATTTTTCTTCTTGTTTTATGTCCAGGTGAGCAAAAGTTTCAATTTTTCCGCTGTCCAGATTTTTCAGATGTATAACGTATGGGAGTATGAGGATATGTCCAGTTCTCCATACTGGACAAGGGTTATGGTGATTGTAGGTCGGTCCTTGCGGAGTTTTACCATCCTCCATGTCAGTCCTTGTGGGTTGTTACGTCCGTCTTGAGCCAAAACTGTTCCTCAGTCCAATCCCAGATCTCCAAGATGTCCCGGACCTCAGAGAAAAGGGAAAGTGAGAGACAACAGAGAGAAGACCGCAAGAACAGGCATGGAGTTGCATATTGTTAATGTCTTGTGTTATAACATTTGGGCTTGAGACAAAAGCATGTACACTGTGCAACAATAATTATGCTGAAAATGTCTTTTGAGTATCCTATAGAATCATTAGCCGTATAGGTGGATTGATATCGCCTGCGTAGGGACCAGAGCGTTGCACCAGTAAGTAAAGTACGTGTATCCGTTTGATATGAGTCGATAGTTGCGTGGGGATAGAGCAAAGAGAGCTAGAATGTTGGTAGTGATTGTCAGGTGCATGAACAGCACGTAGTTAGTGTCATCCGAGAGGGGGGGCATAATAAGCGAAAATAAATAGGTTGCTGCGAGAGAGTCTTAAAGATCAACTGGTGGTAGGGCAGCGGAGGGACTGGATGCAGATATTCTAAAGGAGTAAAGGTTATTGAGATAAGGGGTGGCTACTTACAAGCACTGGCTCATCGCATATGCATGGGGCCAATGGCTATTAGCTACTTCTGAAGAGAAATGCCGAATTTATGACGACCGACAGATGTTGGCTCTAGGAGTGACTCAGTCGCCAGATGCAGCTATTCCAATCAGACGCTTTGTCACTAGTGTATGCCTATAGGGTCGATGCGTGTATCTATAGGCCAGTGAAGGTAAGTGATAGGTCAACAGATCAGCTAAGCTGTGACGCAAACAATCCAAGAGAATGAACATTGTAAGAGGAGCGAGCTCCGGATATCCGCAGAGTTAAATGGAAGCTATGGCGACTAACTGCTGCTAAGCAGAGATAGTGGCTCTAGTAAAGAATGAATCAGTGGCTGGTGTAGCCATGTCATTAAGACGTTTGACCAATACTGGATACCTACAGTTTCGATGAAGAAATCGACATGCGAGCGAAGCTTTAAGAAACAGACGGCAAAAGAGAATGAAGGTTGAAGAGTCAGTGGGTGGCTCATTGTAATTTACATGGAGCCAACAATGACTAGCTGTTGGCAAGTGGAGTTGGCGCGAGTAGGACGAACGACAAATATCGGCGCGCTAGGAGAGAGGAGTGACCAGCAATAGAGTTTAGACTAAGCATTCAGTTACTAGTACATCCTACGGTGGCATATAATAAGTCGACAAACCATCTGAGCTGTGATGCAAACAATCCAAGAGAATGAACATTGTAAGAAGGGAGCGACTCCTACAGAGCTTCGGGTATCCGCAGAGTTAAATAGAGGCTACGGCGACTAGCTGCTGCTAAGCAGAGATAGTGGCTCTAGAAAAGAATGAATCAGAGGCAGTTGTAGCCCTAACATTAAGACGTTTGTCCACTATTGGATACCTACAGTTTCGATGAAGAAGTCAACAGGCGAGCGAGGTTTAAGAGAGACATACGGCAGAAGAAAATGAAGGCTGGAGAATCAAGAAGTGGCTGCTTGTAGGCTACATGGAGCCAGCAATGTCTAGCTGTTGTCAAGAAAATTTTACGCGAGTAAGATGAACGATGGATAATGGCGCGCTAGGAGAGAGATGAAAGGCCAGCATTGGAGTTCGGATTAAGCCTTCAGTTACTAGTGGATCATACGGTGGTAAATGATAGATCAACAAACCATTGAGCTATGAAGCAAACAATCCAAGTGAATGAACATTGTAAGAAGGGAGCGAGATCCGGATATCCGCAAAGTTAAATGGGGGCTATGGCGACTAGCTGCCGTTAAGCAGAGATAGTGGCTCTAGAAAGGAATGAATCAATGGCTGGTGTAGCTATGTCATTAAGACGTTAGACCATTACTGGATACCTACACTTTCGATGGAGAAATCAACATGCGGGCGAAGCTTAAGAGAGACAGATGGCAAAAGAGAGAAGAGTGACCAGCAATAGAGTTTGGGCTAAGCCTTCATTTACTAGTGGATCCTACGGTGACACATAATAAGTCAACAAATCATCTGAGCTGTGACGCAAGCAATCCAAGAGAATGAACATTGTAAGAAAGGAGCGACTCCTACAGAGCTCCGGGTATCCGCAGAGTTAAATGGAAGCTATGTCGACTAGCTGCTGCTAAGCAGAGCTAGTGGCTCTGGAAAAGAATGAATCAGTGGCTGGTGTAGCCATGTCATTAAGATATTTGACCACTATTGGATATCTGTAGTTTCGACGAAGAAGTCAACAGGCGAGCGAAGCTTAGAGAGACATTCGGCAGAAAAAAATGAAGGCTGGAGAGTCAAGAATTGGCTCCTTGCAAGCTACATGGAGCCAACAATGACTAGCTGTTGTCAAGTGGAGGTGACGAGAGTAAGATGCACGATGGATAACGGCGCGGTAGGAGAGAGATGTGGAGTCGGGAAGAGAACAGTGTCGAAGGTAAGAAGAGGCGATTATAAGTGGTCTGGTCCAGTTTCAAAAAACTCTTCTTCAGGACAGTTTATATTCAGTAGTTTGGAAACTTGTGTGACAGAGAGGTATTTGCTAATAGAGAGGCGGAACTGGTTTATGTTCATGGATGCCCTTATTGTGAGAGGTAACATATTCCCTACGTGTGCGTATCTGTAGAGGTAGAAGTTGGAGCGAATGCTGCTGCGCGTTCTTGGTAGGATAATGGAGTAGGGTCTATCACGTAGGGGGTACGAAGTGATATATGAGTCTGTGACAGGGGTGATTTGGCTCCCACTGATGTTGTTAATGAGCGAGTATAGGAAAGCGAGGTTGGTTTTCAATCGGCGCAGCCATAACGGGTCGAGCTTAAGTGTGTGGCACCGATCACGGTAGCTCAGACTTGAGTGCCCCAGGAGGCGTTTTGTGAAGGTACGCTGAACCTTTTCGAGGGCTATTCGGTCGCATTTTCTAAGGTTGGTGAATACTATAGAGCAGTATTCTAGCAGGGGCCGGGCACATGTTTTGTAGAGCACAGTTCTAGATTCCTGTATTGTCATGGTTTTGAGGATGTAACCGATGAGAGAGCGTGCTTTAGCTGCGGAATAAATTACTTGTTCCACGAATTTCAGCGAACAGGAGTAGTGCACGCCTAAGTCACGTACTGTTAGGCAGTTCCCTAATGGCGTACCTTGCAGCATTAAGGTATTTGGAGGCATGGTGCATCGGTACGTAAGGACATTGCATTTTGATGGTGTAAAAGCCAACTTCCATATGTCGCACCATGCAGTTAGCGATCTTAAGTCGTATGGTATATGGGAAATGGCGGTGTGGAAGTTAGACGGATGAAATGGGAAGAAAATTTTGATGTCGTCCGCAAATAGGTAGGGTGTCTCATGTTTGAAAACCTGGAACACGTCATTAATATAGAGCAGAAAAAGTAGAGGGCCTAAAACGCTACCTTGAATTACGCTAATTTTGACTGGTTTAGGGAGTGATATAAATTCTCCAACCATTACTGACTGTGAGCGAGCTGCAAGATATGATGAGAACCAGGTGTGCAGTTTGCCGGAGATACCGTATGATTCCAGCTTCATCAAGAGTTCTGTATGTAGTACTCTGTCAAAAGCTTTCGTCATGTCTAGGAAGATGATGGCTAGTGCTTGCGTGTTGTCAATCAGTTGAGTTACATGATTGAGGAACTCAAATTGGCAGGTCTGACAGCATTTAGACGGCAGAAATCCATGTTGTTGTCGATTGATGAGGTTGCGAGTAACAGGAAGGTGAGCATGGTTTCTTTGACTATTCGTTCCATTATTCTTGAAGCTATAGGCGTGTGGCTGATGGGGCGATAGTTTTCCATGTTCTGCTGACTGCCTCTTTTGTGTTTGGGGATGACGATGGCATGGTTCCATGTGGTTGGATAAATCCCGTTAGTCATGGAAAGCGTGAATAGGTTGAGAAGTAGAGCTGGAATGTCCTGGCCACCGAGTATCAGCAGCGCAGAGGGAAGACCATCGGGACCAGGATGTGATGAGCATTTGACTGAGCTGATATATGTATATATATATATACATATATTAAGCTGCAAAATTAGAATGCATATATTTGTAACTAAATATATGCATTCACTTTCAGACTGCATTATTTATACAAAAATAAATGTACGCATTATTAATCTCAATCCCAAATATATGGGTATAGGTTAATAAAGCGTACATTTATGTATACAGAATGCTGTCTGAAAGGGAGTGCGCATATTTAATTACAAATATATGCATTCCTAATTTTGCAACTTTAACGTGCTTATAAATGGTATTGCTCCTCCAATCTATCCATGCTTATATCCTTATGTAGAAAGACTTTTGTACGCGTGTTACGGTAACACTGATCATCAGTTCTATGCTATTTAAGGGGACGGCACGTTATTACTCCCCGCTATGATTACCCAATGCAAATCCCCGCAACTGGACATCAGTGGACCAACGCACACGTTTTTTTCATTGAAGAGATATAAATGACCTTACCCGTACTAAATGAGTAAATAATTAAGTATGTGCCTGTCAGTTTTCATGGAGTTTAACGGATATCTGTAATGTTGCATATCAAGGTGTCAAGAGTAAAGTAGGGTACGCATTTCATTAATAAGCTATTACCGTTTTATGAGTAATATTAAGTGAAATTCATCACACCCGGTATATGCGGAGGTTATAGGAAGCGTAGGGAATAATAGGATGGCAAAACGATGAAGGAAATAATCAATGAACGTTTGTGCGATGTTTTCATACAAGTAGCCCACATACGTACGCAAGAATTTAGGTAGGTTTATGTTCCTGCGAACGTGACGATACGTAGTAAGGCCATATGATTGCTTCATGGGTGGCATTTATTTGTTCACTGCACCGCCCTCCAGTGTTGGCCGCGATTGGTTGCACGAGCGATGCATTTAAAAGTGTCATGGGTTCTATAGCAGCAGTGTCATAAAGACCATTAAACAGGTAGGTATTTTTGACTTCACTGTGGTAAAGGAACGGCGCTTAGTAAGCCTACGTATGTTCCACCGGGAAGCCTAATAATGGCCTACAGCGACAGTTATGTTATCGGCGCCAGGAGCCTACAGGAATGGCCTTCACTTATGCTAATTGGGTTCCATGATATTTGCATCCATGTGGGTTCTAGGGAAGACTCATATACTTGCTGCACATGTCTTGAGGGCTTCTTATTAGTAGTGGTATATTGGTCGCAGAGCATTGGTGTCGTTATCGGACCCAGCATAATCGCCGTCGTTGGGACCGTAGTCATTAAATACGGGCGGTTACTAATACCATAATGGTCCAGCAGCTGCGGTATAGTATGCACCGCTAACGCATGTAAAGAGAATGCTTCTGCTCGCCCGCAGGAATGATTTTAACTGTTCCCAGCGCAGCTGCATCAATTCTTCCGCTATGGAATTAGCAATCACTGGTCTCACAGGCGTTCTTGACTGACAGCACATAAGTTTACGTAGGTCTCACGTTGGTGGCAGCATAATCGGCAGGGGAGAGGACTGCGCTATGGGCGGAGCGCGCCTCCATAACTAGTGGTTAAGAAATGCGTATAGGTCGCATAGAGGGCATTATTGTTGCTAGGAGGGAAGCCGCAGTGGTAACCTTAGGCATTGCGACAAAAAGAACGTAAGTGATGGGCATTGTTAACGCTACTGATACAACTGGAATGGAGTCACATGGCTGTTCATTTGTTTCCGTCATTGTATGCAACTGCTTTGATGTATTATGCTGAGTAATCGTGACAACATAGAAATGGTAACGAAGATGAGACACAGATGGAGCGCTGACATCTGTACCGAGTCCGAATACTTACATCATCATGGGGAGCGTGTGAGGCGCTCTTGACCCACAACGTGCGAACACTGAGGAATGGTAAATGGAAATTTATTCCGTAGACACACATGAAAGTAATATGCATAGATGTAACGCGGTATTGACTTACTCAATCACATGGAGGCGATGTAGCGCACCTCCCGATAGTGGAGTGTATGGTTCACGTCATCATTGTCTTAGACAAAATTACCAGGAAATAAAAAATAACGTAGTTCGGTGCTAAACTTGTGCTAACTTTTCATTGCGGTGCCACCCATCAACAGGAGAAGAGGGTGCATACGGGCGACTGACCCATCGAAGCTACAACTTCCACCATTGATAAATTTTTGGTCTGGCATTGTCACCTACCTTGTCTAGAAGTTGATTTCGGCACTAGTATTGTGATCATTGCTGTCACGTTGGAACCACAGTAACGCAGTTGTTTGTGGACGGGCGGATGATATAAATAACACCAACGGCCGCAGGCTGCAAACGAAACTGATAGCGGCAAACAACGTGCTTACCGGCTGAGGTGAGTATGCACTGCACACCCCTCGCATCGTTGGTCGACGTCAATATGCATTGCACCGGTCACTACATATCCGACAGGTTTGCGAACGTTTTGCAAATAAAAGGAAACCTTTCCGTCGAGTTTTAGCACAATGCGACCACATGGGCTGTTCCGCTGGACATGAAGCCAAGCCTAATTGCTGACAAGGAAGCCTGTAGCAGCAGTAAGAGTAACGTGAGGTACGAGGCGAGGATGACCGCACAAGTGAAGTCAGTTCACGCGCTTCACAAGGTGGAAAGGACTTCTTAAACCCGGCGGCACCTTTGGCTACAGAAGGCATTTTCCATCCCTTTGGAAAGAAGGTGAACGCAATGGTGATATCCATATGGATGCAGGTGCTACACTGTCGATTGGAAGACGGGTGTAGTTATGCCGAAATACAAATGCGGAAACCTGCAGGACCCCATGAATTATCGGCTAATTTGCTTGACGTCGGTCGCCTGCAAGATCATGGAAAAGCTCATGAAATGTGCTATCAACCGACAATGCTAAGATCTGAACCTCACTTTAGTCACCCAGCATGGCTTCAGAAAGGGACATTCCTGCATCACTAACTTGCTGGTCGCTAGAGAGAAGGGGGCTTAATCAGTGGACGCTGGAAAACGTTTATATGTGGTCTTTATCGACTTCAGCAAAGCTTTTGACGGAGTCCCACGTCAGGAATTACTCGCTAAACTCTGCCGAACTGACCTAACAGGGAACTTCCTACTAAGGATCAGTGACTTCTTGCAAGGCCAGAAGATGGATGTCAAACCAAACGATACCCTTTTATTCCCAGTGCCTATGTATAGGGGCGTACCCCAAGGCTCCGTTCTCGGACCGGACTCGTTCAAGATATATCAATGATCTACCTAGTATGCTACAAACGGACTGTCTGATCTATGCAGGCGACCTCAACCAATGGTCGGAGGTGTCCAGCCCCGAAGACTCTGACCGAATACAGGGAACGCGTGACCTACCACACTCGGTCTCTCAAGTGGGGTTTGCCGGTCAACAAAGATAAGTGCTCGTTCCTTTCTATAGGTGCTGCTAAACCACTGGGCATGTATCACTTTGGCAAGCACCTACTCAAGGTTGCCACACAGGAAAGGGACCTGGGCACAATAATTGCTTCTGATCTCAAAATGACCCTCGACACGTTAAAGAGAACTGCTGTGGCGAACAAGATGTGGGGCGTCAAAAGGAGATCATTCTCTAAAATGAAGCCGCACTTATTTAGACTTCTCTTCACCTCCCACATCCGTCACATTCTTGAAATCGGACTTCCGGCCATAGCCCATCCATCTAAACATACAAGTGACAAAATAGAAAAATTTCAGCGACTAGCCTCGAAATTTGTTCTTGGGCTACGCAAACTCCCGTACCCCACCCCACTACAGAGGATAAACCCCTGTAACTTAGACTGTCGCCGACGTCGCGGAAACCTCATCTATACCAGACGCATCCTACGAGGAGAACTGGGAAAGGAGCTAAGGCAGTTTTTCAGCTAAGACTTAACAGCTCGACTCGACGTCACAGCTGGAGGCTGTTTAAACCGAGGAGGTTCAAAGTCCGCTCAGATGTTACTCTCTCTACTAGAGTAACTAATGACCGGAAGGGACTGCCGAACCCGATTGTCAATGCACAATCGGGAGTTGCAAACGTTTGCTAGACATCTTCCTATTTAGTACTCCAGGATCCCACAGGACTGATACTACGTCCTGAGCCAGGACACAGCCAATTCGCCTTCAATCCCTAGAAATAAATCGTAAGACTGGTCCGGAAATACCACAGGAATTCAGCTTGTACAAAAGGCGCGAATTTGGAACGGTGTCAAAAGCTTTGGAAAGGTCAATAAACAGCAAGTCCACTGCCTTCCTGTAATCAATGGCTTCGGCCCAGTGTTGACAAGCGGTTAACAAGTTAGTAAGGCAAGAATAGCCCTTACGAAAGCCGTGCTGAGAAGGATTAAGCAACTCAAACGCTTTCAAGTGTCCTTCGAGAGAGTCCCTCACGAGCTTTTCCAATAACTCAACCAGCACACTCTTTAAACTGACCGGACTATAGCTATCAGGGAGGTGCTTATCACCTTTCTTAAAAATGGGACAAACAATAGCCTCCTTCCAGTCATTGGGTAGAGAGCAGCCGCGTAGATACTTCACAAAGGTTGCGTATTGGGACGGCAAAGTTCATCAGCCAACTCGTACAACAGTTTGGGATGAATAACATGCCCACCGGCACCTTTATTGGGATTTAATTGCCTCATAAGCCGGAGCATTTGACCCTCGGTTTTAGAAACCTCCTCCAAGTGGGTGCCCTCAGGAACTTTTGCCTGGAGACTGATATGCGGCGGCTGTGACTCTCGAACATAAACCCCAGCATACTGTTCTCCGAGAAAACAAGCTTTTTCGTGATCCGTGACAACAGCAGTGCCGTCCGGGCCAAACAACACTGGGATGCACGAATTCATGTTGCTTCGCCTTTTGACGTGAGCGGAAAAGCGTTTCCAGTTTGATGAGACTATACGAGGAAGCTCTGCTTCATGATGTAGACGAGCACCTCGTAGATAATGGCTGTAGGCCTTTCGAGCTCACGCAAGCATGCTTTACGTCTCTCTCAGGTCGTTTGAATGTCGTCACTTTCCAAAATGACACAAGGCGACGTTGCGGCTTCTGCTTTCATTGTATGAAAGTCCGCGCCCCATATATTTGGAACTCGGTCGGGATGATTATTAGTCTGACGACTAAGGGCGCACTTAAATGAGAGACATGCGCGGTCCCTAGCACCGAGAGGTGATTTGTATACAACATCCGTGACAAAATCAATGGATTTAGCGAAGATCAAATCCAAGAGGGACGGGTTTTGACCCATCATGAATCCAGTAGGTCGATCGACAAATTGGTGCAGGGCAGTATGCAAGGCCAGCTCGAGAATCTCGGTAGCCCAACACCTTGTAACAGCGTCGCACGAAACATCTACCAGTCAAAGTCGGGAAGATTGAAGTCCCCCATCACTAAACACCTATTTGCCGAATGATCAAGGATGAAATCAGCAAGCCCCATAGCAACGCTGTCGGAGCATCTATAGACCAGCACAACTTTAAATTGCGCGGAGGCAATACACAGGTTAACTGTGAGTGCCTCAACATCACCCTCTGATGATCTGAAACTATACGTATTAAAGACAGTAAGTGCGGAGTTCACGTACAAAGCAACGCCACCTCCGCGCCGATCAGAGTTGCGGTCACATTCCAGCATTGCCTAGCCTGGCAAGCACACTTCACTGTCCTTGAAGTCGGTGGACAACCACGTTTCAGTGAATGCGAGAACGTCTGGACGGCCGTCGTCGACAAGAGCGCCGACTTCGCACAGCTTGTTTCGCAGGCTACGCACATGGCTTAAGATCACCTGAAGGTCTTTAACATTGTGAGTCCGTGATCATGCGCCACAAGCACCAGCTCTGGTAGGACGGAAGTGGACCGCCGGTTCACCATCCGAAAAGCCACCAAGTGGAGACCCTTTTCTCCTGCTTCACGTCGAGCTTTAAGGTCCTTCACAGCTTCCCGCAATTTCAGCTTATCCGCCAAAGGGGGTCTGGGTGCCCAATGACACCAGTGCCCTTGAGCCTAAAGGCGAACCGCAGAAGCGCTTGGCGCCCCTCCGGAGTGGACAGAACAACTCGTAACAAGCGAGCGCGAGACTTGTCAGCTGGCAAGTTACCGAGTCTGGTAAGTTTGCGCACAGTCACGCTGGGGAAGCCGGGAGGCAGGATTTTGGTAACGCATATTCTAAACCACCGAGGGTCATCTAGCATACGGTCTTTCGGGAGAACAGCAGATGACTCAGTGGCGTTCCTGAAAATAACACAGCAGCCGGTATACGAGTCTCCGCGACGCGGTGTATTTACCGAACGCTCCACGGACGTCGGTGGTTTCAGTTTAGTGTCCGTCTTTATAGACGCTAGTGTCGTAGATGTTTCCAGTTGCAACGTTCCGTAGTAGTAGAATTTAAGGAGTGGGAAGGGGCACCCGACCGATCTCTCATGTCCGCCTTGAATTTGCTGTTTTTTAAACCCTCTATTGTCATCTTTTGACAAGGGCAGAAACCTGCTGCTCTCCTTCGCTAACAGCCCAATCAAACACGCTGTCTGAGGGTTCGTTACTAACAAGGTCGTTGTTCACAGGTAAACTGACATGCGACAGTGAACAATTAGATGCAGGATCTGACAACCTGCCAGTGTCTTCTGGCAAGCTGAACACGGATATCAGGAAAACCCCTCTTTCCCTTGCGTCTCCGTCAACCGCCTGTACTGTGGATATAGCCATGACTCCCCAAAATAGAAAGCATGACAACGACACAAATGCTATTCCTGTCCTTCGTAAAATTCAATATGAAAGAGAAACGGGCTCAGCAATCCAGCATCCTGTAACGGTGTAGCATTTATTATACCGTAAAACTAACAACTTACAAATTCCCAGGAACGTTGCTACGCTTGCCATGAACACAGGGATACTGCACGCACCGGTACGGGTACGCATCTGGCAACCCCTTCCACTTGTGCCGTTCATAATGCTGTGGAGTCAGCTGTATGCTTGCAAAATGCTGTGGCAATTGCAAATTTCTTTACAGCAAAATCAACCTCATCAAGTTTCCGATAATAGTACGTACCAAAAGACATAATCGCTCAGATTCATCCACCATGATGACAGTTACAAGCGCCAAACGATCCCCTATCCTCCTGTGGTTTATCACAACGACGGAATATGAGAACCACATTAACCTTCTTCAATACAAACATACACCTCGTTAACGTGTGTATACTATATATATATATATATATATATATATATATATATATATATATATATATATATATATATAGTACAAACTGCCATCTAATTGCAACCTCTCCAGTTGGCCTAGCATACCCACCGAACAAAACCCGCCGCTAGGCAACTCTCAGATGTGAGAGTCACGGTCCGTTGCTCATCAGGAAAACTGGTTTCCGAGTTCTCTAAATGTATAAGTTTTAATGTGGTAATTTATTACGAAAGGGGTTTATAATGTGGTCAGGAACCCCAAATGGCTGAAAATTTAACTGTACCATGCTTAACTGCTGTTGTATAAAAGTGGAAAATCTAATATATAACAGTACGCGAGTGATTAAAAAAGAAACAGAATGTAGCGCTTTTAATAATGTTGAGCAGTGATTGTGGAGTGGAGTTCTGTGAAAATTGTGGTGATATATATTTGTTAGTATTGCTGCGTGGGCAACTGTTTGAGAATGAATATATATATATATAATTTATATATATAATTAATATATATATATATATATATATATATATATATATATATATATATATACCTTAAACGATTTTAAATGTTTAACGAACCCCTGTTCCCTCAGAGCCTCTTAAGCTCCGAAATGAGTAATCATGAACTTCGATGTTTACATACCATGACTTCATGCAAAATCATATTGCGTGCATCAAAATCATTCCGTTTAGCACACCTAGCAGGAAAAGGATGATGATCACAATAACAAACAGCTGCAGTCCGCACTATTAAATAAATCATTCCTCTGCGTCCACAATTGTATACCACAAAAGCATTTGCAATTAAAAACAATTTTTGCCTTCCGAATGGAAGGAAGCTGCCATCTGTCCCATCTTCAAACATGGGGACAGGGTTCTGCCTGCAAATTACCGGCCAGTTAGTCTGACGAGTGTAGTAGTCAAACTCCTCGAGAAACTGGTGAGAGATTCATTGGAAAGTCAATTGAGTAGATTTAATCCACTTAGTAATGTACAACACGGATTCCGGAAGGGATTTTCGTGTCTGACGAATCTGTTGGTGGCGCGCGAAAATTGGGCGGATGCAGTGGATAACGGCCACACACTGGACGTGCTTTCCGTCGACTTTTCGAAGGCATTTGACAAGGTACCCCATTTGAGGCACGCACAAAAGCTGTCCTCCTGCGGGGTATCTGGCCGCGCCCTTCATTGGGTGACTGCCTTCTTGGAGGGTAGAGAACAGTATGTACGGGTAGGCCGGGGCCTATCATTTAGGCAGTCTGTCCTCAGCGGCGTGCCGCAGGGCTCGGTCCTTTTACCGCTGTTGTTCTCTATCTATGTGAATGACCTACCCGCGGAGCTTGAGGTACCATCGCTGCTATTTGCTGTTGACCTGAAGCTGTGGAACATTGTTGATGCTTCTGGGGGTTCCGAAGCTATTCAGCGAGCATTGGATAGGCTTTGGGACCGGTCTACTTTATGGTTACTGCCCATAAATCAAGCAAAGTGCTCCGTACTTCGAATTGGAGGAGGTTGTCCTCCTGCGAAGTACTTGGTCGGTGGGGTCGAACTCCCCCGTGTATCTAGCCAGGTTGACCTAGGCGTCGTACACGCTTCGGCGTTACACTCCGGCGACAACTGGAAGAAGGCCGCAAGCAGAGGTTTCCGCATGTTGTGGTTAATCCGACGTTCTTTCGGAGTCTTGATGGGCTTCATCTTTACGAGGCTGTTCTCGGCTTTCGTTCGGCCTCATCTGGAATACTGCGTCCAGGCTTGTCCGCCCTGACTCGTCCGGGACAAAATGGAGCTAGAGAGGGTTTTACGAGTGGGTACTAGGTTAGTCGAGGAATTACGGGGACGGACGTACTCCGAGCGTCTACTTAGTTTGGGAATGCATTCAATGCACTACCGAAGGCTTAGAGGAGACCTAATCCTAACCTACCGTATCTGGGCTGGGAAGGTTGGTCCAGATTTATCTTAGTCATTCAGTCCCGCTAGATTGTCTGTTCTACGCGGTCATTCGTTGAAGCTGGACAAACCGCGGTCCGATCGGATTAGGGCGGAAATCCGGCTGTCACGCCGAGTCATCGACCGCTGGAACATGCTTCCGGAAAGTGTTATCAGGGAATCTACGGTTAAGGGGTTTGAGCGGCAACTTGACGCTCTTGGGTGGCAACACAAAACCTTTCCATTTTCCTGAGTAGCTTGCATCTTCGTACTTCGATTTTCATTTCTCTACTTTTCTTCACGTATTGGTATTATTTTCTTATTTAAGTGCATTTCCCTATTCTGTACCTTCGATTTCTCTTCCTATCCTATGCTTACTTCACGTGACTGCCACAGCAGGGACTGATAGGGCAGGAAACGTGGACATTAATTGGTTGGCCAGGGTGCGATACGGGTGTTTCCGTTTTAGATCCATCAATAACTGAGCACTTCAACAATTCCTCGCTCAACGATCCACTCAAGATGGAACATTCACGGGATTTTCCTATTGTTCCAGTCCCCATCTGAACTGAACTGAACTGAACCTAACATTGACGATATCTCTTCAATCTCCCATTTTACATGTATTATGCATCAAACATGCAGGAGTAGATAGACTCACACGCAAACAATAATTCACGTATGCGTTTCTTACTTATGAACATACCATTATTCCTTACTACCTTTATTAATTATTATTATTATTATTATTATTATTATTATTATGTATGCATACATATATAGGCGAATAGGTTCTACATAAATATATATCCGCAGCCGCTGCGGATAGCGCGCTCCTTGATGCTTCGTTACTGTCTTGAAGATTCCTTCTGAAGTTAGTTTATAAAGTATGCAGTGTCTTCTAAATGCTTGGATTGTTGTAAGGCTGTCACTTCTCGGTCGAAGGCTGTTCAGTGTTCCTTCTGCGAAGGGTGGCTGCACATTGCATGTTGTAAAATCGGTCCAGATCTGTACGATCCACTGCAGAGGACCACTTCCTCCGTCGTCGTCTTCATTTGTGACACATGTCGCGCTGGACTGAGTGTCAGTCGCGTTTCGAATGGCCTACCTCCAATCAGTCCAAGTCCCTCATGTCTGCATTCTGTGCAAAAGCAGAAAGATCCTCCGCTGCCCCCCAACGCAAAGTATATCCTGGCCTGTCGGACTCCAGCAAAGAAGGCAGGTACCGACACTGCACCGCTTGATGGACTGCCTGCACTGAACCCGCGTTTCTCTTCTGCTCAAACCGAGGCAATCAGCGATACTGCCTCCTTGGCATCCCCATGCTTCTCGTCACTAGCTTCTGATCCGGTTACCCCCACTGGTAAGCCGACGGCTGTTGACCACGGTAAAGCCCCAAATACCAAGACTTATGCATCCGTAGCGAAGGAATGTGCGCCACTGCCCTCGCCAGTACGAGTGGTTGAAAGTAAGGGCAAGACAGATGTCAAGGTGAAACGCAAACCATTGTCTTCACAATCGCAGTTGAAGCTAGTTCTGGATAGAGTCGGTCAGCTGGAAAAACTGCTTAAGGAGCGTCCACCTCCCCACAAGCCGCAGCTCCCCGATAACAACAAATCACCCTCTCGTGGCCGTTGCCTAATCATCATAAATGCTCCTGAGTCGTCCAAAACCACTCCAGCTGAAAGGATTATGGATGATCAAGAGTTTCTAAAACGGATGATCTCCTTACTGCTCGACGAAGGTGAGCCAGGAATCAACATCGTCTCCGCTTTCCGCCTTGGCAAGAAACAGGAGGACTCCTCTAAGGTCCGGCCCTTGAAGATTGTATGTCAAAACGATGATGAAGTCCATCGCATTCTCCGACGAGCTCCGCGTCTTAAAGGAGAACCATTTTTCGTACTACGAGACCTCTCTCCGGAGGATCGAGTAAAAATGAAGAAAGCGGTTGATGAACTCAGATCTCGTCGTGATAACGGTGAGACGGACCTACATATCGTGGATTTTCGCGTACTTCGAAAAACGCCAAGAACTCGCTGGAGACCACTCCTTGTCATGCCCGGGCGTTAGAGTTGAAGAACGGACTGCGCGTAATTTCTTCCAATGTGCGCAGTCTCAGAAACAAACTAGACGAAGTTCAGCTTCTTGCCTCCATGAATCGGCCGGATCTTATAGCTTTCACCGAAACCTGGTTGTCCCCGGATATCCTGGACTCGGAGGTGCAGATCCCTGGATACCACCTTTGCCGGGCAGACCGCCATGGAGGTAGACCTGGGGGCGGTGTGATACTCTATTGGAAGACGGACTTCAAGGCTCATCTGGTTGAAGCTACCTGTGGCAGCGATGGCGACTTCGAAACTCTGGTGCCGTGTTCATGACGGATGCAGATCTCTCATGGTCGGTGTTGTCTACAGGGCCCCATTGGGTTCCGGAGCTTGCCTGCTGGACGCGATCAAAATGCACGGTGGAGGCAAGGACTGCTTATTACTGGGTGACTTCAACGCCCCGAGTATCGACTGGGACCAACTGCATTGTGTTCCCTCTTCAAACGCTTTTGATTTCGCTCTTTTAGAGACGGTTATCGAATGTAACTTATTCCAACATGTCACAATGCCTACTCGTATAATTGCAGGACAAACACCCCATATTCTTGACCTTGTACTCTCACCGGCACAATCAGATGTCACCGGCCTAGCCGTTCTTCAGCCCATTGGTAAAAGCGATCACTGTGTGGTTTCATTCCTCTGGACTCGACGCCTTACTCTCCACAACCAAGGTCGCCTCCGCAGAAATTTCTGGCGTGTTGATCCCCAACGCCTACAAACGGCCGCCAGTACTGTGGACTGGAGTATACCCGAACCCCTGGATCTGGACGATGAGTGGAACCTCTTGTACTCCAAAATGATTTCGCTCGTTGAGCAGGTCGTTCCTGTCTACAAAAGACCTTTTGCCATAGGTCCTCCATGGATTGATCGAGAACTGAGGGGCCTAATGAACAAAAGACGGAAACTGTGGGTCCGATTCAAGCTCACGCAATCCGAGTCTGACTATTCGGAATATAAAGTGGCCAGGAATATCTGCAACTTGAAAAAACGTGAGAAACGGCATAAGTACGAACTCGGTTTGGCTGTGCAATCCAAGACGACTCCCAAGGCACTCTTCTCTTACCTGAAGAGAAGTACCAGAGCAGGCAGTGGTATTCCTGCTCTGTATTCCTTGGCGCATGTCGGTTTACTTGACGATGACGCTGCGAAAGCCAGTCTCCTGGCCATGCAATATTCATCTGTTTACTCGATGGAGACGCCGTTTCCCAGTGACGCGGTGCCAATACTCCCTTCTTCGTTGGAGCATGTAGAAATGAGCGCTGATGTCGTTGCCAAAGGCATTCGTGAATTAGATCCGAACTCCTCGCCGGGTCCTGATGGGTTGCATCCGCTGTTCCTCAAGACTGTGGCCGATTACATTGCCGCTCCTGTTTGCCGGGTATTTCGCCATTCTCTTGAAGTTGGACGGCTCCCGATTGCTTGGAAAGTGGGGATTGTTAAACCCATACACAAAGGAGGGGATCGTCAAAATCCTGCCAATTATCGACCCATCTGCTTAACGTCAATATTGTGCAAGGTAATGGAGAGGATTCTCAAGCGGGCACTTCTTCTCCACCTCGAGAACCTAAACGTCATCTCTTGTGCGCAGCATGGTTTTCGGCGGGCACGCTCATGTTCTTCGAATCTGCTTGTGGCCCGTGAAAGATGGGCGAAATCATTAGACGCTGGGAAACGTCTGGATGTTATTTTTGTCGACTTCAGCAAGGCCTTTGACAAGGTTCCTCATGAAAGGCTCCTTTATAAACTACGAGGAATAGGTGTTTCTGGGAACGTTCTCTCTTGGATCGCTGATTTTTTGGATGCCCGGACAATGCGAGTCGACGTGAACGAGACTTACTCCGCTCCTGTGCTCATGACTAGCGGTGTCCCACAGGGATCGGTCCTGGGCCCAGAACTTTTCAAGATCTTCATCAATGACCTCCCGGCGGAACTTCAGTTGGATTGCTTGATTTACGCTGACGACTTGAAGTTGTGGATGGAGGTATCCTGTCTTGACGATGCGGACCGATTACAGGCTACACTTGATACGTTACATGAGTGGTCAGTCAAATGGCGATTGCCCATAAATCGCGATAAGTGCTCGGTCCTCCCCATTGGTGCTCCTGAGCCTTTCGGGACGTACCACATTGGTGGGGCGTTGCTCAGAACTTCAATCCTTGAAAAAGACCTCGGCGTGTTGGTGTCATCTGATCTACGGACTACACAGGACACGTTACGAAGGGTTGCTGCTGCCAACAGGATGTCCCATGCCATACGAAGAGCCTTCTCACGTTTGACTCCGGATATCTTCAGACTGTTGTTTACTTCCCATGTCCGCCCCATTCTCGAATACGGATTACCTGCCGTCTTCCCTCTCACCAAGTTCGAATGTGACCTCATTGAGAAGGTCCAACGGCGGGGATCGAAATACATCTTGGAGGTACGGGACTTGCCTTATCCCCTGAGACTTCAGCGGATGAACCTGTTCTCCCTGGATTATCGCCGACGTCGCGGTGACCTGATTTTCACCAGGCGCATCCTGAGAGGAGAGATGGGGACGGAGCTGCAGGCGTGCTTTCAATTCAATGCAAACAGTTCAACTCGAGGCCACAACTGGAAACTGTTTAAACCCAGAAGGCTCCGGGTTCATCCTGCTCTCGCTCTATCAACTCGCGTAGTCAACGATTGGAACGAGTTACCGAAGCATGTGGTCGATGCCCAGACTGAGGAATGTTTCAAGCGAATGTTAGATTCTTATCTTTTGAGTACGATGGGCCCTTGCAGCTTCCACTGTAGCTGTCACGGTCCCTTGTAAATTTCCGCATAACATCCTATATATATGTATATATATATGCACATATATATATACATGTTTATATATATATATATATATATATATATATATATATATATATAATAGTGCGGACTGCAGCTGTTCGTTATTGTGATCATCCTTTTTCTGCTAGGTGTGCTAAATGGAATGATTTAGATTCACGCAAGATCATTTTGCATAAAGGCTGGCTTGCCGAACTACCTCCTGGTGGTGCCAGCTGGGTGGTTCGGGTGTACCCCGTTCCAGCAAAGTGTTCGGCGACAAAGTTCCATCTCCGTAGGGCATTGTATTCCAGCAATTGTGCTGAGGAGTATTGGGCTTCTGTTTGGTAATCTACCAAACAAAGACGCTTGAGCTGATCATTCAGTCAACGCCTCCCAATGGGCGCGATTTCCTAAATTCGCCCCGCTGCCTTGCGGGTAGGTTATTTAGCCAAAGACTCGGGGTGGAGTCCCCTAAGTCAACTTTCTACTTCGGCTTAGGCAACCGGGTAGTATCACGCCCTCTCACAAAACGATGGACTGTATTACCACGCGCTCATCAGCTACTGTTCCTGCTACTCACTTTCACGCTACTTAATCCCACGCCAATTGTTTGTTTGCTAACAATTTTCACTTTCGGTTACCCGATTCATCTGTTCAACAATCTGGCTGTGATTCCGGTTGTTCCGCAAATCAAGGAGTTCAACTTATGGCCCTTCTTCGTCCCCCATCCTCGTTTCGTCTGGCGTGCTTCAACGTTCGGACACTCATGCGGAATAGACAGCAAGCCGGTCTAGCGCACACCCTAGATTCCCTAGACGTTGATGTCTGCTGCCTTTCAGAAACCCGATTGCAAGATCACAGCACTGTGCTTATACATGGACATCCCCCACTGACCACGAAGCTAGATATCACCTGCGTTTCCCAGTGAGGCGATGCCAATACACCTCTGTTCATTGGAGAGCATGGAAATGAGCGCTGATATCGTTGCCAAAGGCATACGTAAATTAGATCCGAACTCCTCACCGGGCCCTGTTGGGTTACATCCGCTTTTTCTCAAGACTGCGGCCGATTACATTGCTGCTCATGTTTGTCGGGTATTTCGCCGTTACCTTTGCACGATAGCCAGCTGTTTGTGACGGTATGTTGTCTACACAAGGTGTAGACGCCTTGACCCTGAATGTTTGCTTAGGGCATTAAGGTTTTCAGGTAAGTCCCCCTTCTCTCCCTCTTATACTTTATTTCATAGGTCATCATGGTTGTATGGCAGCGAAGCATCAGTTCAAACGGCTGATGTACTGCTGTTGATAATGATGATGTTGGACGGCTCGCGATTGCTTGCAAAGTGGGATTGTTAAACCCATACACAAAGGAGGGGATCGTCAAAATCCTGCCAATTATCGGCCCATCTACTTAACGTCAATATTGTGCAAGGTAATGGAGTGGATTCTCAAGTGGGCACTTCTTCTCCACCTTGAGAACCTAATCGCCATCTCTTGTGCGCAGCATGGTTTTCGGCGGGCACACTCATGTTCTTCGAATCTGCTTGTGGCCCGTGAAAGACGGACGAAATCATTAGACGCTGGGAAACGCCTTAATGTTGTTTTGGTCGACTTTTGACACGGTTCCTCATGAAAGGCTCCTTTATAAACTACGAGAAATAGGTGTTTCTGGGAACGTTCTCTTCTGAATCGCTGATTTTTTGGATGACCGGACAATGCGAGTCAAAGTTAATGACTTACTCTGCTCCTGTGTTAATGACTAGCGGTGTCCCGCAGGGATCGCTCCTTGGCCCAGAACTTTTCATAATCTACATCAATGACCTCCCGTCGGAACTTCAGTCAGATGCATTGATTTACGCTGACGACTTGAAGTTGTGGATGTAGGTATTCTGTCTTGACGATGCAAACAGAGTACAGGCTACACTTGATACGTTACATGAGTGGTCAGTCAAATGGCGATTGCCCATAAATCACAATAAGTGCTCGGTCCTTCCCATTGGTCCTCCTGAACCTTTCGGGACGTACCACATTAGTGGGGCGTTGCTCAGAACCTCAATCCTCGAAGAAGACCTCGGTGTGTTGGTGTCATCTGATCTACGGACTACGAATGGTTGCTGCTGCCAACAAGATGTCTCATGCCATACGAAGAGCCTTTTCGTGTTTGACTCCAGATATTTTCAGACTCTTGCTTAATTCCCATGTGTGTCTCATTCTCGAATACGGTTTACCTGCCGTCTTCCCTCTCATCAAGTTCCAGTGTTGCCTCATTGAGAAGGTCCAGCGGCGGACATCGAAATACTACTTGCCTTATCCCTTGCGACTTCAGCAGTTGAACCTGTTCTCCTTGGATTATCGTCCATGTCGTGGTGACCAGATTTTCACCAGGCGCATCCTGAGAAGAGATGGGGAAGGAGCTGCAGGCGTTCTTTCAATTCAGTGCAAACTGTTCATCTCGAGGCCACAACTGGAAACTGTTTAAACCCAGAAGGCTCCGGGTTCATCCTGCTATTGCTCTATCAACTCGCGTAGTCAACGATTGGAATGATTTACTGAAACATTTGCTCGATGTCCAGATCGAAGAATCTTTCAAGCGAATGTTGGATTCTCACCTTTTGTGTACCATGGGCCCTTGCAGCTTCCAGTGTAGCTGTCACGGTCCCCTATGGAATACTGTGTAGCAACGAATCGCGGCCTCCACACAATGATCAGGAAGCGGTGGACCTGAGAAAGGATTTTTCCTTCTGCTCTCTACAATCCTATGATTCTGATGAACAACAGCCCCTATTAAAATTCCCGCCAGTGCCATCATCAACAGCATTACAGCAACCATTTGAACTGATTCTTCGCTGCCATAGAACCATGATGACCTATGAAATAAAGAATAAGAAGAGGGAGAGAAGGGGGCCTTACCTGAAAACCTTAATGCCCCAAGCAAACATTCAGGGTCAAGGCGCCTACACCTGGTGTAGACAACGTACCGTCACAAACAGCTGGCTATCGTACAAAGATAAGGCGGCATCGGCGAGACAGTTTCCTTACGGCTTTCACTGCCTCGCGTCATAATCAGCCATTACCCCGCAGATAGCTCAGCACCAAACACACTTTAAACAGGCAATCCGATTAGGAGACGGCAGCAGACGCATCACTGGTGTCGACTGCGAGCCATGTCCTATAAAGTCTCGAGCCAAGCAAAAGGCGAGTCATGTGGACTCCAGCCCAGAAGGCGAGACGGACTAACGTCACTCAGTTTGGTCGGTAGTGACTTCATTTCCCGCTGCCAAGTCAACTTCTGTCCACCTCGAGCCTTGCACCACCATATACCTGGTAGACTGAACAAGGCCCTCTTAGGTAAGCGGTGACCAGGCATAGGTAGCACGTGCCCGAGCCAACGCAACTTATTCAGTGATATCTGTGGTTCTAGGGAGCTAGCATGATTGTCACCACCTAGTACTCGCCTACGCATATCATCTTTACGGACACGCCATTGACATCCGACACCAGCAATGCTTCACAGACAACGATGATCAAAGACTTGAAAGCGCCTCAATCTACAGACCGAAGGGGCCAAGTCTCACTACCATGAAGCAGAACGGCCCTCACTGTGGCATTTTATACACGGCCTTTCATACGGAGGGCAATTCCCTTCTGTCGAAAAAGATGCCGCAGGTTCAAAAAGGCAGCCCTAGCCTTTGCGATGCGTGAGCTGACATCAGTTTCTATGCGCCCATCGTTGCTGATGCAGCTGCCAAGATAAGTGGATTAATCAACCACCTTGAATTCCTCGTTAACAAGCGTCAAGGGGTCATCAAGTGGCTGGTGGTTCTGCAACAACACTGCGCTTTGAAGGTGCGCACTGCATACCAAATAATGGGACCACCCTGGGCAGCCTATTCAGGGTTGATTGTGCCGTCGCAGCGTGGTCGAAAAGCAAGACGATATCGTCCACATAATCAAGATCAACTAACCTTTCTCCAGGCATGACAACAACACCATCGTGAGATTCCGCCAGGGAACACTCAATGATAGAATCCACGACGAAATTGAACAGAAATGGGGAAATCAGACAACCCTGACGTACGCCACTTGTGGTCGGAAAGCGATCCGGTTGGACACCGTAGACCCTGATGCGGCCTGTAGTGTTCGAGTATAGAGCACGAAGGATGTCCACATATTTCGTGGGAACACCTTTCCGCGCAAGTATTTCGAACAGAATGCATCGATCGCCTGAACCGAACGCACTCTTGAAGTTGAGAAACACAGCTATTGTCGGTCTGTGGTATGCGTGGCGCTGTTTTAGCACCTGCCGGAAAGTGAATATATGGCCAATACAACCACTTCCTGGGCAGAAACCGGCTTGCTCTTCCCTAGTCCGAGATTCCTGTTCTGCAGTTAGGCGACCAACGGTAATCGAGGCCAATAATTTTGTCACAACTGGCGTTAGGCTAATACACAGTTAGCACAGTCGGTGCGACTGCCCTTCTTGTATAATGCCACTAAAATCGATTCACTCCAGTTATCCGGGACACTTTCTTCCAGAGATGTTCGAACAGGGAAGTCAGTGCTTTGCAGAGGACTTCACCTCCATCCTCAAATATTGCAGGTGGGAGGGAATCCGGGCCAGCAGCACGAAAACGATTGAGGACTGTGATCGCGTTTCGAACCTCGATCTTCGACGGAGGCTCTAAACTAACCGTCCATGGCTCGTCCTGCATCACCTGAGTAGGAAGAGGTCCGGGAGCAAGGGGTCAGCTGAACTGATCTTGTAAGTGTTGCGCCCAACGAGACATGGCGCTCCTTACTGTGTATCAGCGCACCCGCGCTGCCTCTGATTGTCTCACTGACGCCTGGTTTTCTGGGACTAGGGGTTCGGATCAGCTGGAAGAGCTTGCGGTAATTGCCTACTGCTCCTGCCTCCTTCATTTCGCGAGCGCTACTCGTCCACCATGCTTCCTTGTTAGCACGTAAACTCCGCTTTAGTTCACGCCTAATAGCCCGTCTGGTCACATTGTGTTCAGAGCCAGCTGGGAGGTATCTTCAGAATCCAACAGGTTCACCAACCTCTCGGATGTCCAGTGACTGGTGCGGTGACGATGGATAGTGCCACTAGCAGCTGCTCCTGCATCGTGCATGGCCGCCGAGATCCTATTCCACGGAAGCTCAGTGTCACTAGGACAAGACAGCGAAAGTTCGGTACGCAGTGCGTCTTGACAGGCTTGCCTGACCGAGGGCTGAGACAATTTCTCAGTTGCCAATTGGAGGAGACGCTTTGTGCGCCTTCCGGTAAAGTTCATGGAGAAACGACGGAGTACCAAGGCATGATCAGTCGACACAGGTATTCCAGTACGAGCGGCAATCCAGGATGGAACCACACCACCTGTAACTTATAGCTGTGGTCAATTTGGGTCCATGGTTGGCCAGCTACAGGAGGACGCCAAGCGGCACTTCGGCGCGCACTGCAACAAAAAGCAGTGCTACTAAGAAACAACTGGTGCTCCGCACACAGTTGCAGCAGACGCTCACCGTTGTCAGTCCGTTCGGAGTTAAGCCCATAAGTACCACCCAGCTGAGCTTCTGAAGAGCTCGGACGCCATACTTTTGCGTTCATATCTCCTGAAAGTACTATAATATCTGAACATGTAGTACCGCGTTCAGTTCGTGATGGAATGTCCTTGACAGCATTAGAACTGCAGTCGGTGGGAGTAAAAGCGGAAATTACAAACAAACAGCGTTTCGTACTACTTTGAGAACCAGCTGGTTGATGTGGTCAAACGAACTGCACACAAACGGTTGTTCACCGGAATCCAATCAATTAAGAATGGCTCAGACTTGGAGCTTAGAATGACGCCTACCCCAGCTTGACCCGTGATTGCTGCATCGGTGTCTTCGGATGCGTGCAACCAATAGCGAGAGGACAAGCCAGGCGCAGTTAATTCAACAACCCCAGTAGGGTCATTGATCCTAGTTTCGGACACACACATACGTCAACACCATGTGTGTCCAACGTATGTGCTAGTGCAGCCTGTTGACCTGTTTGTCTTAGAGTGCAAACATTAAACGCCGCCATGGAAACGGGATAGCGTGGCCTTATAAGGGACTTTTGCCGATAGGTGCTGTGGGATGGTGGCTGCAGCTGGTTCTACCCCAGTGGCACTTCGATTGCTGTCAATTAAGCTGGGAATTATAGAAGGAAGGTTACTAATGGGGGTCGGGATGGGAGTAAGAGGAACAGGTGGAAACGAAAGAAGAGAGGCGTCAGCAGTAGCATATTTTCGCTTATCCGCTGTGCATACAGCAGAGTTTATTTTATTTTTGCTGTTTCTGTACCTTCGTTTGAATCCCATGGTTTCTGATGGCATTATGTCTGTTAGCAGACTTTGCAATATATATATATATATATATATATATATATATATATATATATATATATATAAGTATCACTTTTACGTTTCAGCCCCTTGGGTCTACAACGACCCACGTACGGATAGGGAAGCCCTCAATACCCTCGACCGGACGCATAATACAATGATCATTAACCGCCCACGTAGGGCACTACGTCAATGTTGATATGTTGTTGGTCGTTACCTTGGCTGTGCTGTTTTTTATAATTGGGCTCTTTTTTAAATCTGCTTTGGAGTACGCATTCGCTTTCTACCTGTTCTTTAGTGTGTATAGCTATGTGTTAAGCATCTTTGATTGGAATGAATTATTACAAACCGAAGGCTCATACGAGTAGGTTCATATCACTTGGCGTACTAACCTTTCGAGTGATACGAGTACCTCAGAGGAGTTTCCGTTTTTTGATCACGTTGAGGTGACACTCGGGCCACAGACAAATGATGCGCTGCAAGCAGTAAGCACAGATCCGCATACCATGGATTTTCATGCCTTTTAGATTTTTGATATCATCATCGAGCGCTATTTATTGTCATGGTACAGGTAAATCTCCTAAGCCGCCAATATCGTGCTTCAGAAATTTGTCCGGAAGTCCTGATTTTCCAATACAGGCCCGTATGTACCTACAACACCTTTCCTCCGCTCTCATACACAGATCAAAATCGGTGAGTTTGTTACCGACTATTTACGTCAGTCAGATCCAGAAGAAAGATTTTTCGGTTGAACGCTTAGTGAAGTTGGTTTTCGGGCATCTGGAGCACATTACTTCTATTCTGCAATCAAGTAAGCTGATATTGACTAGTTCTTTGCATTAAATTTTCAACTGTCGTTTGTGTATCCGACCTTGCTTGCACACCAATCGGCTGTATAGCATCTGCGACTCTTCTAACGTGTCAAACGTGTGTACCACGCTTTACATTCTGTGCTTCCCGAATTTGCCAGCCATATCACAACACCATGCTAAAAGTGCATCAGCGGTGCAAAGGCGCACCGTACCCACACTTCGCTGCTACGCAACCGCCACCGGACGCGCGTGTGCTGGGTGTATCGCATCGTGTTCGCCTGTCAGATGCACCTGATTGTGAAGTCCATAGACATCACCATTCACAGTATTCCAACTTGAGCGTTCAAGGCAGTACAGTATCCATACTACTGTGTGAAATGAGCTCGTTCAAATGACAATGTAGGTCCTCTTTGACGGTTTTTTGGTTGAGTGGCTCGTTATCTGTAGTGATAAAAGCATCTGTTGTCCTAGCTCGATTTCAAAGCTCTAAAGGAGCCAGCTAGTCTGACAGCACACATCCAGCTAATGATTGATCTTGTCCATAAGTTTACCTACAGTGCGTGGGCGCCGAGCAATACGTATACCGGCTTGATCGATGTTTGAAGCTACGTCATCGGATAGACGCAGTGAAAAAGTGCCGCCATAATCATAGGATAGGTTGATCAAGTAGACACTACTCCACTTTTGCATGTGGGATTCTAATAAGCAGCAGATGTCACTTGTTTGGGTCTTTTCTCCTCGGGCAAATGCTATCGACTGACAGATCTGCACCAAAGAACGCACTTGTTTAGACTCGATTAGATAAACTGCAATCGTCTATTTGACGACACATAGGCTTGTCGACAGGCATATGTGATTCTGTGATAGCGCATATGACTCGAACCTAGAATACGGACGACTATTAGAGCGAAATGGTAATGGGCTGAGAATCAGGAGGGTGAAAAAAGGAAGAGGTCGGAACGGGAAGCTGGGGCTGCGGAAGTATAAGGAGCGGGATAGGAAGACGAGGTTTGGCTAGTAACGCTTTAACTCTTGTCCCCTTCGCTCGATATGGCTGCTAGTGCGCCTTTTAAATATCTGCGGCAGCCTGGGTATCACGAGTTCGTTTGAAGAATTTATCATTGTATTGCGTGCGTAGGATACTGTTAGATTGCTCGGGTTTAGACGGGAAGATGATTCTGGTTTTTAACTAAAGACTTCGGTTCGAAAACACGGTCACAAGGCAGCGCGCGTTTTGTAGTCAACTATAGAGAGTCCGTTTCAATGTGTGAGAATCCGCCCTCAGTCCAACTCGCTAGCTTTTGGACCCTGCGACTAATTTGTCCGGCATCTTACCATTGACCAGTGTGATATGACTGGTTTCGAAGACTCAGAAAGCACCACCCGGCACAACTCATGAAATCTTCGAGGTACCCAGACCAACATACCATATTGTAACGTTCAGCCATGGCGACGAGCCTGTACTTTAACGTGGTGCGATGGTTTGCATGCCTCAACGATCCATTAGGCTATTGTATTTGTTGCTTTTTCATTTTCTGAGCCGCTCATACCAGCTTTGTCTTTGGTCAGGGATCTGACAAATTCCGTCTCCTGGCCCTCCAGTTTGGGGGCTGGATTAAGTGTGGCTCATTACTCCATGAAACTGACTCACTATAGCCCAGTGCCAAACCATGCCCTTTCCTTCTAACAACCTCTTGATGCTTTGGCCGTCGCAGAGGATAATAAACCACGCTCTATCTGCTGCATCGAGCAGGGTGGATGGGGGTTTGGGTGCTACCAATCAGGGCATCCCGCCTTCTTATTCCCCATCTTGCGCTTTTTCATCCTTAACGTCCAGTTCCAACTTCACTTCCATTCCCCCGTTTTCATTCCCCCAATTCTTGGCTCACCCCCACTTGCTTGAATAGTCGCTTGTATTCTAGTTTCAACTCACATAATCGCATGGCGTCGCTCCAATCCAGTCGACAATCCATATTCAACCAAGTGGACGTCAGTTCATCCGTTTCCTTTTGGAGCCCTCGATCCTCGCTAAGACTCGCATGCCTGAACGTGCGCACTTTGCTGCAGATTGACCAAGAGGCAGCACTTGCCCGAAAACTTGGGACCCTCTGGATAGATATTTGCTGTTTATCGGAAACCCGCCTACAAGAATCGAGCTCCGTGCATACTCTGCCATCCCCCACATGCCCTACTGACGGCACATTCTCATTGCGCCTATCTGGCGATGATGCAGCTTAAAATGCAGGTCAAGTTGGGGTCGGCATCATTTTGAGTCCCCGGGCTGAAGCTGCACTGATCGACTGGACCCCTGTCAACAGCCGGATGTGCGCCGTTAGGTCGGCTGGCTCGTTCCGGACTTCGAAGTCGCGCGGAGAGTAACGGTGCCTGTTTGTCATTGCGGCTTACACCCCAACAAACTGCAGCCTTGACTCGGTGAAAGATGATTTCTATCGCCAACTTAACGATCTTCTTCGTTATAGAAGAAGCACGGATACCGTGATGCTTGCTGAGGATCTAAATGTCCAAGTCGGAATATTTTCCTCTTATGAGCTTCATCTGGGTGGTCAACATGGTGTCGGCTCCCGTAATGATAACGGTGAGCGATTGCTAAACCTTTGTGAAGGTGCTCGTTCCTTTTTTGCGAGCAGTAACTTTCGATATAGCGCCCGCAGAAGAGTGACTTGACGCCCACCAGCCTCGGGTCAGCCATGGACGCAAATTGATTACATCGCGATTAGTTATCGTTTTAGAGGCTGTGTCCAAAACTGTCGCTCTATTTGAAGCACCAGCGTGAACTCCGATCACGCTTCAGTGTATGCCGACCTGCACGTGCTTTTCTGCGGACGTTCGCAACCTCGCTCTGAGCGCATTAACAGCAGCCAGCTGGCAAAGCCAGGTGTTCTGATTACGTATCCAAACTACGTTAGCATCTGGGTTGAGTAAGTGCCCACTGAACACCGTCGAAGTTCAGTAGATGCATATTCACCAAACGTTGCTATCAGCAGGCATGTCTTCATGTGGCAAATCAAGTTGCCAACCTAGACATTGGGTCTCTACAAACTCTCTGAAACTTATGGATGCTCACCGGCGTATTCCCGCTGGAAGCGAATACAATGAGACTCAAAAATCTCAGGATAAAACTGCATGCTAGCCTGAAGACCGCGAAGCCTGGTGGTCTCATCGTGCATCGGAACTGGAAACAGCCGCTACCGTTGGTAATCATCGTAAGTTATTCCGTCTTATACGGGAAATAAGCAGCAGGAAATGTGGTGTTAGCGAGGCAATACGCGATGAGAGCGGACAGCCAATCCACAACTTGTCAAAACGCTTGGAGCGTTAGGCAGTTTAACCAATCTGGGTTATCGCTATCTCTTTCGGGCATTGCGTGCCCTTATTTATGGGCCGTGTCCTTAGATTCGCTCTCACGTGCAGAAGTCGAATGTGAGACCAGACTGTTGAAATTGTATAAGGCCGCCGATACAGCTAGAATTCCTCCAGCTCTACAAATTCGGGAGACCTGCTCTTGTAGATGATTTACACGAGTTGCTAATGGAATTTGGGAACAGGAAGTTGTCCGGGAAGACCGGAGCCGCTCCTTCACAGTCCCAACTTTCAAGGGAGGATCCCGTTCGGAATGCGGCAACCATAGAGGGATCAGTCTGATCTCAATTGCCTCTTAGTTGCTTGTGTCTGTCGTTCTCCATAGACTGACTGGCACTCGTGAAGGCCAGATCCGCGATGAGCAAGCCGTGTTTCGTCGAAATCGAGGCTGCAACAACCACATCACTTTGCGTCAATTGTTGGAGCACCGCCATGTTTATAGGCAACCAACCGTTGTCGTGCTTTTCGACATTAAAGGTGCCTTCGATTTGGTTGATCGATGTGCTTTTTGGGACTGTCTGCTGAGGAAAGGGGTGCCTGATAAATATGTAAACATTATCAAAGCGCTGTACGCGCATAGTTCGGGCAGATTGAAGGTTTATGGTAAACTGTCGCTGCCCTTCAGTATCTCCAATGGTGTGAGATAAGCATGCCCGCTGTCACCTTTCCTCTTTCACTTCGTTATCGCTGGACGTGACTTAGAAGGTGTGGTGCTACTTCCTCGTGAGCGACTTCTTGACTTGGAGTATGCGGACGACATTGCCCTCCTATGTGACAGAGCCCGAACGTGCCAGGCTGCACTGGACCGATTAGCACTGGCTGTCAATCGTATTGGGCTATGCTTCGCTCCATCGAAATGCGAAGTTCTTCTGCAAGATTGTCAGGGACCCAACCCTGCGCTAACGCTTGGTGGTGATTAGCTAGAAGTCGTTCAGGAATTCAAATACCTGGGCAGCTATATTAGCACCCGTGGGATCGAAGCTGAGATAACGAACCGTATAGCAAAAGCTCGAGGTGCTTTTGCCAATCTTCATAACCTGCGTCGCAGACGCGACATTACTCTCGCCCTAGAGGGCAGAGTTTCTAATGCAGCCGTCCGTTCAACCCACTTCTACGATTGTCAAACCTGACCCATCAGGTCGACAGACATAAGGAAGCTAATCACGTTCGATCATCACTGCCTCCGCAGCTTAGCTCATGTCTGGTGGGAGCACCGCGTAAGCAATGAGCGTGTTCTGCGTAGCGTATTTGGTGCAGGAAGAGCTAGGGAACTGCTCAGCACCATTATATCACGCACCAAGTTTTGATGGCTGGGCCACGTGTTGCGCATGCCAGCACACCGACTCCCGCGTCGTGCATTGTTTGCGCGCCGGGGGTGCGGTTGGAAGACGAGGATGGGAGGTCAAGCGATGAATTTGTCGAGAGAAATGAAAACCCTCACTTCGAAGCTGGCGTCGGTTGGTGCATCCCGACTGTCTGGCTGGGGTCATAAGGATGATGAACACGCTTGGTTGGACACTTCCTGGTATGGCTAGGAGCCGGTCCCAATGGCGTTTGCGTTGTGAGTCCCTTTCTCCATCCCCACCTGCTTAGCCTCATCAAAGCACGATATCATTCGTTAGTCATAATGTAACTCTATTTTTGCGGCACGATAGCTGACTGTTAACTCTCTGGAACGATGTCCATCCGTTACTGGGGACTCAGCCGATGTGCCTCTGTTGTTTTCCTTCTTGTCTTGTATTGCGGCACAATAGCTGCGGCGTTTTCCATCCGCAACTAACGTGTATAATGATGCTGATGATGATGGTGCGGTCGGGTTTTTGAACCAAAGACTATGCTTGGGACACGTAATCGTCCTCTTGTCTAGGTTTGGGCAACCTGACAGTATCCGGTCCACACAATACAATACGATGATTTTCTCTTCAAATAATTCCTTTATACTGTGGTTGTCGCAGAGGATAGCCAACGACACCCTACCTGCTGCATCGAACAGAGTGGATAGGCTTGAGGATGATACTGCTTAAGCCTTCCCGCCTTTCTATCTCTTCTCTTACGCTTTTTCATCCTTGTCATCCCATTCCAGCTTCATTTTTATCCCTCTGTTTTCAACCCCTCAATTCTCAGCTCTCCCTATCTTGCTTCAATAGGCCTAGTTTCGATTCGCGATCACAGAACGTTGCTCCGATTCAGTCAGCAAGTCTGTATCCATCCAAGCGGGCGTCAGTTCATCCGTTTTTCTTTAGAGCCCTCCATCCTCACTAAGACTAGTGTCTCAATGTGCGTACTGTATTGCCGATTGCCCGACAAGCAGCACTTGCCAGCACACTGTGAAGACCCTATCGATCGATATCTGCTACACTTCTGAAACTCACCTACGAAATTCGAGCTCTGTGCTCGCCCGGCGATCCCCCACAAGCAACACTGGTAGCACACTACGTTTGTCTGGAGATAACGCTGCTTCAAATACTGGTCAGGCCAGTGTGTACAGTGCTCTGAGTCCCCAGGCTGGAGCTGCCCTTATTCCATGAACCCCATTAGTAGTAGTGGGTCAGCTGTACGCCTCGCTGCGCTTCGCTGCGACGCGACCGCCACCGGTCGCACATGGGCTGAGTATAACGCGAGGGCGCTCACCCCTACGTGGCTCCCAATGAACAACTGGATGTACACTGTCAGATTGGCTGGCTCGTTCGAAGCTTCGAAGTGGTTGCGGCATGCGCGTCCACAAATTGTAGCGTTGACTCGATGAAAGAAGCTTTCTATTACCAATTGGGCGCGCTGTTTCGCTACAGAAAATGTACGGATGCTGTGGTGCTGGCTGGGAATTCGAACCGGGCATCCCAGCCGGGTAAGCACTCAATGACCACAGTTGATCACTGGTCTCATACTCGCCAGACGTTGTTAGCAGCAGGCATATCTTCATGTGGCAAATCAAATTGCGCTGCTGGACACTGGTTCTTTTCGCAGTCTCTGAGACTTCTGGATGCTCGCCAACGTGTTCCGACTGTGAGTGAACACAATGAGACTCACTACTACATTGCAAAATTGCGTGCTAGCCTGAAGAGAGACCGGGAGGCCTGGTGGTTTCATCGTGTCTCCGAGATGAAGACAGCCGCTCCCTTTGGTTATTCTTTCTGATACGGGAAACGAGTAGCAGGAGATCTATTGTTTACGAGACCAGAGGCGACGAGAGTGGACTGCCGATCCGCAGCTTGTCAAAGCGCTTGGAGCTTTAGGCCGAACACTTTGAGAAGCAGTTTAATCAGATTTACCGACATCTCTATCGGTCATTGATCGCACTACTCCTTGGGCCGTTTCCTTAAATCCGCTCTCACGCGCAGGAGTCGAACGTGAGACCAGATTGTTAAATTTGAATAAGGCTGTCGGAGCAGATGGAATACATCCAGCTTTCTTCAAATTCGTGGGACTTGCTCTTCTATATGACTTGCACAACTTACTAGTGAAGCTATAGCAACAGGTGACTGCTCCAACCAACTGAAGCCGCTTTGTTATAGTCCCGTCACAACGAGATTGAACCTTAACATGGTGCGACGGTTTGCGTACCTCCTTGACACATTGGGCTCTACTGGGTGAGGCCCCCGGGCACCTTGAGAGCTGCTCCTATTAAATTGGTCAATAGTAAGAGGTCAGACAAACTCAGTGCTCCTGGTCCCCCGGGATGGGAGTTTGAAATGGGATGGCGTCCATTTCTGTAAAACTAACTCATCACCACTCCGCTACCTTGTCGACAGGCTTTTGAGTTAAAGGCTTTGGTTGAGGACCCTAATTGTCCTGCTATTCAGGTCTGGGTGCCCTGACAGTATCTCAGCCCACATGGAACCATGATGATTACCCCAAACTATAACTACATCCTGCATCGGCCGTCGAGAAGCTTATCAAGGGTCGTCTTATCCGCTCTGCTGTATGCAGAGCGGATAAGCGAACATATGCTACTGCTGACGCCTCTCTTCTTTCGTTTCCACCTGTTCCTCTTACTCCCATCCCGACCCCCATTAGTAACCTTCCTTCTATAATTCCCAGCTTAATTGACAGCAGTCGAAGTGCCACTGGGGTAGAACCAGCTGCAGCCACCATCCCACAGCACCTATCGGCAAAAGTCCCTTATAAGGCCACGCTATCCCGTTTCCATGGCGGCGTTTAACGTTCGCACTCTAAGACAAACAGGTCAACAGACCGCACTCGCACGTACGTTGGACACACTGGGTGTTGACGTATGTAGTGTGTCCGAAACTAGGATCAATGACCCTACTGGGGTTGTTGAATTAACTGCGCCTGGCTTGTCCTCTCGCTATTGGTTGCACGCATCCGAAGACACCGATGCAGCAATCACGGGTCAAGCTGAGGTAGGCGTCATTCTAAGCTCCAAGTCTGAGCCATTCTTAATTGATTGGATTCCGGTGAACAACCGTTTGTGTGCAGTTCGTTTGACCACATCAATCAATGTTGGTTCTCGAAGTAGTACGAAACGCTGTTTGTTTGTAATTTCCGCTTTTGCTCCCACCGACTGCAGTTCTAATGCTGTCAAGGACATTCTATCACGAACTGAACGCAGTACTACATGTTCAGATATTATAGTACTTTCAGGGGATATGAACGCAAAAGTATGGCGTCCGAGCTCTTCAGAAGCTCAGATGGGTGGTAATTATGGGCTTAACTCCGAACGGACTGACAACGGTGAGCGTCTGCTGCAATTGTGTGCGGAGCACCAGTTGTTTCTTAGTAGCACTGCTTTTTGTTGCAGTGGGCACCGAAGTGCCGCTTGGCGTCCTCCTGTAGCTGGCCAACCATGGACCCAAATTGATCACATAGCCATAAGTTACAGGTGGTGTGGTTCCATCCTGGATTGCCGCTCGTACTGGAATACCTGTGTCGACTGATCATGCCTTGGTACGCTGTTGCTTCTCCGTGAACTCTACCGGCAGGCGCACCAAGCGATTAACAACTGAGAAATTGTCTCATTCCTCCGTAAGGAAAGCGTATAAAGGCGCGTTGCGTACTGAAATTTCTCTGTCTTGTCCTAATGACACTGAGCTTCAATGCGATGGGATCTCGGCGGCCATGCACGACGCAGGAGCAGCTGCTTGTGGCAGCATCAGTCGTCACCACACCAGTCACTGGATATCTGAGTGGTCGGTGAACTTGTTGGAATCCAGCTGAAACCTCCCAGCTGGCTCTGAGCACAGTGTGACCAAACGGGCTATTTGGCACGAAATAAAGCGGATCCTACGTGCCGACAAAGAAACCTGGTAGACCAGTCGGGTTCAAGAAATTGTGGAGCCAGAAGCAGTATGCAGTTACCCTATGCTCCTCTGACTGATCCGCACCACCGCTCCCAGGAAACAAGGCGTCAATAAGACAATCAGACAACGTGGGTACACAATAAGGAGCGCCGTGTGGCTCGTTGGGCGGAACATTTTCAAGATCAGTTCAGCTGACCCCTGCTCCCGGACCCCTTCCTACTCAGGTGATGCAGGACGAGCCATGGACGGTTAGTTTAGAGCCTCCGTCGAAGATCGAGGTCCGAAACGCGATCACAGTCCTCAGTCGTGTTCCTGCTGCTGGCTCGGATTTCATCCCAACTACACTGTCTAAGGATGGAGGTGAAGTCCTCTGCAAAGCACTGACTTCCCTGTTCGAACATCTCTGGAAGAAAGTGTCCCGGATAACTGGAGTGAATCAATTTAGTAGCAATATACAAGAAGAGCAGTCGCACCGACTGTGCTAACCACAGGGGTATTAGCCTAACGCCAGTTGTGACAAAATTATTGGCCTCGATTACCGTTGGTCGCCTCACTGCGGAACGGGAATCTCGGACTAGGGAAGAGCCGGCCGGTTTCTGCCCAGGACGTGGTTGTATTGACCGCATATTCACTTTTCGGCAGGCGCTGAGCAGCGCCACGCAGACCGCGGACCGATAATAGCTGTGTTTCTCAATTTCAAAAGTGCGTTCGGTTCAGGCGATCGATGCATTCTGTTCGAAACACTTGCGCGGAGAGGTGTTCTCACGAAATATGTGGACATCCTTCGTGCTCTATACTCGAACACTACAGGCCGCGTCAGGGTCTACGGTGTCCAACCGGATCGCTTTCCGACCACAAGTAGCGTTCGTCAGGGTTGTCCGATTTCCCCATTTTTGTTCAATTTCGTCGTGGATTCTATCATGGGGTATTCCCTGGCGGAATCTCACGATGTAGGCGTTGAGGTCCTTCCTGGGGAAAGGTTAGTTAGTCATGATTATGTGGACGGTATTTTCTTGCTTTTTGACAATGTTGGGGCGGCGCAGTCAACCCTGAATAATCTGTCCAGAGTGGTCACCTTATTTGTTATGTGATTCGCACTTTCAAAGTACAACTTGTTGCTGCAGTACCACCAGCCACTAGATGATTCCTTAACCCTAGTTAACGATGAACTCGAACTGGTCGGTTGATTCACTTACCTTGGCAGCTGTATCAACAACGTTAGGCGCATAGAAACTGATGTCAGCTCACGCATTGCAAAAGCCAGAGCTATATTGTTGAACCTGCAGCATATTTGGCGACAGGAGTTTCCCTCCATCTGAAAGACCATGTGTACAAGGCCACAGTGAGGGCCGTTCTGCTTTATGGGAGTGAGACTTGGCCCCTTCGGTCTGTAGATTGAGGCGTCTTCAAGTCTTTGATCATCGTTGTCTGAGAAGCATTGCTGGTGTCGGATGTCAATAGTGTGTCCGCAACAATGATGTGCGTAGGCGAGTACTATGTAGTGATAATCATGCTAGCTCCCTAGAACCACAGATATCACTGAATAAGTTGCGTTGGCTCGGGCACGTGCTACGTATGCCTGGTCACCGCTTACCTAAGAGGGCCTTGTTCAGTCTACCAGGTGTATGGTGGCGCAAGGCTCGAGGTGGACAGAAGTTGACTTGGCAGCGGGAAATGAAGTCATTACCGAGCAAACTGAGTGCCGTTAGTCCGTCTAGCCTTCCGGGCTGGAGTCCACGTGACTCGTCTTTTGCTTGGCTCGAGACTTTACAGGACATGGCTCACAGTCGACACCAGTGATGCGTCTGCTGCCGTCTCGTAATCGGATTGCCTGTTTAAAGTGTGGTGCTGAGTTATCTGCGGGGTAATGGATGATTATGACGCAGGGCAGTGGAAGCCGCACGAAAGTTGTCCCGTTGATGCCGCGCTATCTTTGTACGATAGCCAGCTGTTTGTGACGGTATGTTGTCTACACCAGATGTTGGCGCCTTGACCCTGAATGCTTGCTTAGGGCGTTAAGGTTTTCAGGTAAGTCCCCCTTCTCTCCCTCTTCTTATACTTTATTTCATGGGTCATCATGGTTTTATGACGGCGAAGCATCCATTGAATTGACTGATGTACTGCTGTTGTTGACGATGATGTCATAGTCCCGATTTTGACGAAGCTTATGTTCTGAATGCAACATTCACAGAGATTTCAGTCTACTCTCGATTGTCTCTAACTTACTTGCCTTCGTCGTCCTTCATAGATTGACTCTCACACGTGGAAGCGAGATGCCTGAGGAACAAGCTGCGTTTGGTTGAAATCGAGGCTGCATTGATCACATCTTCATATCATGTAAATTGTTTTAGCATCCCCATGTTTATTGTCGACCCACCGTAGACGTGTTCCCCGACATCAAAAGTGTGTTCATTTCGATGGCGGAAAGTGCCGTTTAAAACTGTCTGTGTACGATATTTGTATTCGATGAGTATGTAAACTTGCTCAGAGTGTCCTACGCGCATAGTTCTCTCAAAGTGAGGGTTTATGACAAACTGTCGATGCCATTTTATATCTCCGGTGGTGTGATAAATGGTTGCCCTCTGTCACCTTTCCCATTTAACTTCGCCATAGATATGGCGTTCACTGGGCGCGACCTAAAAGGTCTGCAGCTGCTCCTATGTGATCGAATTCTTAACTTAGAGCACACCGATGAGGTTTACGCTAATCTGTGACAGCTCCCAAACGTGCCAAGCTTCTAGATAAATTGGCTATGGCTGTCAGCCGTTTCAGGCTATGCTTTGCATTTTCGGAATGTAAAGTCCCTTTTAAAGATTAGCACAGTCCCACCCTACTCAAACTCTTGATGGTGATCAGCTAGAAGTCGTCTAGAAATTCAAGTATCCAATTCCTTTGTGATACCCACTTATTACGTAACACTTAGAAAGAAAGGCGAACACACGTTTCAACGTGTAATTCATCCTCAGGCTTATAAAGTAATATACGATAGCATAAGGTTTGTTATAATTGTCCGTATAACAAGGAATCAATAGCTGATAGTTTAACGTGTCGTGGACGCCTTGTGGCAACCGCTGGGTGGGAGTTGGTTTACACTCTTCTTCTAGCGTTTGTGAGCTCGAACATGAAATCATGTATCGTATAGTAAAAGCTCGAGGCGCTTTTGCCAATCTCCGTTACATGTGGCGCCGGTTCGACATCACTCTCACCTTGAAGGGCAGAGTATACAATGCAGCCAGTTGCGAAACCTGACCCATTAGGTCGACAGACATACATAGGCTAATTAGGTTGGATCATCGCTGCCTTCGCAGCATAGCTGACATCTGGTTGGAACACCGCGTGTGCAATGCGCATGTTTGGTGCAGGACTGATCAGCATCATTATATTCCGCACCGGGCTCCGATGGTTGCGTCACATGTTTCGCATGCCAGCACACCGACTTCTGCATCGTGCCTTGTTTGCGCGTCCGGGGTGTGGATGGAAGAAGAGGAGAGGAGGCCAAGCGATGACTTGATCAAGAGGAATGCAGTCTTCCATTTTGAATTTGGCGTCTGTTGGTGTCTCCTGACTGCCGGTCTGGGATCCGAATGAAGATGTACACGTTTGGTTGTATATACTCGGTGAATTGGCAAATCACCGACCTCAGTGGCGTTTGTGTTGTGAGTCTCTTTGTTCCTCCCTTTCCTTTTAGCTTCCCACTTCAACAACAATATCATACTCTATGCATGATATGATATCCGGTATTATGTTACTTTTTCGGTTTTTGTCGCCTTGATCTTCTGTTGTCGCGGCACTAGCCGCTTCTCACCTTCAGCTTACGTGTAGTGATGATGATCATCATAACGTTCAGCCTCGGTTCAATTGCATCGGTCTACCTGCGTCGTCTCAGTCATGTCCGTCATGCACTTGTTGATCGCCCACTACCGCATGTTGCTTTGGTGTTACACACTTAGTTATTTGTATGTGTACCTAATTTTTTGCGGCACTATGGCCGTCTGCTAACACTTCGAAACGATGCCCATCCGTTACTGGTGGCTCAGCTGGCGTGCCACTATTGTACCTTTTATCCTTTCTCATGTATTATGGCACAACAGCTGAGATGTTCCGAACCTCTAGCTAACTTGTATATTGATGATTAGGAAGGTATTTGCTACCTATGCGTGGCTGATCAGGGTCATATCAGAGTAACATGAAACAGTCACTTTTGATTTTTACCTCGTAACTTGACGATAACCCCATAATTATCAACATCATCGATGCGATATTTGTCGTCATATGGCGCATGTGCGATACCATTAAAATAATCCAACTTTGTCTCTCGCCTCCTGTTTCAGCCCGCATTTGGCTTCTTTTTCCTACAGACTTGCGCCTTTTTGTTTGTCTGTTTTCCACGATTTGTTATTTTGTCCTCGCTTAGTGGTGCGACTCGCTACTAAGATCGTAGTTAACTAACTGAACTACTAGCGTCCGCTACTTGGCGTTTGTTAACAGATCATCAGTTGGCCCACTGTTCCGTCTGTCAATTGTGCGTCGTGTGCAGCTTTTGCGTTATTTTCATATAACTTCTTTCTTCCCACCGTGCTTATGTCACTTGTTGCTGCTTCAGCAGTTTAAATGAAATCCGAATGTTACAAGGGAATGAAATGCGAATGAAAACGAAGATGCTCGCTGATGGGCCGATTAATGTTGATGTATGCTGCGTCACTTTTTGGATGTTTCTGGAAAGTTTTCTTTGGTGCTCGTAAACCCTGCCTGATGTAAATCAGTCGGATTATCTTTGGCCCCCTGTCATTGTGTTTCTTCTTACACCTGTTCCTTTTATCCAGCCACGATGCTTTTCCTAAAGTTTTATGGTGCACTTTTTGTGCTTCTTTTGCATCTTGCTATTTCTTAATAAGCACAGGTTAACTTGCGTTGGCTCACAATGTGTCGACGTCTATTTCATTCTTGCTAGGTCCAACCGACGCGCTTTGGGTAGCAGTTGCTCAACCTGATTTGCGGTGTTTTACTTGTCGCGTGAGATTGAAGGCACTGAAACGTGGTTCGTAGGCTTAAGTTCTAAGTTCATAAATTTTTGTCTTGCTTGTCTTTGATATGCTGACTATTCTTCTATCAATCTTCGTCGTTTTGCTTATTATTCCATTGCTTACCTATCTGTGACGATATCATCTCACTTGACGATGAAACGCTTGCAACCAGTTTGCAAATCTTGATGAGCAAATGAACGTCTGAAGACTAACTCGTTGCTCTCCCGTTCTTATCCTCAGTCCGGATGGGGTTCAGTCATCAGACCGCAACCTAGCGTTTGTCAGTGTCACTCATGCATCAAACTCCCACTGAGGTTATTTACTTTTGCTTTTTCAGTCAGGAGCACTGATTGCATGTTGGAAGACTCAGTGATTCGGGGCTTTGGCTCTCATCTGCACATAGCTATGGCCTCAAGAACCACCGAGCTGGCCTACCTGCGAACATTGGTCAATCGGCTGCTACCCTACGTCAGCCTGCCCCCAGGGCTATTGCCCCAGAATACGACGCTTCCAAATAGGCGGGATGCTGCAGATCTATTTGGAGTCAAGCAAGATCTGCTGTCACCTCAACGAAAAACTATTGGGCAAACGCGACGCAATACCGCTAACGCAAACCCTCATGTCACGCACAGTTCTCCAAACAGTGCGTTAGCAACAACACCGGCCCTTCTTCCATTTGGCGCGAATCGGTGAGCCTCAACTTTTTGTCTGTCTGCCCACACACCTATATGAGCTTTTCAGGCCTTCAGCACGTGGGCATGCACAGTGGACTTAACTGTGGCTTTGCCTGACAATTTTCACTCTGAACCCAATTAGACTCTCTTATTGGTGTCAGTGATGTTTCTCCGATTGATTCAAGAATATGCGTTTATCAGCTACAACCTATGTACCGAACACTATTGTGTTACTTTAACAGGGTACAAGGCGATTTCATTTGTTGCCTTTTCTCTTACTGCAGCTCCAACATTTCTTGCTCCATCTCTTTAGCTCACCAGTGTTTCAATATGCCACTTTTTAACATTTAACTATCCCTGGACGGTTACTGAATGATGTATTTGGGCGCATCAGTAAACCCCGTGTTTCATTCCACTGTCTCATGCAGAGAAGTTAACATTATAATTTAGTAACATGGCTTACCCATCGCAATGAGGTTGGACCTTATCGTGGTGCGATTGTTTGCGTTCCTCAGAGATCCATTGAGCTATGCTGGGTGGTGCATTTTTACACCTTCAAGGCCATTCATACCAGATTGGTCGATGGTTAGAGGCCAGAAAAACAACCTGGTCTTCCAGGTCGGGGGTTGTAACGAGAGTAGCTCCTTATTCCTTAAAATGAACTCCTTGTAGCCCACCGCCAAACCCAATACCCTGCGCTCAGGTTATTGAACCAAAGGCTTTCGTTGAGAACCCTAATCGTTCTGTCTAAGCCTGGGCAATCTGACATTATCCTGCCCACGTAATACAATGAATTTCTCTTCAAACAGTTATGCTCTGGCTACCGCAGAGGATAATAAACGGTGCCCTTTCTGCTGCACCGTGCTGGGTGGATAGGGGTTTGGACGCTACTGCTCAAACCTTCCCGTCTTCTTATTCCCCCTATTACGCTTTTTCACCCTTATCGTCCCGTACCAACTCCATTTTTATCCCCCCAGTTTTCAACCCCCGAGATTCTTGGTCCTCCCCCCTTCTAGTTTCAACTCACATGTGAACGTCGAGCGTCATTGCTGTCCCGTCGACAAGCCCGTGTCCAAGCAAGCGGCGAAGCCCAGTTCATCGACTTCCATTTGAAGCCGTCGATCATCCCTCATATTGGCATGCCTCAGTGTACACACATTGCTACAAATCAGTCAACAGGCAACACTTGCCCGAACATTAGACCCTCTCGATCGATATCTGCTGCTTACCGGAGACCCGCTTGCAAGACTCATGCTCTGTGCTCACTCTGCGATCCCCTTCAGGTGACACCAGCAGTAATTTCTCATTGCACCTATCCGGTGACGATGCAGCTTCGAGCACCGGCCAACCGGTGTTGGCATTATCTTGAGTCCCCGGGCTGAAGGTGCTCTGGTTGATTGAATCCTAATCAGGAGTCTGATGTTTGCGGTTTAAGTGGCTAGCTCGTTCAAACCTTCGGAGTCGCGTGGGACTAATAGGTGTCTATTCGTCATCACTGCATACGCGCCCGAAAACTTTAGCGATGATTCGGTAAAAGACGACTTCTATCACCAACTGAACGAGCTCCTTCGCCCAGAAGAAACACGGACACTGTATTGCTGGCGGGAGATCTGAACGCGGAAGTTTGAAAATTATCCACTGATGAACTGCATTTGGGCGGCCAGCACGGTGTAGGCTCCCGTAACGATAACGGTGAACGGTTGCTTCAGTTGTGTGAATATGCACGCTTATTTTTTGCGAGCACTAATTTCCGACACAGCACCCGCCGGAGGGTGACTTGGTGCCCACCAGCTTCGGACGCAAACCGATCACATTGCAGTCAGTTACCGCTCAAGTGGCTGCGTGTAGATCTGTCGCTCGATTTGGGGCACGTGTGGACACCGATCATGCACTTGTATGTGCTGACATGCGGATGCGTTTTGGTGGACGCCCACGACGGCGGTGTGAGCACATTTACACCAGTCAACTGGCGAAGTCATCTGTTATGTATGCGTATCGAAATACGCTGTCATGCACGTTGAGTAAGCGCTCACTGGAGGCACTTGTAGGTCATTGGTCGCATGTTTACCAGACCCTACTAGCAGGAGGTAACTTCTCATGTGGTATGTCTAATAGTCAACATGGACATTGGGTCTCTTCGCGGTTTCTGGAACTTGTCGATGCTCGCCGGCATATTCCGGCTGGAAGCGAACACAATAAAACTCACAAAGAGCTCCGGACAAAACTCCGTGCTAGCCTGAAGAGAGACCACAAATCTTGCTGGTCTCATCGTGCATCAGAGATGGAAATGGCCGCTGCATTTGGTAACCATCGTAAGTTATTCCGGCTGATACGGGAAACGCAGCAGATACCTGGTTTTAGTTAAACAATTTATGACGAGAGTGTACAGACTATTCACAACTTGTCAAAACGTTTGGAGCGTTGGGCTGGGTATTTTGAAAACAATTTCATCGGCCTGGAATTGTTAGATTTCTCGCCGGCCACTGATCGCCCCGCTCCCTGGGCTGTTCATCTGGATCCACCCTTGCTCGGAAGTCGAACGTGAGATCGGACTGTTGAAGTTGAGCAACGCCGCTGGACCAGTTGATCTTCACCCAGCCCTCTTCAAATCCGGGGGCTTTACTTGTGTTGATGATTTACACGAATCACTAGTGAAACTGTGAAAGCAAGAAATTGTCCTGACCGACTGGAGCCACTCCGTTATACTTCTGATCTTCGAAGGAGGCTCATGATCTTAATGCGGCAACCAGAGAGGAATCAGTCTGATTCTCATCGCCTTCAAATTACTTGCTTCTGTGATCCTTCACCGACTGACTGGCACTCGTGAAAGCCAGATTAGTGAGGAGCAAACCGGGTTTCGTCGGGGTCGTGGCTGCATCGATCACATCTTAATTTTGCGTCAGTTGTTGCAGCACCGTCACACATATTGGCGGCCCACCGTAGTCGCGTTCCTCGACATCAAAGGTGCCTTCGATTCGGTGGATCTATGTGCCTTTTGGGACTGTCTGCTAAGGAAAGGTGTGTCCGAGGAATATGTGAATATTATCCGCGCAATATACACGCGTAGCTCGGGCAGTGTGAGGGCTTACGGCCAGCTGTCACAGCCGTTCAGTATCTCCAATTGCGTGAGACAAGGATGCCCGCTGTCATCTTTCCTCTTTAACTTCGGTATTGACGAACTCATATAAATTACATTCACAGGACACGACTTAGGAAATGTGAAGCTACTCCCAAAACGACTTATTGACTTGCATTATGCGGACGATATTGCTCTCATCTGTGACAGCTCCCAGACGTGCCAAGGTGCACTAGACAGGTTGGTACTGGTTGTCAGCCGTTTCGGGCTATACTTTGCACCCTAGTGCACCCTCGTGCAAAGCTTTCCTCCACTATTGGCAGTGATCCTCTCCTGTGCTGACCCTCGGTCTGGATCAGCTAGCAGTCGTTTAGAAATTCGATTATCTGGGAAGTTGTATCAGCGCCCTTGGGATCGAAGATGAGATCACGATCCGTATAGCAAAAGCTCGAGATGCTTTTGCTATCCTTCGCCACCTATGCCATTGGCACGACATCACTCTCGCCCTGAAGAGTAGAGGGTACAATGCAGTGGTACGTTCGACCCTACTGTGCGGCTGCGAAACCTGGCCCCTTACATCAGCGGACATAAAGAGGCTAGTTACGTTCGACCATCGGTGCCTTCGCAGTTTGGCTCACATCTGGTGGGAACACCGCATGAGCAACCAGCGTGTTCGACGCCTTGTTTACGGCGCAGGAAAAGGAACTGAACTGCTCAGTACCGTCATTTCACGCACCATGCTCCGATGGCACGGCAACGTTACGCATGCCTACCCACCGGCTCCCGTGACGTGCGTTGTTTGCTTGCCGGGGTGCGGATGGAGGAAGAGGAGGGGTGGCTAAGCGATGACTTGGTCCAGAGGAATGAAGGCCTTCAATTCTGTGCTGGCCTCGGTTGGAGCGTCACGGCTCCCTGGTTGGGGTCCAAAAGACGGTGAACACGCTTGGGTGGATACACTTGCTGACATGGCTAGGTGCCGACTTCAGTGGCGTTCGTGCTGTGAGTTTCTTTGTCCCTCCCCATCCCTTTTGGCCTCCCCCTCCAACCACGATCTCATTTCGTAGCGTAATTTAATTTTTTCATTAAATTTTTTCATTACTTACTAGCCGGCTGGCAACTTTCCGGAACGATAGCTCCTTTGGTATGCAACTGTTGCATTTATTTTCTTTTTAATGTATTGCGGCACAGTAGCTGAAGTGTATTACCTCTCTAGCTGACGTGGGTAATGATGGTGATGAACATGGCTTGCAGTACTACATTACTTCCAATCCTACTGCACTGGCGCATTGAAAACATAAGAACCATCCTCGTGTTTGCCCACATATGACCGCGGACCATCGCTATTGTCTTTTTTCTCTCACTTGCTCCGTATTATGATACTCGCCAATCCTGTTTAACGATCTGCTCTCTAACGCAGTATTACATCATCTCTCATTGTTTTATCCTGCTCCATCCCTAGTAGACCGTACCTTTACGTGGTTGGATGGCTTGTGTACCTCACTGATTCACGGGGTCACGCTGGCCACATTCAATACCATCCATACCAGCCAGGCTAGCGGTTAGAGGTCAGACAAGATCGTTCCAGTCATTCTCTTTTCAGAATATCTGGATTGGTCTGTGGCTCTACTCAATGGGAGATAGCAGCGACCGTTTGTGAAATCATATCGATCATCGTATAGGACAACCGTTGTTTATTGGTTTGCTACCACCCGCTTCAAACCGAGCAATCCTTTGTCACTAAGGCAAACCTATCCACATATGATCGCAACTGCATCATATGTCCGATAGGTTTGCATACTTCGTTATGAACCTTCATTGGCCCACACTCCATGACTCAACGTTGGCGGTCTGGGACAGATAACGATGAACTACTTTGGTCACACTTCCTGGCTGGTATCTGGTCTCCACCGCATTGTAGTTTAGCCTTTTGAGTCAACGGCTCCGAAGAAGTCCCTTATTGATACTCACAATTAGCGACCTCCGGCTACTGATTCTGTGGCTACGTTGTTAGAATACTCTCTTTTGGTTTTACCAGTATATTAAAATTATAGTATGCGAATTTCTGCATCATCCAATTTCACTTTTGATTCTGCAATTTCTATCTCATATTTTGTGTACTATTTTCCCGCAGATTTCGTAGTTGCGATTTGAAAATTCTGCCTTATCATTTTACTTCACTTTTTACGACATTATTACAAAATGCTGAAGGAATAACTCATTGGTTCCTGTCCAAAGATTGTTGAACATAAGGTAAATGTCCCTACGTGCTTTGATTGCTATGCTAAATTTCATATGTAGTGTGTTGGATTACTTGTGATTGATCTAACCCTAACACTTATTGCCAACATGAAGCTGCCGCTGCAGCAATCCCACGCACTCCAGCCAGATTACAACTACTAGAAGACGGGTTTCGACAGTCTAACTGGAACGGCGAGCCAAGTGCATTGGCCTCTGCTGCAATCTACATTTGTTATAGTTTGCTGGTCAGTTATAAAGAATTGAATAAACCCATTGTGTAACCAGTTTGTTCCTCTCAGATTTCGGAAAGTCGGACTGGTCAAGCCACATTGGTTCGACGAGGAATATGTTAAGTTGACTCGGCGGTGGCGCGGGTTTCGGGGCAAATTCCTTATCTCTGGCTCGATCAACAACTATTAGGTGTACAAAACCATTTACTGTTCAACTGCAATATCGCTCTCAGCTGCTTTTGCTCCTGCTAGTCACTCACATTCACACGCCACCTGTTCATTTGTTACCAGTCAGTCTTATCCGTTACCAAATGATCCTTATTTCCATGATTCTACTTCGGATGTTTCGTTGACACCCAGTGGGCTCGCCTAGTCACACTCCTTCGGCCTCGGTCTTTGTTCCGTCTGGCATGCTGCAATATAGGTACACTCATGCTGATCGGCAAGCAAGCTGGTCTTGTGCGCACCCTGGAATCTCTCGCTATCGATGTTTGTTATCTTTCCGAAACGCGCTTACAAGATCCCATTACTGTGATTGAGTTGAGATCTCCCACCGACTACGGAGCCATATTTCACCTACGTCTATCTGGTGACGCAGAAGCAGCTGCGGTAGACTTGGCTGGCGTCTGTGTGTCGCTAAGTAGCAAAGCCGAGGCAGCACTGCTGGACTGGTTGACGATTAATAGCCGACTGTGTGCAGTTCGGCTTGGGGGGTCATACATGATAAACCGATGTCGTGAGGAGGGACGCAACTTGTTCGTGATCTCAGCTTACACTTCAGCTGACTGCAGTTCCGACTCGGTCAAGGACGATTTCTACCGTGAACTTTATTAGCTCTTTAGCAGAGCCTGGAAATCCGACATTGTCGTATTTGTTAGGTATCTCAACGCACGCGTCCGTCGTCTACTGGCATGCGAAAGTCACTTCGGTGGTCACCATACACTGGATGAGAGCCGCTCAGATAATAGATGGAGACTTCTCACACTGTGAAGCTAATCATCTTTTCCTCTCAAGCACCAACTTACGGCATTCGAAAAGACGTTCCGCTACTAGGTGACCTCCTTCTGCGTCCCAATCATGGTCTCAGATTGATCATATCGCAATCAGTTTCAAATGGAGAGGTAGTGTAAAGGATTGCAGATCCATCTGGTCCACTTTTATTGACTCAGACCATGCTCTTGTCTGTGCGAACATCTGCTTGCCTTTCGGTGGGTCCCCGAAGATGAAGCGTTGTAATATTGACACAAATAAACTATCTACTGTTTCGGTTCAGTGTAGTTATCAAGTTTCCCTGACTGTTGCACTTGGCTCGACCCACCGCAAGATATTGATGAACACTGGACGTGCATACAAAGTACCCTGATCTCTTCCGAACAGCAAGTCTGTGGTCTTACTCAGCACCCTCTGAAGGCCTGGATCTCCACGCGCTCTTTGGATTTATTTGACGGCTGCAGGAATATCCCAGCAGTGTAGCCATGATGAAATGCACCGTTCTGTCTGTCGGCTGGTGATCCCATCATGCTTTGGAAATGGAGGCCGCTGCCCTCTCTGGTAATACTGGCAAGCTCTTCCATCGCATTCGATCCACTGGCCACAGAGAGCCTGGTGTCAGTAAGACTATATGCGATGCGGATGGTTCGCTGATTGCCAACTTACAGAGATGCTTGGACCGATGGGCCGAACATTTTCACTCCCAGTTTAATCGGCCCTCACTGTCCACTTATATCCCCTATGAACCCAGCTGCCCGCCCTGGGACGTCACACTTGATCCACGCAGCGAAGCGGAACTTTGTCTTGTTATTCGACAACTAAGACGATACAAGGCTACCGGCTCAGACGGACTTTCTCCGGAGCTGTTCACATATTTAGGTTCGGTTATCATTAGCCAGCTAACCTCATTGTTCTCCAAAATCTGGCATGAAGTAAAGGTGTCTTCTTCCTGGGGGGATTAGTCTCATTTCGGTTGCCTCCAAGCTATTAGCATCCATTCTACTCCTTGGACTATCTCCCATTCGCGGATTGCAGTACCGAGTAGAACAAGCTGGCTTCCGACCTGACCGCGGGTGTGCGGATCACATATTCACCCTTCGTCAAATCCTGAAACACCGCCACCTTTACTAGATGCATACCATTGTTGCGTTTCTGGACATCCGTGTCACATTCGATTCGGTTGATCAACCTACACCATGGCGTTGTTTCCTAAGGAGCGGTGTCCCAGAAAAGTGCACCTCGATCCTACGCGCATTGTATTTCCACATCTCTGGCAGAGTGAGTGTGTGGCTGGCTTTCGTCGTCCTTCGCTGTCAATACTGGTGTACGACAAGGCTACCCTATGTCCCCGTTCCTTTTCAATTTTGCGATTGATGACATCCTGTCGAGCGCTGTAGACGGTTGCCAAAATTTTGGTATACAGCTATTCCCCGGCAAGCGTGCAACCGACTTAGATTATGCCGATGATATCACCTTACTTGGTAATGACTCATAGATCATGCAAATCATTCTAGACCGCTTGGCGATTGAGGCATCTAGGTATGGAATGTGCTTTGCCGCGTCAAAGTGTAAAGTGCTGCTTCAGGATTGACTCTCTCTTTTTCCGTGCTCAATATTGAAGATATACAGCTTGAACAAGTGGATAGCTTTGTCTACCTTGGCAGCTGTGTGTCTGCTGGTGATACCATTAGAAGGGAAGTTTCTCTTCGCATCGCTAAAGCTCAGTCAATGTTTGTCAATATGCAGCACTTGTGGCGTCGCCGGGATATCTCCCTCTTGCTAAAGGGTCGTGTTTACAATATCACCGTTCGGGCGATGTTGCTATATGGAAGCGAATCATGACCAGTTCGCGTAGACGATATGTGCCGACTCTCGGCCTTCGACAACGGGTGCTTGAGGAGGATTGCTCATGTGTGGTGACAACAGCACATTTGCAACAGTAATCGGACGTCGTGTCTTAGGGAATGCGAGTACTTCCTTCAACAAGCTGTTTTTTCTACGCCAGTTAAGATGGATCTGTCATATCCTGCGTATGTCAGCTGAGCGTTTACCCTATCGTACTCTGTTTGCTCCTGCAGGACCCAATTGGAAGAGACCACGTGGTGGTCCACCATCCACCTCGCGACAGCAAATATGATCGTTAACTTCACGTCTTGCCACAATTAGATCCACACGTCTGTCTAGTTGGGGGCCAAAGGACGAGGAATGCTGATGGCTGGAAACAACTCAGGATGTGGCTCGTACTCGAAACCAATCGAAGATCATCATCATCATCATCAACAGCAGTACATCAGCCATTTGAACTGATACTTCGCTGCCATACAACCATGAGGACCTATGAAATAAAGAATAAGAAGAGGGAGAGAAAGGGGGACTTACCTGAAAACCTTAATGCCCTAAGCAAACATTCAGGGTAAAGGCGCCTACACCTTGTGTAGACAACATACCGTCACAAACAGCTGGCTATCGTGCAAAGATAAGGCGGCATCGGCGAGACAGCTTCCTTGCGGCTTTCACTGCCACGCGTCATAATCAGCCATTACCCCGCAGATAACTCAGCACCAAACACACTTTAAACAGACAATCCGATTAGGAGACGGCAGCAGACGCGCCACTGGTGTCGATTGCGAGCGATATCCTGTAAAGTCTCGAGCCAAGCACAAGGTGAGTCACGTGGACTCCAACCCGGAAGGCGAGACGGACCAACGGCACCCAGTTTGGTCGTCAGTGACTTCATTTCCCGCTGCCAAGTCAACTTCTGTCCACCTCGAGCCTTGCGCCATCCGACACCTGGTAGACTGAACAAGGCCCTCCTAGGTAAGCGGTGAACAGGCATGCGTAGCACGTGCCCGAGCCAGCGTAACTTATTCAGTGCTATCTGTTGTTCTAGGGAGCTAGCATGATCATCACCACCTAGTACTCGCCTACGCACATCATCGTTGCGGACACGCTGGTGCCATCCGACACCAGCAATGCTTCGCAAACAACGATGATCAAAGACTTGTAGGCGCCTCAGATCTTCAGACCGAAGGGGCCAAGTCTCACTACCATACAGCAGAACGGCCCTCACTGTGGCCTTGTATACACGGCCTTTCAGACGGAGGGAAACTCCCTTCTGTCGCCAAAGATGACGCAGGTTCAAGAAGGCAGCTCTAGCCTTTGCAATGCGTGAGCTCACGTCAGTTTCTATGCGCCCATCATTGCTGATGCAGCTGCCAAGATAAGTGAACTGATCAACCACCTCGAGTTCCTCGTTAGCAAGCGTCAAGGGGTCATCAAGTGGCTGGTGGTCCTGCAGCAACACTTTGCACTTTGAAGGTGCGAAGTGCATGCCAAATAATGGGACCACTCTGGATAGGCTATTCAGGGTTGATTGTGCCGCCTCAACATTGTCGAAAAGCAAGACGATATCGTCCGCATAATCTAGATCAACTAACCGTTCACCAGGCAGCACTTCAACACCTACATCGTGAGATTCCGCAAGGGAACACTCCATGATAGAATCCACGACGAAATTGAACAAAAATGGGGAAATCGGGCAACCCTGTCGAACGCCACTTGTAGTCGAAAAGCTATCCGATAGGGCACCATAGACCCTGACGCGGCCTCTAGTGTTCGAGTATAGAGCACGAAGGATGTTCACATATTTCGTGGGAACACCTTTCCGCGCAAGTATTTCGAACAGAATCGATCGATCGACTGAATCGAACGCACTCTTGAAATCGAGGAACACAGCTATTGTCGGTCTGCGGTATGCGTGGCGCTGCTCTAGCACCTGCCGCAGAGTGAATATATGGTCTATACAGCCACGTCCTGGGCGAAAACCGGCCTGCTCTTCTCTAATCCGAGATTCCCGTTCTGCAGTGAGGCGACGAACGATAATCCAGGCCAGTAATTTTGTCACAACTGGCGTTAGGCTAATACCCCTGTGGTTCGCACAGTCTGTGCGACTGCCCTTCTTGTATATTGCCACTATAATCGATTCGCTCCAATTAGCCGGCACACTCTCTTCGTTCCAGATACGTTCGAATAGGGAGGTCAGTGCTTTGCAGAGGACCTCACCTCCATCCTTAAATAGTGCAGGTGGGAGGGAATCCGGCCCAGCGGCACGAAAACGATTGAGGGCTGTGATCGCATTTCGGACCTCGGCCTCCGACGGAGGCTCTAAACTAACCGTCCATGGCTCGTCCTGCATCACCTGAATAGGAAGAGGTCCGGGAGCAGGGGGCCAGCTGAACTGATGTTCAAAGTGCTCAGCCCAACGAGCCATACGGCGCTCCTTATTGTGTATCAGCGCACCCGCGCTGCTTCTGATTGTCTCACTGACGCCTGGTTTTCTCGGACCAGTGGTGCGTATTAGCTGGAAGAGCTTCCGGTAATTGCCTACTGCTCCTGCCTCCTCCATTTCTTGAGCCCGACTGGTCCACCAGGCTCCCTTGTCAGCACGTAGGCTCCGCTTTAGTTCACGCCTAATAGCCCGTCTGGTCACATTGTGTTCAGAACCAGCCGGGAGGTGCCTTCTAGCATCCAAAAGGTTCACGGACCTCTCGGATATCCAGTGACTGGTGCGATAACGACTGATAGTGCCACAAGCAGATGCTCCTGCGTCGTGCATAGTGGCCGAGATCCTATTCCACTGAAGTTCAGTATCATTAGGACAAGACAGCGAGAGTTCGCTATGCAGTGCTTCTTGATAGGCTTGCCTGACAGAGGGCTGGGAT
>OX104066.1:46703962-46896462 GCA_944474145.2 Dicrocoelium dendriticum | reverse complement strand
TTCGCGATAAGCCGGATTAGACTAACCTTATGTGACCAAAAGCTATTAGTTGTTAACTCGCGGTTGCCGTGGTTCTACTGCCAACAACGATGACCACAACCATACATTTGATTGGCTTGACAGTGCCCTCTGAGACTTATAAAGGATTTCCCAGTTATTGTTTTGGTACTAACGAGATAATACGACATCCTAGCATTTGCCACTATTCGTTTTCTCATTTCTTTATCCCCAGTTTTTGGGGCTTGCCGTACGAGGACAGGTGCGAGAGGCTGGTACCATACACCCTGGCCTATCGTCGGCGTCGAGTCGTCCTCATCGTGATCTGTCGTTTTCTACATCTAGGGGACTTCTCCATTGCTGAGGCTACTGCCCCACTTGCGAACACCTTGTTGCACATGTGGACACCAGTACAAGCTTTTGGTTTCAGATCTGAGGCGAGTTCGTCATCCGCTGTGCTTTGAATGGCAATTGATAACTGTCTGTAACGGTTCGCCGGAGCATCTAGTGGAAACAAGCTCAGTATAGCAGTTCAAATGACGATTGGATGTACATTTCTCCAATGTTAGCTTATGAGTCATCATCATTATACACCTTAGCTAGAGATGAAAAACACGTCAGCTCTAGTGCTGCAATACATAGAGGAAAAGAAGAAATACATGCGACAGAGGCAGGCATCATTCTGGGGAGCTACCGACCGGTTATTGTGCCGCAAAAGATGTATTCTATTCTATCCAGAAAATGAGATCGGGGTTGGATTAGGAGGGACAAATAAACTCACAACACAAACGTCATTAAGGTCGGCTCTTGGCCATGTGAACAAGTGTATCCAGCCAAACGTGTTCATCGTCTTTCGGACCCCAACTAGGGTGCGTAGAGGTTACAACCGAGGCCAATTTTGAACCAAAAGCCTTCATTCTTCTTGACCAAGTCATCGCTTAGCCGCCCCTTTGTCTTCTATCCACACCGAAGGCATGCATACCGCAGGACGCGAGCGTCAATGTGCTGACATACGCAACTCGGGGTCCAGCGATCGGAGCCTGGTGTGTGATATAACAGTGCTGAGCGATTCACTTCTTCCTGTGCCATGAACTAAGCGTCCAACACGTTCATTGCTCACGCGGTATTCCCACCAGATATGAGCCAAACTGCGAAGGTACCGGTGGTCCAAGGTAACTAATCTCCTTACACCTGCTGATCTAATGGTCCGGGTTTCACAACCGTACCGCAGAATCGAAAGTATGGCTGCATTGTACTCTCTACTCTTCAGAGAGCGAGAGAGAGAGAGAGTGATGTTGCACTGGCGCCATATGTGGCGAAGGTTAGCAAAAGCGCCTCGTGCTTTTGCTAAACGATTTGTGACCTCGTCTTCCATTCTAACGGTGCGGATACAACTGTCTAAGTGGCTGAATTTCTGGACGACTTCTAGCTGATCCCCTCCATGGGTCAGCGCAAGAGGCGGTCCCTGCCAATTTCGGAGGAAAGCTTTGCACTTCGAGGGTGCAAAGTATAGCCTGAAACATCTGACAGCCAGTGGTAATCTGCCAAGTGCCGCTTGGCACCTTTGGGAGCTGTCACAGATGAGGGCGGTATCGTCAGCATACTCCAAATGAAGAAGTCGTTCACCTGGGAGCAACATCATACCTTCTAAGTTTTGTCCTGTGAAAGCGATCTCCATGACTTCCTCAATAACGAAGGTGAAGAGGAAAGGTGACAGCGATCATCGTTGTCTTACACCGTTAGAGACATTGAAGGACGGCGACAGCTTGCCGTAAGCCTTCACTCTACCCGAGCTACGCACGTAATGCGCTTCTCGGATACACCTTTCCTTTGCACGCAGTCCCAAAGGGCCCATCGATCCACTAAATCGGAGGCATCTTTGATGTCGAGGAACAAGACAACGGTGGGCCGCCTATATATGTGACGGTGCTCCAACAATTGACGTAAAATGGAGATGTGATCGATGCAGTCCCAACCTCGACGAAATCCGGCTTGCTCCTCACGAATCCGTTTTTCACAGGTACCAGTTAGTCTGAAGAATTACAGAGGCATATGACTTGGAGTTGATGGAGATCATACTGATTCCTTTATGGTTGCCGCATTCCGAACGCGAGCCTCCCTTGAAGATCGAGACAATAACGAAGCGCCTCCAGTTGGTTGGCGCGGTCACCTGCTGCCACGGTTTCATTAGTAATTCGTATAAATCCTCAACCAGTGCAGTCCCCCTAAGTTTGAGGAGGGCTTGATAAAGATAATGTGGTCCCGCGGCCTTGTTCAACTTCAGAAGTCCGATCTCACATCCGGCTTCTGAGCGAGAGGACGGATGCTGTAGGATAGCCCAGCGAGCAGAGCGACTATTGACCTGCGAGAAATCTGACGGTTGGACGACTTTTTAAACGATTAAACTGCTTTTTAAAGTGCTCAGCTCAACTCTCACGCGTTATGAAAGATATGGATAGGCTATCTACTCTTGTCAAAGGTAGTTTCATTGACACTAGGTCCCCTACTGCTCGTTTTTCGTATCAGACGGGATAACTTACCAAGGGCAGCGGTCGCCTCCATCTCCGACGCACGAAGACCACCAGGATTCGCTGTCTTTCTCCAAGCTACCACGGTATTTTACCCCGAGGTTTCGGTGTGTGTCATTGTCTTAGCTTCCATTCGGAATGTGCCGGCGAGCGTCGATAAGTTCCAGAGACTGCAAACGGACCCAATATCCAAGTTGGCGATTTGATTTACCTGCGGCTAATATGGTCTGGTGAACATGCGACCATTGGACTTCAACCCTATTCAGTGTACACTTACTCAACCCGAATGCCAGCTTACTTCGACACGCGTTCAAAACATCTGGCTTGGCCAATTGGCTGGTGTCTATGCACTCACATGGTCGTCGTGGGCGTCCACCAAAAGGCACCGACAGATCAGCACTTACAACTGCATGGTCAGTGTCCATACATGTGTTTTTTATCGAGCGACAGTTTTGGACGCAGCCTCTCCAGCGGTAACTGATCGCAGTGAGATTCCAAGAACGATTACCCACTGACATCTAATATTTGTGAGTCCCAATTCACCGTTTCACGCTTTTATACCGTATCACGTAAGAACATGAAAAGGCAGGGAATTGATAAGGTTTAGATAGTTTGCTTTTTTAACGTTGTCGATCATAACTCGATGTGGTTGTACAGATTCAGAGTGCTGCTTGTTCCCACGGTACAGTATTCAGTAGGGGTTTTGGTGTAAGGGTTAGAGAATTGTTCACATTCTGTTCGCAGTCAAATAATGTTATGCTTACTCAGCAAAGTGCTGAACTGCCGCCTCGTCCACTCTGGACTCGTTGGAAGAACACATTACCTTGACTCTTCCGGGAGTCCACTCATCAGCCCATTTATTTGAAAGTTGGAAGTTAATGCCACCATGCCAGCAATACTGACGCAGTGATCGCAAGCCAAGAAAGACTGGGCATTGTCCACAGCTTCGTTAATAGATCCTCTCTGGTCGGTTAAATGCCACTGCACAACCGGCCTTATACGACATTTTTGACAGATGCAGCTAAAATCAGCGAAGGATACAGTGCTGGATACTGTGTCTGTAGTTCCCCATGCGACATAATATACTGAGATTCTGAAATACTAAACTTGTTTTATGCTGGGAACTCGGTCTACCACCACGCAGTTCTACTAGCTTAAGTATTGTTGTGCTCATATGGTCTAGTACTGCTCAGGCACGTCATCTAAGCTCTTCAGCTGCTCAGTTAGATGTGGCGTTTAGACTTAATTCCGGGATCTGCTTAGTTAGCTCCCTGTTTGCTAACTGCTTCTGTTCGCTTTACAGTTTTGGCCGGCTCGTAGCCTAGAGGTATCGAGCTTGTCTTGTAATCTTGCGGCGCGGGTTCGAGCCTACGTAGTGACAGGGAGATCCTCGCAGTATCCTTAGCTCACGTACGACCGGTGGTGGTCGTGCGACAGCGAAACCTCGGTATTGCGTGCCGACGTACTGCTAATGCCTTTCCATTTTCTTCCTTGGCAATTTTGCCTTACTGTATCTAGCTTTGAGGCCCGAAACGCGATCAGAGCCCTCAGCCGTATTCGCATTGCTGGTCTGGATTCTCTCACGTCCACTGTATTCTAGGGTGGTACCGTTGTCGGTTACAATGAATTAACTCATATTTCGGATGGACATGGATGGACGAGCTTGTCATTGACAACTAAATTGTGCAGATTGTGGTGGCACTCTTCAAGACGAGTAGTCGCGTCATTTTTTGCTATCCAAATAAGCGTCAACGTGACACGTTGGTAATGGAGTTACTGCTCTGTTTTCATCTGGTACCTTGTTGCAAAGTGAGGTCCTGAATCAGAGCAACAACCAGGTGTACTTTCTGAATGGAACTGTGTGTCACATGTTTTTACTCTGTGGTCTGTATCCCAGCCACATCATCAATACACGTTAGCTGAAGGTGAGAAACCCGCGTTGACTAATGTGCCGCAATACCAAATGATAAGATATCAAAACTAACACTACAAAAAATTCAAAGAATCAAGCAGTATAATATTAATTATCATATTATTAATTTTGTATGAGATCATGATTGGAGGGGAAATCTAAAGGATAGGGAATAGACAGAATCTCACAGCACAAATCCCATTGGGGCCGGCTCCTAGCCATCCCAGCGAGTGTGTCCAACCAAGCGTGTTCATCGTACTTCGGACCCCAGCCCGTCAGTCGGTATGCACCAAGTTCGAGGTGGGGGTTTTCATTCCTTTTGACCAAGTCATTTCTTGAGCTCCCCTCCTCGTCTTCCATCCAGACTACGGGCGCGCAAACAACGCACGGCGCGGGAGTCGGGGTACCGGCATGCGCAACACGTGGCCCAGCCATCGGAGCTTGGTACGTGATATAATGGTGCTGAGCAGTTCACTAGCTCTTCCTGCACCAAATACGCTACGCCGAACACACTCATTGCTCACGGGGTGCTCCCACCAGACATGAGCTAAGCTGCGGAGGCAGTGATGATCGAAAGTGATTAGCTTCTTTATGTCTGTCGACCTGATGGGCTAGGTCTCACAACCGTATAGGAGGATTGAACGGACCACTACCTTGTGTAAACTGCCCTTCATGGCGAGAGTGACATCACCTCGGCGCCACAGGTAGCGAAGATTGGCAAAAGCACCTCGAGCTTTTGCTATACGGTTCGTTATCTCAGCTTCGATCCCACGGGCGCTAATATAGCTGCCCAGGTATTTGAATTCCTGAACGACTTCTAGCTGACCACCACCGAGGGTCTGCGCAGGGGTGTGTTTCTGTCAATCTCGGAGGACTTTGCATTTCTTGGTAGTGGCGTCCCACTTACAACGGGCGTAACAAAGTGTTCGCTCCAGTTTATTACTCCACATTATCCGATGATCTTGTACGGAAAGGTGTCCCCATAAGACGTGGGCATTCTGCTTGCTTCATGTTCCATTTCCGCGGGATGTCGTTACTGTTGTTCTTTACCTTTTCCGCATTGAGTTTGACGGTTTACTGATCTCTGGCCCACAATTTCAGAAAGGTATCTCGAAATTGGGACACGAGCTTGGACTTCGACCGCAGACTTGTATGTACCGACCAACGGTTATGTATCGATGGACGTCGGCAACTACGTGAGCGCGTAGTTACTCGTCAACTGTCGAAGCCAAATGTTTTGAATGCGTATCAAAGTACGCTGACATCAGAGCCGAGTAAGCACTTATTGGCCACAGTTGAAAACCACTGGTCGCGTACTTACCAGACGTTGTTAGCAGTAGGCTTGTCTTCATGTGGCAAATCAGATTGCCTTCCTGAACACTGGGTCTTTTCGCAATCTCTGAAACTTCTGAATGCTCGCCAACATGTTCCGACTAGAAGCGTACACAATGAGACTCACCAAGACCTCATTGCAAAATTGCGTGCTGGCCTGAAAAGAACCCGGGATGCCTGGTGGTCTCCTCCTGCCTCTGAGATGGAGACATCCACTCCCCTTGGTAACTGTCGTAATTTATGCCGTCTTATACAGGAGACGAGCAAAAGTAGTTATTATCTTCCTTTTCGGCCCTTCGTCGCCCTTCTCCCTAAGCCTTCTCATTGGATCAGGTCTCACGCGCATAAGTCGAACATGAGATCAGACTTTTGAAATAGAATAAGACCGCCTGAACCTATACAGTACATCTAGTCCTCATCGAATTCGTGGGACTTGCTCTTATGGATGATTTGCAAAACGTACTAGTGAAGCTGTGGCAGCAGATGACTGCCCCAACCGACTGGAGCTCTTCCGTTATAATCCCAGTTTTCAAGATAGGCTCCCGTTCGAAATGCAACAACAATAGGGATATCAGTCTGATCACATTTGCCTGTATCGTCCTACATAGGCTGACGTATCCGTAAAAGCCGCAATCGCGAGGAGCAGGCCGCATTTTGTTGAAATAGTGGCTGAATTAACCACATCTTTAGGTCAGTCGTAGAAGTAGCAATTCGCCACCTCTAGGTTTAGTCAGAGTCATCACACCAGGAAAGCTCTGTACGGCAGTTTCTTCTTTTTGGAAATCGTCAACAGTGCGCATTTTCTCTTACCCTTGTGGGACTGAAACCCACAACTCGACTTATTTGTCTCTGCTTGAGACGCTGGAGCTATAGGGGACGGCAACCCTCATCGTGACTAAGTTACTAACTATGATATAGCGTCGCTCGCTGTCCTCTGACTTGCACGGTACTGCCGTGCGTAGGACAAAGTGGTATCCCTACCAGGCGACGAACTTACGAAACTTAAGCAGCCAATTAACTGATGGCGTTATACACAGTTTGGTTTGGTTAAAAGTGTGAAGTAGGGAGAGTCGGATGGTATAGCTGTAACTTCATCACATCTAGACGGCCATCACACGTCCAGAAAAGCATTGTACGATCGTTTCACTCTTCCGGGCATTGTAAACGGTGCTCATTCCATCCGAACCTTGTAGGGCTCGGTTGTTGGGACACCACCACATCTATTGGTGACCCACCGTACGCGTGTCCCCCGACATCAGAGGTACCTTCGATCCGGTGGACGAAAGTGCCGTTTGAAACTGTCTGCTCAGCGATGGTGTGGCCGATAAATTTGTAAACATTATCAGAGCTCTGAACGCGCGTAGTTCCCGCAAAGTGAGGGCTTACGGCAAACTGTCGCTGTTACCTAATATCTCCATCGGTGTGAGGCTAGCTTACTTGCTGTCACCTTTCCTTTTTAACTTTGCCGACGACTTAGTCATGGAAACGGCGTTCACTTGGCACAAACTACCAGTTGTGGAGCTGCCTCCAGGTTACCGACTTCTTGACTTGAAGCACACCGACGAGATAACCCTAATCTGCGACAGCTCCAAAACGTGCCAAGCTTCTAGATAAATTGGCTATGGCTGTCAATCGTTTCAGGCTATGCTTTACATTTTCGGAATGAAAGTCTTTCTTCACGATTGACAAGGACCTACCCCTGCTCCAAGCCTTAGTGGTGATCAGCTAGAAGTTGTCCATAAATTCAGTATCTAGTTCCTGGATGATACCCATTTATTACGTAAGGCTTAAAAAGAGAAGCAAGAACATAACATTTCAAGCAAAGTTGTTTTCGTGTAATTCATCCTCAGGCTTATAAATTAATATACGATAGTATTATGTTTGTTATGACTGTCCGTATAATAAGGAATCAATAACTGATACTTTAACGTGTCGTGAACGCCTTGTGGCGACCGCTGGGTGGGAGTTGGCTTACACTCTTCTTCTAGCGTTTGTGAGCTCGAACATGAAATCACAAACCGTTTAGTGAAAGCTAGATGCGCTTTTGCCAATCTCCGTTACCTGTGGCGCCGGTGCGACATCACTCTCACCCTGAAGGGCAGAGTTTACGATGCATCCGTTCGCTCAGCCCTCATTACGGTTGCGAAACCTGACCCATCGGGTCGACAGACATACATAGGCTAATTAGGTTGGATCATCGGTGCCTTCGCAGTATAGCTGACATCTGGTTGGAACACCGCGTGTGCAATGCGCGTGTTTGGTACAAAACTGATCAGCATCGTTATATTACGCACCGGGCTCCGATGGTTGCGTCACATGTTTCGCATGCCAGCACACCGATCTCCGCGTCGTGCCTTGTTTGCGCGTCCGGGGTGTGGATGGAAGAAGAGGAGAGGAGGCCAAGCGATGACTTGATCAAGAGGAATGCAGTCTTCCATTTTGAATTTGGCGTCTGTTGGTGTCTCCTGACTGCCGGTCTGGGATCCGAATGACGATGTACACGTTTGGTTGTGTGCACTTGTTGAAATGACAAATCACCGACCTCAGTGGCGTTTGTGTTGTGAGTCTCTTTGTCCATACCCTCCCGGTTATCTTCCTCCTCCATCCACCATAGCACTCTCCAATCGTTTTTAATACTCTGCATTTTCTTTCCTGTTTTTTATATTCTGTAATGTTTATTTTTTTATATATGTTACCAATTTTATTCCGGCGCGATATCTGAAGTGTGTATCTCATCTTCAGCTAGCGTGTAATTTTGATGTGGGTGATGTTTCTTACCTTTTGCTGACATTCGGGATGATGAAGGTATATGCACGTAACATTGAAGATTATTCAGTCGCATAGATTTTCATTATATGGACTGACTTTTAGTCTGGAAGCTTCACTTTGTCGCCCACTGTCAATGACTTTGCCCACTCATTTCGAGTGATTGGATCTTCCGTGTGTACCGTTCCTTCAAATTCGGCCGTAATTTTCAACATTCAGTTCAGGAATATTCACCTTGGATTTTCATATCCTCAGCTTAGAGTCGGTCTTGTTACCACAAGTTTTGGTTGAATATGCTTCATTTCTTTTTACTTGTATATCATTATCATCCAGCTACTGCTAATGGGATCCCACTCGAAAAGCTGTGTATCTCGGCTAGTCTCCTTAATTCTGGAAAAGACGTTTAAGGTCAAATGATATTATTGTTTGCCACCAGTTTCACCTGCTTGTTCACCGCTTTGAGTCCGAGTAAGTGTATGCGGACTCAAAATATTCCACCTAACATTCAACGGCTGGGGATTAGTTGATCGCAGAATTTCAAAGCGATATTCCATAGTACTGGTTTTCTTCTTTTCATCTTCTACTTCTTGATCTCTTATGTTGACTCCTCATTTCTAAAAACTCTCTGCCCTTGGTTTGTTTTTTCTCACTTTTAGTCCATTTATAAACCTTTGCTAGCCGCGTCACCGGTGCTTATTTTCGTTGTCCGCCAGCTCAATACTTTCGATTCAGCTAACCAACGATTTTGTTCTTGGGATCTTTTCTTGAAATTTTCCACTAGCATCTATTCCTGCCATCTGACCAGAGCTAACGCTCTGTTCAGCATTGGGACCTTGTTTATTTGCCACCTATAAGGGAAGCATCGAAAGAATTGCGGTACTTCTTCCGATAGCATATGCTAGCTCAAGATAGCTAGCAGAAGCCTTCTATCCCAACAAAACTGAACTTTAACATGATGCGACAGTTTGCGGATCACTTTGACCCATTGAGCTATACTAGGTGGCGCTTCCGGGCTTTCTGAGGGCTACTCCTACCAGGATGGTCAATGGTTAGCGGTCAGACAAAGTCTCCTGGTCCTCTGTTTTGGTAGTTTGATATGGGATGGCGTCCGTTTCTGTGAAACTAATTCATTACCATCTCCACGCTGCCTTTCCGACAGGTTTTTGAGCCAAAGGCCTTGCTTGAGGACTCTAATCGTCCTCCTATCCAAGTCTCGGCGCCCTGGCAGTATCAGCCCACCTACAACCATAACGATTTCCTCAAACTCTAACTACATCTTGTATCAGCCGTCGCGCAGATTATCAAGTGTCACCTTATCTGCTGCGTAGTGCAGGGCGGATAAGCGAAAAAATGCTACTACTGGCGCCTCCTTTCTTTCGCACCTGTTTCTTACTCTCATTACTAACCTTCCTTCCATGATTCCCACTTTAATTAACAGCAGCCGCAATGCCATTGGAGTCGAACCATCTTCAGTTACCATTCAACAGCCACCGGACCTCTATGGGCAACCGTCCCTAATAAGGCCATACTGTCCCGTTTTCTTGGCGGCGTTCAACGTTCCCACACGCTGCACTCTTAGGCATGTTAAACACGCTGTGTGATGAGATGTGTTGTGTGTCCGAATCTATTATCAGTGACCCTAGTGGTGTAGTTGAATTAACTGCGCCTGGCTTGTCCTCGCGCTATTGGTTGTACGCATCCGGAGACGCTGATGCGGCAACCAGTTATCAAGCTGATGTGGACATCGTTCTCAGCTCTAAGACTGAGCCATCGCTGGTTGCTTGGATTCCTGTGAGCAGCCGTTTTTTTGCAATCCGTTTGACGGCATCAACTAAGGTTGGCTCACGAATTAGTGGGACGGTATTTGTTTGTGATTTTCGCGTATGCCCGTATTGACGGCAGTTCTGATGTTGCCAAAAATACCTTATATCACGTACTGAAAACGCTACTACGCAGTGCTACCAGTTCAGATATCATAGTACTTGCTGGGGATATGAATTCACAAGTAAGTCGCAGATGCTCTTCAAAAGCTCAACTGGATGGTAATTGTGGGCTTAACTCCAAACGGATTGACAACAGTGAGCGTCTGTTGTAGCTGGGTGCGGAGCATCAGCTGCTTCTTAGTAGCACCGCTTTTAGGCCGTGGGCGCCGCAGTGGTACTTGGCATTCTTTTGTAGCTGGCCAGCCATGGACTCCGATAGATCACATTGCCGCTCGTTCTGGAGTACTTGCGTCGACTCTGGTTATGCTAACTACGCTGTCGTTTTTACCATTAACTTTACCTCTGACCATGACTCAGACCGAAGCTTATTGGCCAATCAATGAGAGAGGGTTAATGATGATGCTTCACTCTGAACGCTACAATGAGGGTGATCTGCCTTGAAGCGCGCCTGTGAGCGTTAGACCATTCCCTTATTAAATATTGATTCGACCCCATTATTTAATATGTTTATACTGCTTGCCGGGTACTCAGTACAGTTTTCTACTCCGGAAAGTCGGTCGGTAGCAGCAGGTTATCCGTACACAGCGGAAAACCACAACAGGAGGCGCATCAAGCGTCCCCGCCTCCGATCGACAGCTGAGAAAGTATCTCAGTCCTCGTTCAGACAATCCCACCAGGATGCACTGTGTACCTAACTTTCGTTGTTTTGTCTTAATGACAGTGCGCTTCAGTGGAATAGGATCTCGGCAGCTATGCACGACGCAGGAGCTTCTACTTGTAATACTATTAATCGTTACCGCACCAATCACTGGATATCCGAGAGGTCAGGGAATCTGTTGACATCCAGACGAAACTCCCGTCCTGAATCTCAGTACAATGTGACCAGACGAACTAGTAAGTGCGAATTAAAGCGGAACGATAGCTACAGTGTTTTCCACATGCATTTAACGTGTACAGGGATGATGATGGTGAAAGCGGAGTCTGCGGGCTGACAAGGAAGCGTGTTTGACCGGTCGGGCTCAAGAAATGGAGCACGCGGGAGCTGTAGTCCTTTATCGTAAGCTCTTCCGGCTGGTCCATGTCACTGGCGTCAGTGAGATCTCGCGGGTACCATCATTCGCAATAAGAATCGCCGTATAGCTCATTGGGTGGTGCCCTTTGAAGATCACTTCAGTTGGCTCCCTGTTTCCACATCTCTTCCCACTAAATTTTTTCAGGCAGAGCTATGTGTGATAAGTTTAGAGGCTCCTTCGCAGGCTGAAGTCAGAAACGCGATCACAGCCCTCAGTCGTTTTCATGCCGCTGGCGCAGATTCGATCCCAACTACACTCTTTAAGGATGGAGGTGAAGTCCTCTGCAAAGCACTGACTTCCCTATTCGAACATATCTGGGAGAAAATGTCCCGGATAACTGGAGTGAATCGATCATAGTGACAATATGCAGGAATGGCAGTCGCACCGACTGTGTTAACCACAGGGGTATTAGCCTAAAGCCAGTTGTGACACAATTACTGGCCTCGATTATTGTTCGTCGCCTCACTGTGGAACAGAAATCTCGGACTAGGGAGGAGCAGGCTGGTTTCCGCGTAGTACATTGCTGTATAGACCATGTATTCACTCTGCGGCAGGTGCTAGAGCAGCGCCACGCATACCGCAGACCGACAATAACTGTGTTTCTCGATTCCAAGATTGCGTTCGATTCAGTTGATCGATGCATTCTGTTCGAAATACTTGCGCGGAAAGGTGTTCCCACGAAATATGTGAACGTCTTACTTGCTCTATACTCGAACACTACATCCCGCGTCAGAGTCTACAGTAACCTGTCGGATAGATTTCCGAACACAAATGGGGTTCGTCAGAGTTGTCCGATTTCCCCATTTTTGTTCAATTTCGTGGTGGCCTCCATCATGGTGTGTTCCCTTACGGAATCTTGCGATATAGCCTTTGAGATCCTGCCTGGTAAAAGGCTAGTTGATCTTGATTATGCGGACGATATCGTCTTGCTTTTTGACCGTGTTGCGGTGGCACAGTTAACCCTGAATAGCCTGTCCAGGATGGTCCCATTATTTTGTATGCAGTGCGCACCTTCAAGGTGCAAAGTGTTGCTGCAGGACCACCAGGCACTAGATGATTCTTTAACCCTAGGTAACGATGAACTCGAACTGGTCGGTTGATTCACTTACCTTGGCAGCTGTATCAACAACATTAGGCGCATAGAAACTGAAGTTTGTTCACGCATCGCAAAGGCCTGGGCTACCTTTTTAAATCTGCGGCATTTTTGGCGACAGAAGGGAATTTCCCTTCGTCTGAAAGGCTGTGTATAAAATTCCACAGTGAGGGACGTTTTGCTTTATGGGAATGAGACTTGGAACCTTCGGTCTGTAGATTGAGGCGCCTTCAAGTCTTTGATCATCGTTGTCTGCGAATCATTGCTGGTGTCGGATGTGCGTAGGCGAGTGCTAGGCATTGATAATCTAGCTATTTCCGTAGAACTACAGATAGCACTGAATAAGTTGCGTTTGCTGGGGTACGTGCTAAGTATGCCCGTTCACCGCCTACCGAGGAGACCCTTGTTTTTTCTTCCAGGTGTAAACTGGCGCAAGGCTCAAGGTGGACTTGGCAGCGTGAATTGAAGTCACGGACTACTAAACTCATTGCCGTCAGTCCGTCTTGCCTTCCAGGCTCAAGTCTACATGGCTGGCCTTTTGCTTGGCTTGAGATGTTGTAGGACATGGCTCGCAGTCGACACCAATAACGCACTTGCTGCCGTCTCCTAATCGAATTGACTGTTTAAAGTGTCTTTGGTGCTGATTTATCTGCGGGGTACTGGCTGATTGTGACGTGTGGGAGTGAAAGCCGCAAAGAAGCTGTCTCGCTGATGCCGCTTCAATTTTGCACATTAGCTAACTGTTTTTGACGATATGTTGTGTACACAAGGTGTAGGCCTATTGCCCCTGAATGTTTGCGTAAGGCATTAAGGTTTTCAGTTAAGTCACCTTTCTCCCACTTATTGTTCTTGGTTTCTTGGGTCACCGCGGTTGTTAGACAACGAATCAGTTCACATGACTGATGTGCTGCTGCTGCTGTTGTTGGGGATGATGGTCCCAACAATAATGTAACACAAAAGTTGTACTTCTCTGTCGAGTGTCGTCGAAAGGAAGCTTTTTCGCAGCTATCCTTTGATTAAATCATCGGTAGACATACCTGATGCGTTGAAACTACTTAAACTCTCAGATGCGTTTTCTGTCTTCAGCAAGCTTTTAAAGTTCAATGCAGGACCTGTAGCCGCGAAGGCAAAGATGAAAATTATCCTAGGATGTCAACTGCGAAACCAGTTTCCATAGCTTCTTATAAGGCCGTGAGGTAGTCTCTTATACGCTTGACTTCGAAGTCTCTAAAACGGCATGCCTGTCATATTCTAGAAGCAATTGAGTCAGAAATACCGGAGTTGGGACAACCCTGTTCGCTATATCACTTTTCAGAGCGGGAACTAAATGCCCATGAATGTAACTCATTCCAAAGCTATGGGCGTAGGCACCAAGGGCGGTCAAAGGAAGTACAAAAAATCGCATAAAAATCTAGTGCCTAAAGTACCGGAATCCAGTTTCCAACACGATCAGAACGACAGGTACACAATCTTTCCCGTGTGCGGATAAACAAACTGCAAATTGGGGCTCTTTTGTCAGAACCGAAATTTTGTTTGTCACAACCAGGAAGGTGGAAATTATAGTTAAAAACTCTATTCGAAAATTTGATGCTACACCTGATTGAATTGACACATGTTCTCCATCGCCAGTGACACTTAAAACCACTCTAATGTACCCTTCTCAACAGTATCTGAGCTACTGGTCGCAGTTTGCAAAAATAATTGCGAGCAAACATTGAAAAGTAGTTAAGGAACTGACGTCCAATTCTGAGACCATACTCTCTCGACCGGCTAAAGGGTCGTGCTGGGTAATGAAGTTCAAATCGGATTACATGTCCAAGTTGCATGCTATTTTGCGTGACTCAAGCAAATTCAAGTCTAATCCAACACATACAGGATAAGATTAAAAACATCAAATTTTTGTAGCTACTGTAGCGCTGTAAACATATCGGTGATACTTTGATTGCCCGATTAACCTCCTGTGGCTCGCAGCCACCCACCTCTATGGAGTGCCAAAAGTACACAGAGCCAACCTACCGATACTTGTCATGTCATGGTCTACTATGCACTCAGTCAGCAAATGGTTAAAAACTACTCGAGCCACTTCTCACGGAAGTTCCAAACTACACTGTAATTGGCACCTTCCTATACATTAATCGGATAGAAGAGCTAAACGTAATTAACAGACTTATGCTACCCTTCAATGTAGTATCTCATTACGATCATTCCATCGGTTAAAACCGTCTATTTTATCTGTAATCAGATAACAAAACAACAACAATAGCAGTACCTCAGCCATTTTAGCTGATATTTCGCTCCCAAGCAGAAGAGTTCATGGTACACCGAGGCTTGTGGTGGCGAGATCCTTACAGATCTTTGACCGGCTGATCCCCATGTTGTGTCATAGACTCATGTCCTGGACGCCTCGTGGCGACCGCTAGGTGGAAATTGGGTTACACCCTTCTTCTAGCTACGAGCTAGGACACAACTCCGCGTGAATCAGTTCACAGGCTCATGGCCCACGGCCTGCTGCCTTTCGGAAGCACATTTATCGAAGGATTTGGTTGAGGATCGGAGTCGTTTTCCTGTCTCGTGTGAACCCCCTGGCAGTACATACCATGCCCCATGAACCACACAACTACAGATAGTCTTATGCTGTGTCGACCGTCTCTTAGTGAAGAGAAAAGCGTCACTTTATCTGCTGTATACAGCGGGGTGTATAGGCGAAAAACTGTTCCTGTTAACCTCTCCGTTTTTCATCTTCCCATCAAAATTCTCCTCTTCATGTCCGCATTTCAACTAATTACTACAACCTGAAGACGAATGAGTGTCCCACGCAACAAATTACACTGGTCGCGATGGAACTCGCGCTCTACGGCATAGACATTGCCGCACTTAGTGAGACACGGCTGGTTGATCATGGTAAACTGCACGAGGATGATGCTCGCTACCCGTTCTACTGGACGGGAGACGTCATCATATTACCACATGAACATGGGGTCAGATTTGCATTATCCAATCGCCTAAATGGCATCAGCCTACGACTGATGACTCTTCGCCTGCGACTTTTATTAGCACGCATGGTCCCACCATGTGTTAGCTGATGGCGCGAGTTATCAGTTTTACACTCATTTGTCCTGCATTATACGGTCTATGCCGAGGAGCGACCGGCTATTCATACTGGGTGATTTCAACGCGCGCGTTGGGCGCGATGCAGCAGCGTGGACAGACGTATTCGTTCCCTATGGTATCAGCTCAGCGAACGGGAACGGTGACCGACTGCTCTCACTGTACCACTGATGATCACGAACACCCGTTTTGCACTGAGTGTGATATAGGTACTTGGACGCACCAACGGAGTCGTTACGTTCACCTAATGTACTATGTCATTGTACGCCAGCGTGGAGTGCGCATGACACATGTACTGCCTGGAGCTGAGTGTGGCACTGACCACAAGTTGGCGCGGGCTAAATCGTACATATATTTTCGTAAGTCTATGGATTGCACTCCTGCCGTGAACCGGCGCAAACTTAACGTTCTTTCCCTGCGTACTGTGGAGAAGATGATAGAGCTGTAGAAAGCGATGGCTACCCGCGTTGATGATGTTCACTGCTAGTTTGGCTCATCTCTGGTAGGAATACCGTGTGAACAATGAGCGTGTTCGACGCCTTGTCTGTGGCACAGCAAGAAAAAGTGAACCGCTCAGCATCGTTATATCAGGCATCAGGCTCCGATGGCTGGACCACGTGTTGCGCACCGACTCCCGCGACGTGCGTTGTTTGCTCCACGTGTGTGGATAGCAGAAATAGAAGGGTGACCAAGCCATGACTTAATCAAGAGGAATGAAGGCCCTTACTTCGAGGTTTGCTTCGGTTGGAGCCTGTCGACTTACTGGTCCGGATCCGAAAGTCCGTGAACACGTTTGGTTGGATGCACTTGTTGGCATGACTAGCAGCCGACCACATTGGCGTTTGTGTTGTGAGTTTATTTGCCCCTTTCCCCTTCCGCTTAGCATCCCTCTCTAACCACGACCTCGTTTACTGGACATAATGTAACTCCTTTTGCGTTACAATACCGGCTGTTAACTCTCCGGAACGATGTCCATCCGTTACTACTGACTCAGATGGCGTACCTCTGTTTCAATTTTTCCTTTCTTTTGCATTGCGGCACCATAGCTACCTCCAGCTTACTCGTATAAGGATGATGGTGACGATGATGACGTCGACTGCATTGCATCACTCGGTCACCTATGGTGCGTATCCGTGAACAGGGGACGACTGCATCGGAGGAAACCATCGGGCGCGCAAATTATAAGCGTCTGGATTGGTTAGACGACAACAGTACGACCATTGGCGCATTGGTGTCGTAGAAGAATGCAGCATTTGCTGCACGTGTGGCGGACCTTGCCGACTCCGCGAATGATAGTCAGTTGCGCAAACTTCGACGACGACTGACTCATGAGCTCCGTTGCCTCAAAAATGCTTGTTAGGCTTAGAAGGCGAAGCGGATAGAATGCTACACGGAAGGCTGCCAGCATAATGAATTTTTTGACTCCTTGATAGCGGTGTATAGACCAACCTTGCAGTCACCGAGGACCCTGTTAGGTGCTACTTCAGGCGCTGCCTGCACACAGACGGCAGACATACTGCAGATCTGGCGCGAGCACGTCAACTGACTCATGAACAACTATTCAGAGATTGACTGTCTACATTGCACGGGCTGCTACAACAAGCGGTGAAGATGCGTCTTGCCGACACACCGACACTGAATGAGACGCAGAGAGCACTAGCTCCGCTACGAAATGGCAAGTGCGCCAGAGCCGACGGGATACTGTCGGAATTGTTGGAACGCAGCGGACCTGCGTTGCTACACGCGCTGCACCACTTAGCGTGGCGCGTATGGTTTGTATAGGAAGTGCCGGCTGCCTTAAAGGATGCCCTTGTGTTATCATTGTACAAGTGAAAAGGGAGCAAGCGATGTGCCACGAATTATCATGGTGTCAACTTGCTAAGCCATGTGGAAAAGGTGATCACGTGCATCCTGCTCAACCGCGCCGTCACTTAGGTTGTTGAACCGAACGTGGCGGAAGAGCCGTGAGGATTCTGTTCGCGCCGTAGCAGCATAGATATGGTGTTGGTGGCTCGACAGTTGCAGGATAAATTCAGTGGACGACACCAGCCATTGTAGTCGCCGATTGTAGACTTCGCACAAGCATTTGACACGGTGAATCATATGGCTGGTGTTGGATAAAATTGGTTGTCCGAGCAAATTTGTGAGCTTACTTGAATGTCTGTACAGTGGCTGCGGGCGATGTTTCAGCTGTGTGGATAAACTTCGGAAGACTTAAATGTTGTATCTGGTGTGAAGCAAGGCTGTGTCTTGGCCCCTGCACAGTTTAACATTTACCAAAATGCAATAATGCCTTGTGCGCATCAGTTGGTGCGACAATGTTGCCGACACGGAAGTGCTGCGCCGCAGTGACATGTATGCAATAGACTGCATACTTCTGTTGTGGCACATTAAGTGGTTGGGGCATATCAGGCGCATGAATTCGGCGCGAATACCCAAGCTTTATGAATAACTTAGTGCAGGGAAGCGACACGTGGAAACTCCGAAGTTACGTTGCCAAGACAAAATCAAGGGGAGGTTATCACATGCTGATGTTGATTTCAGATGTTGGGAAGCGATGACCTTTGATCGGCGCGAATGGCGTGAGCTTAGCAAGAGAGCGGTTGCTCTGGTACAGAAGAAACAAAAAGTGCATGGGGAGAGGAAACGCCGGGTACGGAAGCGACAGGCATCGATGGAGTCTACTCCATTGATGTCAAGCGCATGGTGCTGTAGCACACGCGGTCGCGAGTGCTTGAGCCAAGAGGGCCTGGCAAGCCAATAGCGTGGCCACGCGGGGGCAGCATACATAAGACGTTGAGTCAGCTGAATATCTAATCAGCACAGCGCAGCGCAGCGTTTGTAAGTATGCTGCCTCTGTTTCCATACGATTTAATAACCCAGGCGAACAAGGCGGTCGATGTGGTTCTTGTGTTACACCATCGCTGCAGTTTGTCTGTGCGTGTGCCTACGTGTTGAGTTTCTTGAATTTCAGATGTTGGCCATTGATTTATATCCCCGGTGTTGCTGTGCCGAATGTGAACGTTGACAGGGTGCCTACCTGTCGAAAAATCATTACTTACAGTACCCTGATTACAGGGGACAGTTGGTCGTTGCTTGAGAAGACGGGGTGCACGATCTTCGTAACCGTGCTAGGCCCAAAGAGTGGTTCCATACAGTGCAGAGCTGGCTATGGCTCAGCCACCGCCTTGTGTACGTATGGCACGTCTGACAGGAATGCTGCCGCTGTGTATGTTGAAGGGGTGTGGGCTTCGTCGATAAAATGTAGCTCCCATCCACACACCTTCGGGTCTTATTCCTTCGAGTTTACACTGGATATAGTGTGTGGGGGTTGTGTACAACAAGCCACCCATGGTCTCTCTGTAGGTGCAAACGTTCTGTGGCTGTCCTATTGAGGCCACAGTGAGGTAAATTCGAAACCGGATGCCGCCAACTATATAAATGCCTGAATTATATTTGTTCAACTGAACTGAACTGAGCGAAACTGACGTTGGATTCTTTCTTACATTCCGAAAACTATCTTTTACTGCTTTCCGACCTTCTTATCACTGTAAATAGAAAAAACCTTCAATTCCAGCTGGCGCGTAATCACAAACGCAGTACTCTGCTCCGTCATAACAGGGCATGACCGATGTCAACTTAGTTATTAACGAAGTGTTTACAACAAATGCACCGATCTCACTGAGCAATTTGACGATTAAAAGGCATTTTCGCTGGCCGGTTGCCTATGTTCTAGTCATAACTTTCGCCTCTTCCACCTCTTTATACGTTTCTATTTGTGCTGTTTTTCCCATGTTTCACACTCCATAGGGCTGCGTACAGTCTTTTGGTCGAAATACTGTCAACCTGCGTCCTCTTGCCTGCGATGGATGCCATAGCAAATCCAGTGAGTCTTGTACACCGTTATTTTTAGTTCTTATTGACTTGTGTTATCTGTTTGCTAAAGATTCGCCTTTGTCTTTTCAATTAATATTACCTAAATCTGTGTCATTTCATCCTTTTGGGTATTACCGCCACTGGCTGCACGAATTGTGAGCTGAAACCAAAATGTTCGCCTCGTTTCCGCTGCATTACTTCTGTTTCAACTTTTCTACAAATCACTTTGCTTTTGTTACTTGGAGGATCAGCCCGTTAACCTATGTGCACTACTGTTTTTCGGATATACGCTAAAGAAGACGCCGCAACATTTACTTGGGAGCGTGCACTATTCCACCACCGGTCGTCTAAGCATTTTTCTGTGTTGGGTTATCGTTCGAGGACAGGTGGAATGCGTCCAGCGTTGTATACATCAGAAATACATCCGTTGCACTTATTTCTGCCAATTGATGTTTTTGTCCAGCTTGTTTGATGCCGAACTGCACTACCTGTTTAGCTCAAACCTCGCGCGTTACCTAGTCTTGTCCTTCGCATACTTGCCATCCGGTTTTCCAGGGATCTTTTCTACCTTCTCTTCACTGTGCTCAAAAGACATGAAATATTGACCGAACCGTCTGGCCTGACTGTCTCCCATCGTCTAATGCGTTACCCGACATGGCGCGTCGCACGGCTAAATTCTTCCGTTTCTTTTTACCTTATTTTCATATGGCTTCTTTTCTCCAAGTTTGCGCTTTATTATTCTCGTTTCTCACACTTCTGTTTCTTCTCCTCTTGTTGCCATGGAGGCGCATGTTGTGCTAACTGGATATTGGGTGTTACCCTCCCGAAAGAACTGCATTGCGCTTCACTTCGATGTTGCTATCGTGTTTGTTTAACTGAACTGATCGTATTTGAATTAAAAATAATGTTTTCGCTGTACACCGTAACGGCAATTAGCTGTCACGCGTGGGCTGAGTTTACTGCGAGGACGCCCAGCCCTTTCACGGATTCGAACTGGTGACTTTATTATTGCAAGCCAGTCATGCAGACCACTTATCCACCAGCTCTACGATCGTATCTGAGCTGCACATTATTATCCCCACTACGCACACATCAACGCTGAGAAAGCATCTCATAGCCAACGACCGTAGCTCTATTACCAGTTTTCCGGTACTCTTCTGTGAACTGGTGACGTCTGCTAGGGTTGTCGCATTTCCACATTTCTATTCAACCTTATCACGAACTTATAGACTTATGGGATATTACGACGCAACTATTACTATCCTTCCTGAGGGAAACCCGTCTAATCTAGATTATGCGGACGGTATCACCTCTTTGAGTGACCGTCTCGACGCACCATAGTCCAATCTGGGTAAACTATCAAGAGTGGCTTCATCATTTGGCGTATTCTTTGCAACGCAAATATGCAATGGGCTGTTGCAGGACCACCAGCCCTTTCCCTTTTGATGGTCATGAACTGGATGCAACTGACCAGTCCACCATTCTTTGTATCGATATTCGAATGGACGCGCATTTACTACTGAGATTAACTTATGTTTTGCAAAAGCCGGGGCTACTTTTGATCCTAGAAGATTCCCCTCAATCCTCAGGGCTATTTTTACGGAAACCAACTGTGAACCGTCCTCCTCTGCTACGATGAAACTTGGCTCTTTCAGTCTGCGCCTCCAAATATTTGGCTATCGTTATGCACTAAACATCGTTCTTACCGGTTGGTACCAGCATATCCGCAACGACGAAGTACACTTGTGACTGTTGAGTAACTTAACTTTTTAATTGAGGTTCCTCGCAGTGAGCTTCCAAATCATATAGTCGTCCACATGCCCAGAAAAGCACTAAACTGCAGTTTCAGCCTTTTGGGCATCATCAGTAGTGCGCATCTATTCGAACCCATGACCACCAGCGACTTGAACCGCCAGTCACCAGCTCATGCCACTGTTCCACGGGGACAGCTTCGGACCGTCATGGTTTACAAGCCAGCTGCGATATAATGCGTCTTATCCTTCACTGCCGTGCAAGTTACGAACGTTGCAGAGGACAGGGTTGACCCCGAAAGACACGGTGTCCGCTAACAGTAGCTATGTACGACATAGCATTTAGAAACTGTTAGGACGGATATATTTTCATGTACTCATGAGTAGAAGGGTTGTTTATGTCGCGGGAACCAGGATGGTGTAAGGATAGAGGAGAGTATTTGTTGACTTGGCGCAAGATATCGAGTCCCTTACCGATGGATTCGGTCCTACTTCTTTGTCTCGCCTTCTATCACGGGCGGTCCGTCGCCCGTGTGTGGTTAGTACACTACGTAACCGACAGCGTGTCTTGGGTGGAGGTAACCACTCCCTCAAGGCGTTTGTCTGGTTGCGCCAACTACCATATCTTGGACCCGTACTGCGTATGCTCGTTCAGGGTCTTCCGCGTCGTGTCTTCTTCCAGGTTGCTGCACAGGGCCGGAAGAGGCGGTGTGGTGGTCAGCCTACAACATTTGGAAGCAAGATACAAAAAGCTGGGAAATCAGCGGGCCTCCGTTGATTTTTCTCGACTCCCTGGATGATGTCCCAAAGATGCTGTGTGCCGCTGGTTGGAAACCTTGGAGATCTTAGCTCAGAACAAAATCCTGTATCGGTCATGTATCTCTGCTTGTTGCGGTGATCCCCCTTCACTCCCGCGATAAAAATAGATAAAAAACCTCAAACACTGAGCGGGAAAATGACAAAAATTGATTTCCTTTATTTAACCCTGTTTTCCAATTCCTCCATGTTACCGATGGCATATATATATATATATATATATATATATATGTATATATATGTATGTATATATATATATATATATATATATATATACATATATATATATATATATATATAGTGCCCCATGCAGAGGCTGATGTCGCATTCATAATGCTTCTTCACCGCAGTTGGGCTAAACCAACTTACACTTAAACTAGGTCTTTTTAGTGTGGATAAAATTCATAACCTTTTATTTTATTTTTGTTCTGCCTACTTGATAATCTTCTCCCAACTTACACACGTCGCCCATGCAAATTGTGGTAAACTTGCGTAATTTTATCGCGTGGTATTTTTCAAATGACTTTCGGACATTTTGTGCTTATCGCGTATTCACATTTAACCAATTTCTTCCATATGCTCATTTAGCGAGTATTTATGTCGTCATATGCGTTTACTTTATTCGCTATTGTCATTTCGAATGATTGGCTGTTGTTTGACATCCCAGGTGTGGCTGCGCTTGATGTGCATGTTGACAAGGTGCCTACCTGTCTATTACCCTCTACCTCGTCCATCTGGCTCCAGGAGACAGTTGGTCGTTGCTGGAGAGGACGGGGTGCACGGTCCTTGTGGTCGTGCTAGGCCCGAAGAGTGGTTCCATGCACTCAGTGTGGAGCGGACTACCGTCCAGCCACCGCCCTGTGTGCACTTGATTCCTCAACTACGGCGTGCTTGTGTTTGCCTGTGAAGCAGTGTGGGCCGGTTCCGTTGATGAAACGTGGCTCCCATCCGCATGCCTCCCGGTCTTATTCCTTCGGGTTTACAGTGCATATGGGGTGTGTGGATGGAGCTGTGAGTGGTGTAGCGCAAGCCATCCATGGTCCCTCTGTAGGCGCAGGCGTCCTGTGGCTTGCCACAGTGACAGGCAAATCCGAAATCGGATACCGCCAACAGTGGGACTCAAAGGAAGGTACAGAAATTGTAAAAGAATACACAACACATCTCATCTAAGTCCATGTTTTCGCCAGAGAGCTAGGTACTACCCGGTTGCCCAAGCTGAAGTAGGGTGTTGATATAGGGGACACCACCCCGAGCCTCTGGCTAAATAGCCTGCCTTCAAGGCAGTGGAGCGAATTCAGGGTTGCGCGCCCATTGGGAGCCGGTGACTGATTGCTCAGTTCATACGGCTTTCGTTTGTTCCTTTGTCAAACAGGGGCCCAATGCTTCGCCAGGACGAAGCAAGGGACAGTAACGTCATCTAGTGGCGAGTCACGTCCGCCACGTCACAGTGTTGTTAAACGGACATTTATGGCTTTTTATAGGGAGAACGCTTGCCAAGCGAAAACCCACCACTTCCTGGAAATGCCGCGTTACCATTTGCTGGAACGGGGAAATCCGAACCTCCCAGCTGGCACCACGAGGAGGTTGTTCGGCAAGCAAGCCGATGACACAATATCTGTCTATAGATTGTGATATATATATATATGTATATATATATATATACACTTAAACTAGGTCTTTTTAAGCTGGATAAATTTCATTCCGCTTTATTTGGTTTGTTCTGCCTCCCTGAATAATGTTCTATTAACTGGCCACGTTGCTTACACTAATTGCGCTTATCTTCGGTAATTTTGTTGCGTTTGTAGCATTTTAAGTAACTTGTGGACATTTCTTACTTTTCACGGATTTGTTGCTAACCAAATTACTTCATATGGTAATTTAGCGAAGAGTTATGCCACCGTATCTGTATGCATTATTGGATTTATTTTATTTCAGCTTGTCGTTTAAAGTGAATGGCTGTTGTTTGATATCCCTGGTATGGTTGCGCTTGATGTGTATGTTGACAAGGTGCCTACCTGTCTATTACCCACTACATCGTTCATACTGGCTCCAGGAGACAGTTGGTCGTTGCTGGAGGGGACGGGGTGCACGGTTCTTGTGGCCGTGCTAGGCTCAAAGAGCGGTTCCATGCACTCAGTGTGGAGCGGACTACGGTCCAGCCACCGCCTTGTGTGCGGTTGATTCCCCAAATACAGCGTGCTTGTGTTTGCCTGTGTAGGAGTGTGGGCCGGCTCCGTTGATGAAACGTGGTTCCCATCCGCATGCCTCCCGGTCTTATTCCTTCGGGTTTACACTGGATATGGGGTATGTGGTTGGAGCTGTGGGTGGTGCAGCGCAAGCCATCCATGGTCCCTCTGTAGGCGCAGGCGTCCTGTGGCTTGCCACAGTGACAGGCAAATCCGAAACCGGATGCCGCCAACCAACATGTCATTCGAACAATATATATATATATATATATATATATATATATATATATATATATATATATATATATATATATATATTGTTCGACACATTACAGAAAACATCTTGCAACAGGCACAGATGACATGTTTGTTGTCGTCTCACGTTTGAATTGACTGTCTAAGGTGTGCATGGTTCCTAGTTATCTGATTTTGACGGATGTATTGATGCTCATCAGTTAACTATCTCACTTTTTCCGTGTTGTCTTCGCACGGTAGCCATTCTGTTGTCACCGTGCAGTGTTCCTTAGGTGTTATCATGTCATCCCTGATCAAATCATCTCACAGTTGCCTCTTCTTACTTTCTTATTTGAAATTATAAATGCTATTTCGTGTTTTATTTTTGTTGCGGGTCCGTCAATAATTCCCGCAAAAACACGCCAGAAACCCCGACAGAATGGCTGTGGGAAGCGGGGTCCAATTCCTCCCCACAACGCAGCAGAGCTCAGCCACTCCGAGACGCGGCCCAAACTGCACACCTTCTGACAACGGTCATTTACAAACCACCCCCTCTTCGTGGTGACAGTTTTCCTTAACTTAATAACCCATAGCACTGTCTGTGATCGCCCTTTGTCGGTCGTAAAAGAGCCTACAGAGGACCACTTGCCTTTCTTTCTCTTCGCCTCAGTTGGGAGTCGGTCGGGTCACGTAATTGCGTGTGAGTCGTTAGCTGGCCAGCCTTCGCGTCTAAGTCATTAGCGCGCGTCTACCGTAAACCCCCCTCTCGTGTGCGTCCCCCTCGTCCGCGTCCGTTCCGAGGGCTCCGCGTCTATTCGAACACTTGCGGCTAGGATCGGTCACACGCTCGCTCAATTTTCCGTCTCACCGGCTAAGCTAGCGTCATCAGGTCAGCGCAACTCCGTTCGATTGGCCAGCGTTACAAGTCGTCATCTTAGGCGTGCTCCAACCGGGCCAGCGACAATCTTATCAGGCGTTACGTAATCGGAACAGAGACGGCGTTCCCTCAATTATAACCGTGGCGACGCAATCCCATAACAATTTTGTTGGCTGGTTGCCTTGGTAGTACACGCTGCGAGTCCCTTTAGTACTTATTCCAAGTCTTGGTTTTGTTAATAGTTGAGGATTGCTTTCGGAAGTTCCACCTGTTATCTCAGACATCAAACTTGTGTGAATGTGTGCCACCTTGTAGTAAACCTGTTCGACCGCACAACTGCTTCTGACTGCAAGTGCCTGTACAAAGTGCCGATGTACTGCAACTTCGAACGTCTTCTGTTCCGGAACTTAATTTTGGCCTCTACTTTCTGCTTCTGCACCACGTTATATTCCCCCTACATGGATACTTTTCCTGTAAACTTAATTTGGTGACCTGAGGTCCCGGCGTCTGAGAACTTGTGGTCGATTTGGTCCATCCCCATCCCCATGCATCAAACAGTTTGAAGTTAAGGCTCATTTTTGAGGGCAGTGTCTGGTCACCTTGTTGCATTGTCAGCTATATTCTCATGCTAAACTACGAACCTCTTTTTAGGCATGAAGTCAACGCGGTCTATCGGCTGAATTTGTCGCCGGTCATTTTGATTAGTCAAGTCATCGGTTTTCTAACTTTTCGGAGTTAATTCGTTCCATTTGGCTGCTGCAATAATCATTCCACTTCACCCAGAAAGCGCAGGCAGATGTTCTGTACGCCTTCCGATGCTTTCTGTGCTAGCTGATGAGTTCCGCAGCAAAACTGTCCATCGCTCATGCTTTATCAATATCAGTGGTCCTCTGTATTAGCCATGCACTCTTGTGATCACGCCCCATTCCTTGCGTTCATCCTGCAACAATTTTACTTTGTGTTCCGATCACTCAATCAAATCAGCTTTTTTCTCTTGCTCTCTCCCATCTGCTTCTTCATACTAAAGGATTTTATAAACAAGATCGTCCTCCAATGTTTCAGTGATGCATCAGTAAGTTCTCATTTTAATGCGCACTGTATCTGTTATTTTTGTTCGAGTCGTTAAAATGCACTTTACACCTTTCCTCAATTCTTCACATTCGCTAAATGTTTGCATCGGTCACGCTTGAAGGTGCATCGCGTGCGTCATGTCACTCATGGCCGTGTGCACTCTTATGAGTCATAATACACTGTGTTCGCGACGTGAGATCACGTGATCGCCTTGACACCGACTGCCACTGGTCTGGTGACTAACCCCATAGACACGCCAAGTTGAGTGCAACCGTGGTTAGTGCAACAACTTGCTCTGCTCCGATGTCACAAATAGGCACTTGTACTCGGCGGAGGTGACTAAGGTAACACTTAAGACTTATGAAGAGGGGCTCGACTGGAAGCATATTGCATGCATACTGAACGTAAGCTTAAGCAGGAATCTTAAACGTAAGGTTCTGCAGGCGCATGGTCAGCCTTCATGGCAATGCGTTTACCTTCCGCATTGTGTAATGGCATTCCATTTCTTGACAGACATTCAGGTTTCTCACCACTAGCACCACCCTATGGTGGTTTCGCAACGCCACACCGGAAGCATGCGCAAACTGCGTTCCCCAACATTTAGTCTGAATGTCGAACTTATGAACTAGCGATACATAAATGTGATGGCACCTTTTCAAATCCTATACATTTATGTCAGCAAAAAATGATTTACAAATCCATGCAATGCATAGCGCAAGCGTAATTCCTTTTTACATGATCGATCATTTGTTGGCCATCACAATGAGACTGAATCTTACCGTGTTGCGATGGTTTGTGTGCCTCAGCGATCCGTTGGGCTATGCTGGGTGGTGCTTTTTTTGCACCTTCAGAGCCACTCATACCGGATTGGTCAATGGTTAGAGGCCAGATAAACTCAGTCTCTTGGTCCTCTAGGTTGGCGGTTGGAATGAGGGTGGCACCTTATTCCTTAAAACGGACTCCTTGTAGCCCAATGCCAAACCCGCTGCCTTGCGGACAGGTTTTTGAACGAAAGGCTTTGGTTGAGGATCCTATTCGTTCTTCTGTCTAGGCCTGGGCAACCTGACAGTATCCTGCCAACACAATACAATGAATTTCTCTTCAAACAGTTGCTTGATGCTCTGGCCACCGCAAAGGATAATCAGCGGTGCCCTATCTGCTGCATCGAGCAGGGTGGATAGGGGTTTGGATGCAACTGCCCAAGCCTTCCCGTCTTCTTGTTCCCCCTCTTACGCTTTTACACTCTTACCGTCCCCTTTCAACTTCACTTTTCTCCCCCCCCCGCAGTTTGCAACCCCCAATTCTTGGCCCTCTCCACCTTGCCTTGATAGGCTTTTACCTTTTAGTTTCAACTCACATGTGAACGCGGAGCGTCATTCCTGTCCTGTCGACAAGCCTATGTCCAACCAAGAGACCAAGCCTAGTTCATCGGTTTCCATTTGGAGCCCTCGATCATCCTTCAGATTGGCATGCCTCAATGTACGCACATTGCTACAGATCGGTCAACAGGCAGCACTTGCCCGAACACTAGAGACCCTCTCGATCGATATCTGCTGTTTATCGGAGACCCGCCTACAAGACTTGACCTCTGTGTTCACTTTACGATCCCCTTCAGGTGACACCAGCAGCACTTTCTCATTGCGCCTATCCGGTGACGATGCAGCTTCGAGCACCGGCCAAGCCGTTGTTGGTATTGCTCTGCGTCCCCGGGCTGAAGCTGCTCTGGTTGACTGGATTCCATTCAGTAGCCGGTTGTGTGCGGTCCGATTGGCTGGCTCGTTCAAAGCTTCGAAGTCACGTGGGACTAACAGGTGTCTATTCGTCATCGCTGCCTACGCGCCCAAAAACTGTAGTAATGATTCGGTAAAAGATGACTTCTATCGCCAATTGAACTAGCTCCTTCGTCACAGAAGAAGTTCGGACATTGGGTGAGAACGCTTGCCAGGCGAAAACATACCGCGTCCTGGAACACTGCCGCCGAACTATTTTCTTTAACGTGGTAAACCTGAACCAGCCAGCTGACACCACGGAGAGGTTGTTTGACTAGCCAACCACTTCCCGTTCTCAGATCCTGGCCAACTGATTTGTCTGCCTTATTTACTCCGGAGTTGGTTTTATTCAGATTGTCTCGCGCGTTTCGCTCCCTCGACTGGTTATTCTTGCAAATCGGCCTCTAGTGGTTATTTGTGCAGAGAATGATGACAGTAATGGGAGCGAACAACACCGAAATCCTCCACTTCGGTTATGGTCACAGTGATCTTAATGACAAAGGCTAACTAGAAAGTCCTCTGGGGCCACACTTGAGGTTGCGTTTCATAATCCAAGACCCACGGCGGGTGCCCCCAAACCTGGTAACCAACTATGGTAGCAGCTTAGTTAATCCAAGAAGCCACCGCAGTGTGGTGGCTGCATGTGTTGGATCAGACTTATGTGTTAAAACTGATCTTGTTGACTTGATGATCCCAAACACTCTCAGGCTACTCGTTGTATACTCCTCTGATTCTTTGGAATCATGTGATCACACTATCCATTTGTTTACCATTTCCGCATACAGTTTATGGGACCGTGGTTACTACTGCTGCTCACCTCCTCAGTATCTAATTGCAGACCACTGGGGTTCTAATCAACTGGATTACTTCTCGGACCATAAAGACATTCACTAGTCAGTTCTACTAAAGCAACTATTTTAGCACGGACCGGATATTGTTCTTTTCTCTCTCACCGACTCGATTGCTTTCTCCAACTAATCTTTAGCCAATCAAACACTTATAGGCTCATATTTTCACCTTTACTTCGACACTCGTTAACACTCAAATGTGTGCTCAATGCAACTGCTCGAGTTCATCGGTACCATGCGACCACCTTCGTTTCCTACTCTCATTGAGCCAAGTTTGTGTCTGTTACTGGAGCGTATTCGACTGATGACTAAGCTGATATGCCTGTGTTGCGTATTTTCTTCTTTTCTTATTTATTGTGGCACAATATCTGAACTGTTTTCCACCTCGGCAGATGTAAAGGCTAGTTTCGTTCGACCACCGGTGCCTTCGCAGTTTGTCTCATATCTAGTGGGAACACCGTGTGAGCACTGAGCGTGTTTGACTCCTTGTTTATGGCACAAGAAGAAATAATGAACCGCTCAGCACCGTTGTATCATGCACCAGGTTCCGATGGCTGAGCTACGTGTTGCGCACGCCAGCACACCGATTCTGGCGTCGTGCGTTGTTTCCGTGCCCGGGGTCTGGATGAAAAAAGAGGGAGGCCAACCGACAACATGGTCAAAATGAACGGAGGCCCTCATTTCGAACTTTGCCTCGGTTGGAGCCTCTCGGTTCCATGTTTGCGGCCCACATGACAATAAACACGCTTGGCTGCATAGACTTGTTGAGATGGCTAGGAGCCAATCTTAATGGCGTTTGTGTGGTGAGTTTCTCTGTCCTTCCGCTTCCCGCTTAGCCTCTCCCTCCAACCACGATCTCATTTCCCAGGCTTACTGTGAATCTTTTTGCGGCACAATGTCGACTGTTAGCTCTCCGGAACCATACCCATCCGTTACTGGTGGCTCAGCTGGCGTACCTTTGTTGCGTGTTTTCTCTCTCTCATTTATTGCCGCAAGATAGCTGAGTTTTTTCCACCTCTAACTAACGTGTATATGGAATGATGAATGAATGATATACGACTTTTATGTCTTTACCTCTGCCTCGTGCTAATAATTGTTACGACACATTCGTTCTGCAATTCCCATCTATCTCTGGAATGGCTTTGGATTCAGTTGGTGTCCGTAAGGCACCGTTGCGATAATAGGTATTATTCCCTCTACTAGTATGCGAGACTTTCGGTTCGTCGACGCAACATCGCTCCAATCTTCAACACTACTTTTATATGGGAACCGTCGCCTGAATTGCACTGGTATTCCTCAAGGGGCTAACCGGATGGCTGACCAAGCGCCATATTTTCTTCATGATTATGTTATTACAATTATCATTTTTGATTGCAACACTAGCTGTCCTAAATTTTCATTGCACTGTTGCATTGTCGCAGGCACTCTCTATCTTCAGGATGATCTTCCAGGCCGTTAACTCTTGTATGTTACTGAATTAGTGGTAGATACATGCAAAGCAAAGCATCATTTATTAAAACGGTCCACTATTAGAATTCATTTTCGGAACGGTGCACTTTACTGTTGACCGAATCTCTGAGGTAAACATGGTCCATTAGAATACGAAGGATAGCCCCAACCTGCATTAGATGTTTGAATTTGACACGCACGGAACTGCGACATTAGAAAGCTTTTCTCTAGGCCTAAAATCACAGCTTTCAGTATAACTATATGTAAGCCGTCCTGCGCAGGCACTGTTAATGGAACATCATCAGTTTCGCTGTGTCTGTAAGGCGCAGCCACCATGTCTTTAGGCCAAACAGCAGCCTTGCACGCTGCTATTTGTTAGTTGATTGACCTTCCGACAACATTGACCATGCGCTCAGTCGACCGTTCTGGGATTCTACCGCCAGGTAGGATGCATCTACATAGATCACTCGGAGTGCCTGTTTGGAGATAGTGAATACTGACAGTATATCGAGCCAATCCTCTTGCAGAGCTTCACTCTTTCACAATGAGAATCACCTGCTAAGGCTTACAGCGCCAATCATTAACAGCTTAATCTGATCTAGTTCTGTGGAACGCAGAGGTGGTGGTTGTGTATGCTGAAATTAACCAAGTGTTTGAGTCGGTTTTCTGCGTCGTGTTACTACCTAGTCAAATTTTCAAACTTGACCCCAATAATTTTGGCGGAATCGTGGAGTTTACGACGATCTAACGTTCGCCCTATTGCCATGGATTCTCACATTTTTGGTCGGATTATTTGCATCTATCTATTCTTATCGATTTACTCATTATCTCACTAGTTTCCTTGTCTTTTCAGTTCCTTTTTCCACTTCTTTTTGGGGACGTGGATCTTAGCAATTGAATTCACAACGCTTTAGCGCATAAATTGTTATCTGACAGTCTGTCGATTTATCGTCTCCAAGCCAGTTCACTCGAAGTACTAGTTTTTTTCATTTTTGCACAATCCAACTACCACACGAGGTAATTTGAACCAACTGCTCACACCATCGATGAGATGTTAAAGGACCGACTCCGTCGGTGGTAACAGTATGTTGGTCCTGACAACATCTTCCTGCCCTATTGTTTACAGTAAGACGGACCTCGTTTCTTTGGCTCATATACCACTCAGAGCTACCAGGCGAAGAGAGTGTTCCATGTCCAACATTACTAGACTTCAAACAACGTTTATGCTTCACTGATTTTACTGTTTTCAACAGCGACCATTTGTCAGTTTAATTTGGGCATCTCAGCGACTATCTTAATTTCTCCTTCGACCTTTGCTTTCCACTTGAGACTATTTATTTGACAGCGTACCGGTACTCCTCCCCATTACTCAAGCAACTTGGAAGGAATAAATAAGGTGAATATAAATGTAAACTGCCCCATCCTGTCAGATAACTTTCTTCAGGCATAAAAACAGATTACGCGACTGAATGTCCTTTACATTGGTGCCATTTTATTCAACAACAACTGCCGTGATCTGTGACAGCTTTTGAAACAATTGTGTGGTGAATGCTTTAATAAACAGCTAGCGGTTGTAGATGTCGATCTACTCAACTCTGAATTCCGATTTGCCCTTCAAAATGCCTGCTCTCTGCCTTCATTTCGCCCGCTATCACCATCAGCAACTGGTCCAACATTTGCACTCCAAAACCCCGGAGTGTATCAGGAACTTAAGGGGCTGAATGTGAGGAAGGCCCGAGTACCTGATGCTCTATCACCAATTATTGTAAAGGAGTGTGCTGACTGCCTCATCTAACATTAACACATCTGTTGAATTGTTGCCTACACTGTGGCACTATTCGCGACATTTGGAGACTTGTCAGCAGAAGGCCAGTTCCAAAAAAAGAAGCTCAGGAATTCCGTCCCATTGCTTTTACCTCTGTCATGCTGAAAGTCTTAGAACGACTGCTTATTTCTTGAATTTCTACAAGCTCCTCAGCTACTGATGCCTCTCAGTTTGCTTATACACCCAGGCGCTCCACTTTGGATGCGGTGACCTATTTCGTTCACTCAACAGTATCTGCGTTAGGTACTAAATCTTAGGCAGTACGTCTACCTTTCCTGGCTTATTCAAACGCTTTTAAGAGTGTCGATAGGTCACGGCTTCTCAACATTTTATCCACAAACAGTGTCCAACCTGCGGTGTGCAATCTACTTGGAAATTGTTTTACAAACCTCACTCAACTCACCCAACTGAACGGCATAAAGTCCTCCACTATTGCTAACGACTAGGGTCTTTTACAAGCGGCAATCCTCTCTTCCCTTTTGTTTTCTTTGTACATCGAGAGACTTGCTATTCCATCAGGTTTTATTGGATTTAAATATGCCGAGGAGGTTGTTCTAGGCAGCGTCTCTTCCACCAACGAGTCATTCTCGGCGCTTCAAAAAGGGTTAGACGAGCGTGAATGGTGGTCATCTTCCCGATCCCTTGTGCTCAACGCTTCAAAGTGCCGAGACTTAACCTCCTCTCTTTTCCACGCTGACAAACGTCAAACTTTGCTTAGTGTTTCGAGCTTCATTGTTTTTAAACAATGCTTTTTACCTAATTCACTCACTGTTAGATATCTTGGTGTATATTTATCCCAAAATTTAACGTGGTCTACACACATCGATTAAATTTTTCGCAAGGTAAGGAAACTATCATCTAATGCCCTACGGCTCAAAATGCTTTCAGTACCACGCTACTTAATCTATAACTTCGTAGCTACCTGTATTCTCCTTCATTGGTTATCCTGCTCGCCTGTTATTTTCCCTGGCCTTCTTCAAAAACTTTACAACTATTGTCCGTTAGATTAAGCTCATCTCTAAATGCATTGGGATATCCCGAGAGCCTTTTGTAGACTTCATTGTTACTGCGCATTTTGATGCATGTCACATGTCGCAGATTTTTAATGATCCGTATCACGCACTCCACGATGAGTTATCGAAAACTCGCTCCTCCTCATCTACACGCCCAAAATTTAAGGTACTGTATCCTCGTACCGATTCTTATCATCACTCTGTTTTGCCTTATTTCTCTCGTCTTCTAGTGAACTCTACGAAGATCTTTGATGCTACGCGTGAACGTTTGCTTGAGTGAATGTATGTATATCTAAATTAATTTACCGTTTGCCAGTCCTTTTAAGTTGACTTCTTTTGTACCAAGTTTTTTTCATCCGAAGTTCTAGTGTAAACAAAGTGCTGAAAATGTGCTCAGTCGGGTACATAAAGCTTATTTTGACTTGACTTGACTTCATAGAAAAATGATAACTAACCCCTAGTGGGCGGAATGACAGTCTACTCCGGCAGTAAATACAGCATAATCGATTTACCATAGTACTGTGGATTGTCCTACCATGAATCCTACCTCTTGCTCTTTTCTACTTCACTTTCCATTTTCCGGTCTACTGTGTTTGGTGCAGTGACATCCCCCACTGACCACGAAGCCAGATTTCACCTGCGCCTTTCTAGCGATCAAGAAGCAGCCTCAGCGGGTTTTGCTGGTGTAGGGATAGCACTAAATCGCAAGACCGAGGCGGCACTACTGGACTGGTTCCCGATAGACAACAGTCGACTGTGCAGTTCGGGTTCGGAGTTCATGTAGCACCGACAAGCGCCGCCAGGAGAGACGCAACTTGTTTGTGATCTCCGCGTACGCTCCAACTGATTTCAGTGATGGCTCGGTCAAGGACGACTTCTACCGAGATCTACATCATCTCTTGACCAATGCTAAAAAGTCGGATGTTGTTGTTCTTGCTGGGGATGTTAATGCATGAGTTGGCCGGCCGTTATCATACGAACGCCACCTTGGTGGTCGCCACGCGCTCGATGAGAACCGCTCTGATAACCGAGAGAGGCTTCTCATTGTGTTCGATGACAACTATCTGTTTCTCTGGAGCACTAACTTAGGCGTACAAAGAAGCGTTCCGCAACATGGCGTCCCCCTTCGCCAACACATCCGTGGTCTCAACTAGATCACATTGCAATTAGCTTCAGATGACGCGACAGCGTACTGGACTGCATGTCCTTTTGGACCACCTTCCTTGACTCAGATCGTGCGCTGGTATGCGCGAAGATCTGCATGTGTTTTGGGGTTCCCGAAATTCGAAGCACCGCAAGATTGATGTAAACAGATTAACCGATTCCTCTGTCCAGGCAAGCTCTCAGTCTTCATCATCATCATCATCAACAGCAGTACAGCAGCCATTTGAACTGATGCTTCGCTGCCATACAACCACGATGAGCTATGAAATAAAGAATAATAAGAGGGAGAGAAGGGGAGCTTACCTGAAAACCTTATTGCCCTAAGCAAACATTCAGGGTCAAGGCACCTACACCTGGTGTAGACAACATTCCGTCACAAACAGCTGGCTATCGTGCAAAGATAAGGCGGCATCGGCGAGACAGCTTCCTTGCGCCTTTCACTGCCACACGTCATAATCAGCCATTACCCCGCAGATAACTCAGCACCAAACACACTTTAAACAGGCAATCCGATTAGGAGACGGCAGCAGACGTGGCACTGGTGTCGGTTGCGAGCCATGTCCTGTAAAGTCTCGAGCTAAGCAAAAGGCGAGTCACGTGAACTCCAGCCCGGAAGGCGAGACGGACCAACGGCACTCAGTTTGGTCGTTAGTGACTTCATTTCCCGCTGCCAAGTCAACTTCTGTCCACCTCGAGCCTTGTGCTACCCTACACCTGGTAGACTGAACAAGACCCTCCTAGGTAAGCGGTGACCAGGCATACGTAGCACGTGCCAGATCCAACGCAACTTATTCAGTGCTATCTGTAGCTCTGGGGAGCTAGCATGATTATCACCACCTAGTACTTGCCTACGCACATCATCGTTGCGGACACTGGTGCTATCCGACACCAGCAATGCTTCTCAGACAACGATGATCAATGACTTGAAAGTGCCTCAGATCTTCAGACCGAAGGGGCCGTCTCACCCCCATAAAGCAGGACAACCCTCACTGTGGCCTTGTATACACGGCCTTTCAGACGGAGGTAAATTCCCTTCTGTCGCCAAAAATGCCGCGGATTCAAGAAGGCAGTTCTGGCCTTTGCGGTGCGTGAGCTGACGTCAGTTTCTATGCGCCCATCGTTGCTGATGTAGCTGCCAAGGTAAGTGAATTGATCAACCACCTCGAGTTCCTCGTTAGCAAGCGTCAGGGGGTCATCAAGTGGCTGGTGGTCCTGCAGCAACACTTTGCGATTTGAAGGTGCGAACTGCATACCAAATAGTGGGACCGCTCTAGACAGGCTATTCAGGGTTGATTGCTCCGTCGCGACATCGTCGAAAAGCAAGACGATATTGTCCGCATAATTAAGACCAACTCACCATTTACCAGGCAGGACCTTAACGCCTACATGGTGAGATTCCGCAAGTAAGCACTCCACGACGAAATTGAACAAATGGGGAAATCGGACAACTCTGACGAACGCCACTTGTGGTCGGAAAGCTATCCGATAGGACACCGTATACCCTGACGCGGCCTGTATTGTTCGAGTATAGAGCACGTGAATGTTCACATGTTTCGTGGGAACACCTTTCCTCGTAAGTATTTCGAACAGGATCGATCGGTCGACTGAATCGAACACACTCTTGAAATCGAGGAACACAGCTATTCGAAATAATTTGGAACACTGGTAGCCCGGGTTGGTTGCTCAGCTGTTGATCGTTTCTCCGAGCTTGATAAATGGATTGCATACGTTTCAGCACCATGCGAGGTGGCATCTTCAGTGCATTTATATCTAGTGTACAATCCTGGTTGTTGAATCGTAAGTCCGTGATCGAAGGGCAGGCGACTTTTGAAGGTAACATTTTCGATTTGCGCCACGTGATTTCTGCCCATTTTCTTTCGCGGCTGAACCATGTCTTTCTATTCGCCGGAGATTTTAGCTTTCTGAGCTGATGGTACAGGGGGTCGATGTCGATGCACATGTTGTTTTGATTATTAGAGGAGTACCATGCTTCTAGGAATTCTCTTCTTTTCTGTGTGGCTGTTTGAAGTAGCATCTTCGTTTCGTTCCACTTGAAGCTATCTCCCTTCTCAACCACATGCGCTGAGACAAGACACGATGCATAATGTTTTTTACGAGCCCTCTGATGTTCTTGTATTCTCGTGTATAGTTTCCTTTCTGTCTGTCCCACATGGTTTATTTCACAATTATTACAATTTATTTTATACACCACGTTTGTTCGTTCTTGTGCTTTCCGAATGTCCTTTAGTTTTGATAATATTCTTGGCTTGTGAGTGACCACTATGCGGTGTTTTTTGAGCTCACCTGTTGATCGTTTCTCAGAGCTTGATAAAGGGATTGCATACGTTTCACCACCATGCGAGGTGGCATCTTCAGTGCGGTGATATGCAGCGTACAATCCGAATTGACTGCTAGATTGCTCAAAAAACACCGCACCGTGGTCGCTCACAAGCCAACCGCTACTTTGAGAAGAATACTGTCAAACCTAAAGGACATTCGGAAAGCACAAGAACGAACGAACGTCGTGTATAAAATAAATTGCAATAATTGTGAAATAAACTATGTGGGACAGACAGAAAGGAAACTATACACGAGAATACAAGAACATCAGAGGGCTCGTAAAAAACATTATGCATCGTGTCTTGTCTCAGCGCATGTGGTTGAGGAGGGACGGACTTACAATTCAACAAGCAGGATTGTACACTGCATATCAATGCACTGAAGATGCCATCTCGCATGGTGATGAAACATATGCGATCCTTTTATCAAGCTCGGAGAGACGATCAACAAGTGAGAACACGGCTATCGTTGGTCTTCACTAGCATACGCACAGTTGCAATCCACTGCACGATATAGAGTACACTAGGCTTGTGTACAGAAAGCGATAACCATTCCCGAACCGTCAAGCTGCGGCCTAGCTCGACGCCCCTTAAAGGCTTGGATCTCTGCTCGTTCTCTGAAGCTGTTCGAACGCCGCAAAGATATCCCAGCGGAGTCAGATTACAACGAGCGGCGCCGTTGTGCCAACTGCCCTTATGGCGTCGCTTGCTAAAGAACGGCGTGCTATCTTACGAGCACTTTACCTTCATACCTCTGGCAGAGAGAGAGTCTACGGCAAGTTTTCTTCAACATTCGCTGTCAATAGCAGTGTGCGACAGGGCTGCCCTATGTCCTCATTCCTAAATAAATAAATCCGTGAAGGGGCTACCCTGTCCTCTGCACGGCAGTAACGTGTAAGTCATTGGATAGTGAGCGGCGCTATATCACATCTAGTAACTTATTCACGATGGTCGTTGCCGTCCCCCGGAGCTCAGTGGTCTCAATCACGGACTGGCAACAGTCGAGTTGCGGGTTCGAGCCCTACCAGGGTCCGATGGAATGCGCACTGCTGACGATTCCCGAAAGGATGAAACGCGCGTACAGTTCATTTCCGGGCGTGTGACGGCTGTCTGAGTGAGTCCAGATGTGACGAATATCTACCTGTACCATTCAACTCCCCCTACTACTCTTCTGTAACTAAATAAAATGTCTATTCTCGACTAAGTGAGGCACGCCTGCACAGGCATGATCACGTTAAGAATACAAAATGCGATCAGTTAATGTACAGTAGAGCAATGGGATTGCCGCATATGTTGATATATGAATGTATGTAAGTGGGCATGTGTAGCTGTGTTTATGGGATTTTGAAATGTTTTTCTGCCCTTTTGATCGTGCTGGAACGTGTCGCCAGTGTTACATGGATGCTTGATGACTGTAGACTTGAAGCGGTTGTCCGGATAAGTAATGGGTGACTTTAGTTGGTGGCGAGTCACAACCGCCACGTCACAGTGTTGTTAAACGGACATTTTTGGCGAAACCCACCACGTCCTGGAACACTGCCGCCGAACTGTTTGCTGGAACCACTCAGCTGGCACCACGAGGACGTTGTTCGGCTAGCAAGCCAATGGAAGACCTTTTGTCAAGTGCTCTAGAAGGATTCCAACATTTTGGTCTAGAGCTTCTACCGGGTGAACGCGCGACTGACTTGGATTATGCTGATGATATCGCCTTACTTGGTGACAATCCTCAGGGTATGCAACACATTCTGCATCGTTCGGCCGTTGAAGCATATAACTATGGCATGAAGTACGCCCCATCGAGGTGTAAAGTACTGCTCCAGTATTGGCTTACACCTGCCCCCGTGCTCACACTTGGAGGTGCACACCTTGAACATGTAGAAAGTTTCGTCTATCTTGGGAGCTGTATTTTTGCTGACGGCACTATCATCAAAGAAGTTTCTTTGCATCGCTAAAGCCCGATCAGCATTTGCCAATCTGAGACACTTGTGGCGTCATCAGGACGTCTCCTTCTCGCTAAAGGGCCGCGTTTACAGCGCATCTGTTCGTTCTGTGTTATATGAGAGCGAGTCCTGGCCAATTTGCGTGGCGTACATGCGTTGTCTTTCTGCCTTCGGTAACTCTTACTTAAGGAGGATTGCTCGTGTTTGGTGGCAACTTCGAGTTAACAGTAATGACGTTCGACGTCGCATCTTGGAGAATGCGATTATTCCTTTCGACAAACTTGTTTTGCTATGCCAGTTGAGATGGCTCGATCACGTCCTACGCATGGCACCTGAGCGCCTACCACGTCGCGCCCTATTCGCTTGTCAAGGACCTGGCTGGACCGCGTGGAGGTCAGCTTTTCACTTGGCGACAGCACATACAATCGCTGACGTCGTGTCTAGCCGCTGTTTGACCCGTCTGTCTTCCAGAATTATATTGATTCATATGTTTAACAGTTCAAACATTGAAAATGACAAAAAAGAGCAAAATCGGCGTATGAAAACAAACCTAAAAGCTTTTGTTCTCTTTTTGTCAAAATGTTCCTTTCTGCGGCATAGTAGCTGAAGGGTATTTGCTCACCTTCAAGTACTATATCACGGTGATTATGACGCGGTGACCTTCCCTTATTTGCTAATCTCCATGGCTTTGTTAGCTCTATGTCTAGTTGCTAGACCGTTGAGATTACATGCATACATACGTTTCTTGGTGTTTTTCCCATTGCTCTGTATACGTCTATGGTTTTGGAACCTTCTTCCGCATTCGCCAACCGGTCTTAGTTTCACTTTACGTACTGTTCGTGAGTTCTTTCACAAATTATTCACATTGTTTTTCAGAGTGTATGTATCTTACTTTAGCCGTCAGTAGCTAAATAAAGCTCCAGATGACGCTGCCTCCCATTTTGGTCTTTTATTTTTAGCCTCCCGCTGCCCCGATCCCACCATACGTAACCCACGTCCCTGTACTGAATTCCTACGTTGTGGAGTGGAGAAAGTGGCTTTTGAGCAAGGTAATATACTTAAACTTTGTCCTTGCTTTGATGTTGACTCTGTGCTGTGTTTGAAAAAGTATGTTTTGCATTTATTTTACCTCTTTATTCCCTACCCTTTACACCAGCCACAGATTCAGGAAGAGAAACACTTTATATAACTTTGCCAGTCGAAAATGCCCTCACTTATCGAAATTCATTTTGGTTGACGACCCGCGGAAACTTATCCCAAGTTTCGGTTTTCGCACAAACTTGCAAGCCTTGCTCGTGTTTTCATTTACGCTAAGATCACCGGATTGCAGTTTATTACTCCAGTTTTTCGATTCAGTAGCGAAAATTGTCCGCATATCATGCTTCAGCATTCTACATAATAGAGACGAAACTAATTGACATTAAGCTGCGTTTAGTGCTGGTCCTATGGTGGTCCATCGACCAGAGGGCTTGTTGTCAATCAGCGACTGGGTGACGCTGGTACTGCTAGGTTCCGTTGCCAGGCTTGCGCGACGGTTGATATAAATCAATGGTAGAACTCCCCTAATGTACTCGGAGCACAGTGACGGTGTCCGGTTCCTGCGATAGCATTCTTCGCATCACCCCCCATTTCCAGTTGCTAGTCTCTCGGGCCCCTGCTTTTCGACTCTCCTTCAAGCCTTCGGAAGGCAGTACTCTTTTCGGCGACACGATTATTTTAATGCCTGTGCATATGAATCGGTTGGGTACTCCGTATTTTTGTGCGAATCGAATTGCTGTCAACGAACTCGTACTGCATTTGCGTGTTCTCTTCCTTTTTTCACGCCCCTGTTAATGTTTCTCATCAGACTCTTGTGGAATGTGGTAAGCGGGTCCACCACAGTTTAGCGTTGTGCTAGTCCATTGCCCGTTACTCTGAGGTTACGAAGCGTGAAAGAAAGTAAGGTGGATGGTAACTGGGTGTCGCTGGCGCTAAAACTACAATACACGGCACTTTCCGACCTTGTTTGTTCACATCAGGTGGAGATGGCAGACCTCGAACTCCAGACCATTGGAATAGTAGTCGAAACCCCTACCCCTTTGGCTACCCGGTCACGGTGAGCCACTTGGCACAACGGTTACTGACTGATTGGTGGGTCTTTTGAAGGACTCTTTGTGTGAATGGATTGCGACGCACAATCTCGATATGCACTGCGATTCACATTGAAGTGAATCATGCTCAATGCGATTACTAGGACCGTAGCTAAAGCAGATAGAAAATGGGTGTTGTCCGCCCGAAAACGCTGCTCTCCACGACGCGCTTCAATTGTAGACTTTTCGGGCCGACAATACCCATTTTCCATAAGCTTCAGCTACGGTCCTAGTAATCGAATTCATCACCTCCATGTTAATCACCGGTCCACATTGGGATTGCGCGTCGCAATCAAATCATTCAACGAGTAGTTTAAAATTACCCTCCAACAAAGTGAGATGCTTCAATGTTCGTGCATTGTGTGGATCTTACCCTAAGCATACCGTGTTATTTCGGGTATAGAGTTTCGCAACGTATGTGGAACTGTAGGTGTATGAGAACCACGGTGACAGGGCTCCTTAGGACAGATGACGCTCCTTCAATTTCTCATTCTGCATACAGTTTTCCTTTGACTCTTCCCCTAAACTTCTAATTTTAGTGTCAACAGGTGGCGATCCATTACGAGAATTACACTACATATTCCGGTTTGCACTCGTTTGGTGGCGATTCCATTTATCCTTGCATTTGCAACAGCGATAATCTACAGGTGGATTTTTGTGAGCTTATATTTATGGACCGGGGTTCGACTCCCCGTCGAGGCATATTATTGTGCGTGAATTTTAATCGTGACTTCTACTTTCTACAAACTTTACCCTACACACAAACTTCCAACATTAATCTACCATCGCCCCTTGGACATTTGTAGGCCAGGTACTTCGGTCCATTGGGAAGTGACGTGTGAGTGAGCCAATCTGCAACATCAGGACAGGTACTGTGAGCCCATTGGCAATACGTCGCGCACCAAGCAGAAGTCATGTGTTAAAATTTGCGCACCTAATCGTCAGCCCTCGGTAGCTCAGGTGGTAGAGCAGCGGACCGGAAATTCGTGGACCGGGGTTCGACTCCCCGTCGAGGCATATTATTGTGCGTGAATTTTAATCGTGACTTCTACTTTCTACAAACTTTACCCTACTCACAAACTTCCAACATTATGCTGTATTACTCGAACCAGACATGGGCCGATGTGCCTGCAGTAAAAACAGTCGAATCACCGTATCCACCCAAGACCTTGAATTTCTAGTGGAGAGGGACGTCAATTCTTTTCCCGACCCACTAGATGGAGGCCGCTTATAGCGTGTATATGGCTTCGCTCTTCCCTGGGCTATCGAAGGCTATTGTTCCGCGTTATTTTCCAGACCCCGTATAAATGAAATCCATTTTTAGTTATCAAAGCGCTTCCTCATTGATGTTACCTCTCACGGTATGGCGAAGCTTTTGATTCACCTTTACGTCTATAATTCATTGAGACTTGTGTCTCATGCACAGCTCCTCGATGGGACTCTTCTGTGCTCTCTGCATTCCTTCTTCTTCAGCCATCACCTGTTGTTTTTGCTTGTCATTCACAGCTGATGCGATTGATCTGTCGCATGTTTGATGAGATTATTTAATCTGAGTTCTTCTCTTTCCGCAGCCTATTGGCCCACTCCGGCTAAGGGATATATTACAACGACAAGAAGAATTTCATTCGTTCACACAATACATGAAATCGATCCGCTCCACGGTGGCACTAACAACTGTGCTGTTGATGAGTACGTTGCTGCTATCAGTTTGAACATATTCTGTGACTTTTGAATTTCGTTCTCAATGGATACGGCGGGCAAGCACTACTCGACCGACAAATGCTGTTCCTTCGGGTGTTGGCCTGTTGGTTTTGTGTGCAAATTCACCGTAACTCATGACTGGGTGCATCTAGCTTTCCTCTAAAGCCTTCCTCTCTCTGGCCATTTGCGAGTATCACACATAATGGAGGCAATTGGTGCTCCAGTGAGGCTTTGCACTTCATCCATCGTACTTTCGGTTTCTGGCTCCCATTCCATCTCACTTAATCATGCAGCATCTTTGATGCACCATCTGTCCACAAATTTCTTATGACCGCAATTCGTCGCACTATCGTCAGATCCGTTCTCTCCCACCTTCATTGGTGCCAAAGTAGCTACTCTATCAGTCTGTTATCAGGGCTACCGTGTTCTTCATCAGCTGATCTCCAAATCCATTCAACTCCCATAGGCATCGCATAACGCGAAAGCATGCTTGTTAGCCGAGGTGCGCTGTTTTCATGACCCCCCTGACGTCGTATTGTTTTACTTTATTCTTGTAGTGCGCCCGTAATCAGGTTTCATGTATCTTTCTGTGCTTGCTTCAGCGACTTACTTGGGGATTAGTTGTGGCTGCGATCAACTTCGTGCACTTAACCGGTTTCAGAATTCTCAGTAAAATTCGGTCGCCCTCGGTGCTTAATTTAATCTCGGGTTTGCATGTGTCTTCACATATCACGAACTGGTTCGGTCCCACACCAGTGGGTCTTATGACTGCTGAAACTATCCGCTGTATCCTCTTTTCGTCGTATTTTCTAACTGAACCGATTTCCACCTACTTTGCCTCGATCAGATGACGTTGATCAGCGTATTCGCAGTGGGAGCTTGTCTACAGATACCTGTCACGAGGTGCGCACACAAATTCGTCACATTCTTCAGCTGATCCGGGGTTTATCCACTCCCGACTTTGAGCCAACGGATGGTGACTACACCAATGGATCAACCGAGAAAGGGAGGAACGTGTGCACTGCTGTTTCACACGACACCTGCCATGGGACGAGGCCGCTTTTGTTCGGACTGTCGAATGACTTTGAAGCGCTTCTAATCACCTTTTTGAACAAGCCACCGGAGACAAAATCTTTGATTTGGCTCACACATAAGTCCCTATGGAAGGAGTAAGCTGCCTTTGTATTGCGTTACTTCGCATCATTTCTGATCAAACTCAAACCCGACCTCTGCTTATCGTACATGAATCCTTCGGCGTTGTTTGTTCCTCATACATCCCATTCAACCTCCGTCCTTATCCTGTCTAGAAACCTCATTGACCTTGATGATCGGGGTCACTGTCTGTTATCTGTGTTCAAGCTACCTGCACTCTCCATGTGCCACACCAACCCCACAGTCAATTTAAATAATTTTGTAATATCTTTTTCCTATTTTCCTTATTTTCTTCATTCTTTTGATCACAAGATAGCAAGGAGGGGACGAGCAACCTTTTGTACTTTTGCGTCAGTGGTTCAGTGGTCTGTATAATGGGGGAATAAGTGAAAATTTTAGCCTTTACTACCCTATGGAAATATGATCTTAGACGTTAAGGAAGCATCTATCAGCTATCACTGTTCTAACCTCTATTCGAGCTCTTGTCTATCAATCGAAAATGTCCTGCTCACGGTAACACAGAACTCACAAATGTGAGATTTCACTGTCAAGGGGTAATCGTTATGTGAATCGAATACTGGCGAAATGTTAGCTCATCGATGTTTTGAACAGCAAAGAGTTGGCCTCCACGGCGTGTTCTGTTCTGTTCCAAACATTGATCACTTGGTTTTCAAAGCGCTGTATGTGGGGAATTCTTTTCAGATCCGACACCACAAGCTTATACCGGTGCCCGCGTGTGCTGCGGGATGTTCGTTAGTAGAGTAGCAGCCTCAATATGGGTGACTCACCGAGATGTAGGATACGGTAGGTCATTCTGAGGTCGACTTGCATCCCAAGATACGACCGGGTATACTAGTTTCAGTCTCGCGTCGACCTTTATGCGGTGAAACCCGTGAGCTTGGGATGGGTCTGGTAACAGCGCGCTGGACCTGTTCGACTCTCTGTGCTTCGCCTTGGGTGTTTGGACAGTGGGCGGGCCAGCCGTATTCTAGCATTTATCTTACGGTGAGATATAGGAGGCGAGTCGAAACTTCTTCAGATCAGGTGCAGAAGCTGCGTTTCAGTGTCCAAGGCATGAACAGTCCTTTGCGATTTAGTCTGTTCGTGTTGTCCACTTTCTTCAGATCGCAGCGCAAAAGAGCACCTAGGTCATTTACGGATGGCGTGGGATGTAGCGTTGGTCCGTCGAGGTTGTAGGTTCGTTCATCGCCACCTTTCCCCAGGCTCATGAATACGTATTAGAATGAGTTGATCGAGAGGTGGGCTTCTGCAGACCATATCTAGAGGCGGTTGAGGGCCGCGAAGGTCTGCAAACAGTGCACATAGCGACGAAGAAGCTGGTGTAGTTCGTTTACGTAGCTTAGCAATAGAAGAGGTCGCGGAACCATGCCTTCGGATACTCCACTGTTAGAGGGATACTGGTCAGTTGGATGGACGTCGTCCAACAAGAAACTCCCGGATCCACTGGGGCATTGAGTCACGAACAGCATACAGTCCAAGTCGGTGAAGGAGGATCTAATGGTTCACCTCCTCAACAGTTTAACTGAAATCCTTGTAGACAACGTCGACCAACTTCCCCTACTTTATTGCTTGCAACCATTCATGCCTCACCACCAGCTGCTTGGTAATACACGAGCGACCTGCATGAAACCGTGTTGTGTGAACGTTGGCAGATTCTTTGATTGGAGCAAGTGCAGTGGAGTAATACAGGTGTCAGACAGATCGGTCGGTAATTGCCCACCTTGTTTGGGTCACTGCTTTACGGAAACAGTTTTGACACTTAGCACATCCCATTTCTCAGCAATGAACCTTCGGAAAGCGACCTGTGAAACAGGTCAGTCAAAGAACCGGTGCTTTTGGAGCATTATTCGCATCGGTTGGGACCAGTGAATAACAATTGCTTAAGTCCACCAGTTGGTTTTTCTCAAGAAACTTTGTGCCTCACAAGAGTGTGTCGAACCTGAATCATTTACGTTGGCTAGGTCACATCCTCCGTATGCCCATTGATCGGCTTCTTCGGCGTGCATTATACGGCGTCGATTCACCAACTTAGTGATACCACGAGGTGGTCAGTTGGTGACATGTTATGACACAAAGAAATTAACTGAGAAACTTGGCCAGGCTAGTGCGTATCTTCTTCGTAGATTGTGGCCACCTCAGTGGTTGAAGACTCTATCAGACATAGCGCAGCCGCGCAGTCATTGGCGTCCTTGCATTCGGTTTTTTGCATCTAGTTGTTAATTTTCCTTTCATCCCGATTAGTTTCGCGCGCTTCTTTCTTTCTTTTGTTTCCCTCGTATTATATTTACATTCAGTCTCATTTTCTTGCGTTTTTCTTTATCGTTAATCTGGTGACTGTATCCACAACCCTTATGTGCCCGGATCATATTTGATCAACTGAAGAGAACTCAATCACGAAAGGCGAGATGATGGCGGCTGAAGCTCGTCGGATCAAGCAGGCCTGCTACGGTCAACGTTGGCGAGTAGCTGACGTATTTCCTTAGCATCGCAATCCAGGCTGTCAACTTCGGCAGTTATGGCACATGTGGAACTCGGTACAGATGCATGGTCATTTGCGAATACCAAGGGAAATGCACTGCCAAGGCGGACGCACACTTTGTGTCGGATGTTAGTGGCTTTCTGTCTGAACCGTTAGTTCCGTTGCATGCGTAAATTCGCTCGGAATGACCAACAATCCGGAACTGGATAACGGTACTACTTACAAGTGAATAACTGACCATCTACAATAAATACCTCAACAATTATCTTCCAAATTCATAATGCTCACAATGACAATCGTTTGGTCCGAGTCAACAAGTCCAGCTTCAGAGCGTCCGCTGTACGAAGTCACGGCACTAAGGTACACGGTGTGTTTATAAGACGGGTAAAGCGGTGGGATTGGTTGATCACGCAAAAGGGATGCGGATTGGGTAAGCCTCAAGGGTGTGTGAATTTGGCATGTTGGGAGCGTTCACCGAGTCACAGATGCACATACACACAGGAAAGAATGATCAGACATGCATACTCGGTGGGGACAAAAACCAACGGACAGGCATAATCGATGAGGAGTGAAGGTCACCAAATGTCACTAATCGGTGTAGAGCATGGTGTTGACAACCGTAAACGAAATTAGACAAAGGTGTAGAGGCGATTTGGGGTCGTGGGAATGCGAGATACTAATGATTTTAGGGAACGCAGGACGGAACGAGTTGGAGGTGCGGTTTCACGAAGAAATGGGGAAGTAAAGTGGACATGTTTGGTAGGAGAAGGGCATATGGAGGGGAATTGTGTTCGCAGCATCCGAATGTTTTCTACTCTGCCCCTTAAAATTCGGTCCGGAATTTTTATTGCTTTACGACAGTGCGGTGCTGTTCAGGTCCACTCCCTCCCAATGGACGGATACAGGATTTACTATCGTACGCCTGCACCCCTCACTTCAGCCCCTTGAGCTCAATGGTCCTCCCTGGAGCAGCAAGACAGAAGATCCGCCCCCACCTGCGGAGAGCCAGCGGCCGGAACTATTTCCTCATCTAACCCACTTCCTTCTACCAAACAGATTTTCCGTACGTCTCTTACTATCTAAACTTACCGCTCGCTGTCTGTACTTTAAGAGACACATTATCCACCTTTATCCCGGCCTCCTATAGGATGTCTTCCTGAACAAGGTTTACATCGGAATCGCTGTCCAATAGGGCATACGTCTCAACAGATCGCAAGGGGCTTACCAAAAGCACCGGGACCACTCCGAGACATACCTACTTGGAAGCAGGACGGATAGTAGGATAAATGTTGGTCTGCTGAGGGGAACGTGGTGTCCTTTCCACATGCAACAAGGGATGGTGTTTCCCTTTACATGAAGACAACCTGCATCCCTTACTAGCTAGACAGCTCACAGCCCGATGGCCTACTCAGATAGTTGTGACATCTCCCCTTCGATCTTACAAGCTCCCAGCGGTCAGGGACGTCTAACGACAGAAACGTCGGGCATGACACTGTGTCATGTTTCTCGTTGCAGACTAGGCATGCGGGTTGTTGCGGCTGCTCCGACGATATGTAAAATGCAAAATTGCGGTCGGTACGTTTGTCACCCGACCGTTGCTACCGCGTCACATTCTAGGGACGCTGAGTGCTCGTAGTCGCCAGCTGATCAAATCTGCTACCTGGTACTCGCGCTTCGGTAGCGATAAATTCTGCCAATGCTCTAAACGAAACGTCCCGTACCTCTTGGACGAAGCAATCCCTTGCTCTTGCCTATCTCGACTGTAGGCTACTGGGCAAGACGCTGATCAATCGTTCAATGGTAGCTACTGAGTTCAAGTCAGCAGTGAAGTCCATTTTGCAAAGAGCAGTGTGCCAATTCTCCATTTTTATGGTTAGACGTGATAAATAATCATGATCATGCACTAGGGGTATCAGACCGGCAAATAAATTGTCAATTAACGATCTGGCCACAACGTGACATTGACCAAATAGATCACGGAGAATGCTCCTAGCCTTGTCGTAGACCCTTTCAGGGGGCAACATTACGCATTCCCTGGTGGCTTCTTTAGCTCGGCCTTTGCAACAATAAATCAAATATTTCTATTGTTTTCATCCCAACAGGTCACAAGCTACATAGCTCAACCATAATCTGGAAAAGCACCAGACGCGTTTTGCCCTATTGGGACTCATCAGTGGTGCGCATTCCCTCGGTCCCCTACTGGGGATCGAACCCATGACCGCTAGAAGCAGATACCAACAAGTCAGCAGCTTAAGCCACTGAGCCATGGGAGACGGCAGCTGAGCTACATACTTTGCAAGCTAACTGGGTTATAGCACGACCTATCTTCCACTGCCACACAGGTTACTTCCCTTGCAGATAACAGTGGCCAGCTTCCAGACTATGGTTTCCTCTCACTAGACGCTACCTCCATAGCATTTCAAACTAAGAGAGGCTACATTTCATATTACTTATGACGAGCCCCAATAGGGCGAAATGCGTCTGGTGCTTTTCCACGTTGTGGCTGAGCTATGTAGTTTATGAGCTGTTGCGATGTAAACATTAAAACTTGTGACTAAAATCCTCCTATTCGTAATTAATAACTCGATTAGTGAAATCTTTGCCTTTATCGGCTACCACGGCTTTAATAAAATATTCCAGTTGCTTCATAAACCTCCAGTACTCTGACTGATTGTCATCAACAAACTCCAATTCGCCCCTTGGTCGGTCTAATCGTGCCCAATAATCCTCCCGCAAACTGTCGGGAGAAGATTTAAGGCTAGTCACTTCAGGCCACGACCTGCGTCAGTCTTCAACGAACCGATCCATTTGTTCATTCCTAACTACTGGCAATCGACTGAGAACAACGGGTGGTTCATGATCGTCAACCCCCTCTAGTTCTAAATGCAGCTTAGCCATATTTACTGCGTTCTCGGCTTGCGAAACACGTTTCTTATTCTCCAACTCCATCTCGGCTAGTAACTGCTCTCTCTTTGACTCCGCTAACTTCAACGCTGCAAAAGCGTCGCTAGAATCAACACTCCGTCTACTCCTACCGCTAACTTCTGTCCCAGAACATGAATCCGCGTTGTCATCAACAAGCGGGTTTCATCCTCAGCTTCGCATGGCATTCTCTTTGAAGACGTCGTTCAACACAGGAAGATATTACTTTCGATCGAGATTCGAACCATCGTAGACCCATTGATCAGCACTGGTATCTCGAATGATGATGCATGTCACTTCAATGGGAAGAAGCAGGGCCAAGTCCTTGGACACCAAAGAAAGCCGCTGAGTTCTGTAAGCAACCAAATTGGCATGGAACGTTCGAGTGACGCGTTTCCACCGGGGTCAAAGGAACAACAATCCGGAACTGGATAACGGTACTATTTACGAATGAATAAATGACCATACACAATGAATACCTCAACGATTTGCTTCCAAACTCAGAACATTTACAGTGACAATCGCTTGGTCCGAGTCAACGAGTTCGACTTCAGAGCGGCGCCACCACATACATACTTCGAACTATACCGCACTTAATCTTAGTTGTCATGCCAATTTTCTTTCCACTACCTTCAAATGTAATAAACTCACCCGGGTTTTAGTTAACTCTCTCATTCTCGTCATTATTGTAGACTAGTTACTTTGTCGCTTAATCGGCTGCCTATTGCCACAGAGTTTTCTGGACACGTTCATTTGTGTGAAGCATCACAGTCGTGCTCAATGTTATCAAGCGAACTAAACACACGAGGTTGCCTCTTCAGTCAACCAGTGTACTCTTCTTCGCATACGCTCTTAGATAATCAGATATTTTCGTAAATCATGCACTGTCAGGCCAAGTATTGTGCTTTCTCGCACGATCACTACTTGAATGTTCTTTAACTGGACTGTCCAGCTTTCATTGTATCAGCCCTTTACTGACAGTTTTTCTCCACAGCCATGTCAAAAATAACTCTCGTTTGCGATTACTGTTGTACTTTGAACGTGTTCTCACTTTCTTTTCCATGGTCACTACAATGATGAGCCTCTTTCGAGACCGCTGGGTTTCCCTATACGAAATTATCCCCAAAACTGATTTATGCATTCGACTCACTCCGTAAAAGCTGAGTACAATCCATGCGGCAAAACTTGCTAACATGTTGAAGTCTAGTGTAAGGTCATGGCGCCACACCCAATCGTCCTCTTCGTACCTCTCTCGGAGTCATGGTCGGAGAGTAGCGGACAGCTTTTGTTGACTTTATGTGTCCAAAGTAAACAATTTATCACTTTTTGCCCTCATTTGACGAAGTACCTTCTCGTCTGAAATAGTTGCTCCATATTAACGGCTTCATCACTGCAGATCGTAGACTTCTCTGTTCAGTCACAGACGCATTCCATTGAACAAACACGCTATCACATAATCAGGACCACATCATTCTAACTAGTTGCTTCATTTGTTTCTGGTCACATAGCGCTGTACGATTTACCGTGATTGGTAACGCCTCGCTACTTTTTCCATGAATGTATCCGCAATTAATGGGTCTAATTGTGAGCCCATTGACGTTACCGTTCCTTATCAGAAAAGTAGCGATTTTAGTGTAACGGGACACTTTACCGACAAATAAATGGGGTAGCTGTGGCCGTAACACTTCTTGAGTCGATTGAAGAACAGTCCGCTTTGATCTTTACCAACTGTTATGGACTCTTGTTGCCAAGGCGTGTACTCTTGGCATTCTATGCGTCCACGTGATGACAAGCCGTCACGAGATGCTTTCTGGTGGATGAAATAGGGTCCTGCTTTATCACATGGTCCACTCCGGATTGTTGCGCCACTGGTTGTCGTAACCAACTTGATAGGTGTTCAATCACCCTTTAAACCAGTTGACAATCAGTCCTACTAATTTCGGCGCCATTGCAACTGTAGATGAACCAATAGTTGGCATGCAAGGCCACTTTGTCGTCGTCTCTTATTTAATGGCTTTGTGCACTACGATCCCCCGTTGCTCTGATCGCTTGAAAGGACCAAACTGAAGCACAACACGCACATTAACTGTCCACTGTAGTGAAAGGGAAGATTAATGACAATGTGATTAGCGCAGCCATTTCCTTGTATGTGCTTTTCATGTTGGGAGCGGAGAGATAATGTTTCCCGGGTTACATTTTAGTTTCCTCCTATTGGTCCACACTATGGGTCTAGTTCAGTGCTTCGTGCGTTGTAGTGTGGCGCATCTAGTCGCCTCTACACTCACTTCGCGAAAATAACGATGACGATAATGACTCAAATACGGACGAGAGCTAATGTCGTCAGCTGAAAAAGCCAAGGGTCTTAAAAAATGGCATCAGCAGTACGCCGGTACGCAGTACCGATGCTTCGCTGCCGCGCAACCACCACCACTCACACGTGAGCTAAGGGTACTACAAAGGTCGCCCGAACCAGCGACCTCAGGATTACAAAGCAGGCTTGTGGTCTTTAAGTCTGAAAGACCTCTAACTGACCGCCACGCAGGGCCAGTACAGTAGTGGTCCCTGCCAATCTTTGCATTACGATTATTCTCCATCTGTTGTTATTTATATCGCGTAACGTCTGCTTGCCTTCAAGTCACGCCGTTTCATCTGTTGTTCATACCACTTAACGAATAGTTGAAGCGACCAGAAGCTGTTCCAACTAACCAACTCTCACATGCTTTCTTTCCCTGTTTCCCTGTAAGTTCATGTAACGTTGTTTTCGAGGCAATTGAGCGTCGTTATCTTCCTCTCTACATCGAAAGCCCGGAGTATCTTTCACGAATGTTCGGTATGGCCCCACGACGCTCCTCAGCAGTTACAACTGGTCACAGGTATGTGCTGACAATTGGTACGATTCGTTCTTCTTGCACAAATTGTTCCCCATTCTATGATCATCCTTATTTTCACTTTGTATATACTGGCTCGTCTGATGCGACCTCGTTAGTTTGAACACGTTAGAAACTGCCCTCTTTCTAGCATCCATATTGTGCAATTTTGATGCCAACGACGCTTCCTAAGTACCACAGGGATGTCTGGTTGATGCCATGCAGGATTAAGCATATTTTGTCTCTGGGGAGCCAAATTTGACAGCAACCCAGACTACTAGTCAACTCGGCCTCATCTGGTAGTCTGCGCAACCCTACGATGTAAGGGATACTACAACATTCTTATCTTGTGACGAGCTTGTCTTATAATGATCAGTCTACAACATCTATCCTTGGTGGTAGAAACGCATAACGCCAATTGTACCGTGCGTTGTGACATACTTTCTAAAAATCCGGGGATTGGTGAAGTAGAAATTTACTCATCGAATCCCTTATAACACACGGATTTGTTAGTTTAAACACTAGGTACTAAGCTATTTCTCCTACAAGGTGTTTAATGACGATTCAGTGGTATTTGGCTACAACTGTTTCTGGTATTGCTTTTCGTAGGTTGTGAGCAAGCGGAAGATGCCATCCCGCGGCAAATTGCGCGTGAGCTGCTTTCACTACGAAATACACATCCCTAGAATAGATGAACAGTTCGGCTACAGAGGCCTTCATGCGGGAGCCTCATTGGTACCCACTCCAACTCTTAAGGCATCCGGCAATGGCATCCACTTGACAACTCCCCTGAGTAATGACAACACTGTGTGCACAGAATTGCAAAATGCCCAACTTGTTTGCAATCCCATAAATATGGTAATTACGAAATGGGGTGGAACACATGTATGGGGAAAATGACATTAATTTAATGGGATGAGATAAAAACACTAGTGTCACCTGATGGAATAGCTAAGAGCCAAATCCCCGAGATGAAACATAAGGCCTCTATTACTGGGCAATATCCGAGATGGTTTCCAATCGATGACGTGGCCACTCGGGAAATCCGTCCAGAACACAAAAGGCACCAACTGAATGCTATCTTTTTGTCGGTTTTTGCTTTTTTTCGATTGCCTCGGAATCTCGTTCTTTACATGCAGTAGTATCAGACAACCACTATGATGCAGTCGGAAACAAAACGTACGAAAGACGTGACCTCTGAGATCAACTGACACACCGGAAGATTTCTTTTTAGAACAGAATGACCGGCCACAGTGCTGCCCATTCGATGATGCCACCAGCTATCGGTGGTCAAACACCACTGGTCTGTTAGGGTTCCTTACACCATAAACAGCAGTCTTTTCGGTGCTTCTACAAAAACCCAAGGTGCGAACAGAGTTGTTTATTGTCTCAAATATCATTACTCATGCGCATTGCTTCTGACCACCAATCATTCAACTCATCTTCGAACTCTCTCCTGAAAGTTGTGTGATGCGCGCCGCTTCTCTAAATGTACTTCCAGTGCACATCTATCTGTGGCTCCCATGCGTTCTGTTGGAGCGCCGGTATGGTCCGTTGTTGGCCCCGTTACCTTCTAGTTTTCTCGATATTTTTATACTACAGACTCTTGGCAAAGTAGCACCTGCTTTTGGCTCAGTACAATTTGGCTTCCATTTCCTATGGGTACTTTAGCTGGTGAACCCATCGATCACTCCCAGTGGTTATTCAGGATTCATGCTAACTGTTTGTATCTCAGCTCAGTGCTGAAACAGTATCGGTCACTTCGAACGTGCAGTGCACAGCTCTGCATCATCACTCTGCACAGCAGCACTCGGCCAATGCTCCCAGACTGTTTCTTCTAGCCTTTATTGTCTAATCATCGATTGGCTACTCCGCAGTTTCGCCCATTTAAACGCAGCGACGGTTAATCAAATTGAATTCCGAGTACCTGCTGTGTGGTTGGATTGCGACACGCAATCTCTATTGAGACCTCAGTTCACTTTGAAGTGGACCTCGGTCATTTCGATCACAAAGACCGCATCCGAAATGGAGGTGTTTCGATGTTGTTCCGCCCAACACCGCCGTAGAAACACCTCCAATTCGGATGCGGTCCTTGTTTAGCGACGGCAAATTCACTAATCATTGTAATCAGGCCCATATTCTGAAAATTGATCCCTGCGTTCTACACTTACCTCTGCAGGTCTGTTACAATAGCCTTTGGAGAATAAACACTGGCTTCTAGACTTTTTGAGCATGCCAGGTAATTAGTCCGTAACCGTTGTCAGCGGCAGATGGGTTTTTGCACACCTACACCTTACTGATAAGGGCTGTTTGGCGTGAGCAGGATGTTATCATTCCAGTAATCAACGGTTGCTCCCATGTATCATTTGAGTTAAACTGCTGCGGTTTTTTTCACACTAACCCAACTGAGCTTGGTACCCGTAATTTTCTATCTCCTATGACCAATTTATGATTGGATATGTCCATTAATCTCTTCTCGGGTTCTCATCCTGAGAATGTTGAGCTGGCTTGTCCGATCCTTCTTCATTAAATTTGCTACTTTCATAACTTTGGCAACACACGGGCAGCGCCGCCTAGCTTATCTCAGTGAATCGGAAAGCCGAAGAAGCCATCTCATCACGTCCCAGTCACGTTTGTTCACGAAGAACATCACCCCCATCGTGCATGATCATTGTACTTGCTTGCTTTACAATCTTCATTTTTGCTCCCATTTGTTCTAAGGTAGCTATTTTTTCTTTCTATTTTTCATGCCTAATCCCACCTTTTACGCATCTGGTAGTGGTTCACCGAGGCGCGTCTCGACCGAGGGATCCAGTCTGTTTGGTATTCCTCTGCGTACTTTGTTTTCAACACCTACGGGTACGTATACTGTTTTATTATCGTGCTATTGCCATTTACTTATTGACCTTTACTAAAGGACCAGCCGACGGCGGAGCATAATAATACAATGGAGTAATGGCTGATGATGAACAAGAAATCATTTGCTCAACACGTCCCTTAGGTCTTCAGGGAGAGAAGCGTAAAAACAAAGGATATGCACGCGAAAACCACAGACAGCTGGGTACTGGTATATTAGAACCAAGTTTGTTGAAATAGGATTGTACTAATCATAGCAGTACATCTTACTAGACTTAACGCTCATGTGGAAGCGTAGGTAATTTCTCTAGCTTGTGACTCCAAAGTCGCAGGTTTAATCATGCATGGATGTAGGTGACTTCGCGATACACCTCTATACTGCTTGTCACTGTCAGTGATCGTGCGACTGCGAAGCGTCGGCACTGAGTACTGGCTTGAAGCTGACGCCCACTCACTAACTGACAATTAGGGCGGACCAGTAGTATGACGATACTTGGTTTTTAAATCTCTCCCCAATATTTTTAATGTCACTATTTAAACAGTCGCTTATGAAAAACACTCATTCAGTCCACCAAACCTACTGACCACTATTTATCTCACCACTCATTCTCACACGATCAGGGCAGCATACTCATCGCACTGCAAACTTACTATCCTTAATTAATTTAACGACAGCTGTTTATTTGCATCTGTCCCTGTCCTGTCCCTGATATAATTCACTCTTCATGAAACAGTTTAGGAGTAGCGCGTTATCGCTGGTGGCCACGTCACTGAGGAGGTTTCTGCAACTACTGTTTAGGTTCGCATGACTTCTCAATGCCTCAGTCAGTTTTGGAACACTAAGATGTAAGCCTGTTCGTTAAGGCAAAGGCTTTCCATACTGCGTTATGAACCATAGACCTGGACTTTGCGCATCGAATACGTTAGGAAACTGGATGTGTGCCTTCACAATATTGCTGATATCTGGTTGGACAACCAAGAGAGTAATCCGGTAGTTCACCTTCTGGTGTTTGTCAACAAACGGAGCGTTTGTTAAACTCGTATCGTCTCCACAGGTCCAGTCATGTGTTTCGGCATTTCCTCGAGTTGGAAGCCGAGATTTTTATTGTTCACCAATACTTTACCCACCAGGGTGAATCACCGAGACGGTCAGTTACTTGCATGGCAAAAGATCATCATAAAACATCAAATGGTAAAGTTTTATGTTGGATGTTGCCTGCCTGAAAACATCCAGTTCCCATCTTCATCACGGTACCAGTGATCGAGTTAACAAATATTTGCCTCAATACAATTGAGATTGCGCGTCGCACACACGCACGACTAATGCTTCAAATTGACCCCTCCAACCAGTATAGTTTCTGTCTTCTTTTGCCTGAGTGGGGATCCAGGAATAGGCCACGTTGGTTGTCGGAGTCCTTATGTTATGGCATTTGCCCTCCTGTTTCCGGCTCTTAACTGCTTCTTCTGAAGTTTTATTTCTTTATATTCCCCTAACATCCTTAATCGTAGTATTATTGTTCTTATCATCATAATTATCCTCCAAAAGTCAGTATCCAGGCAATCGGATCCACTGCGCTTCGATGTACGGGTTTTTGTTTAGCAGCTGAACTGAACTGTTTCCAAATTCCTTATCAAAGCTAGAAAATTTTGCTACGTTTACGATTACTATATCTTCCTTTTTGAGACTCAATTCGAAGTTGTTGATGGTTTCCTTGGCTCTTTCAGAGTACCTTTTGTGTGTACCGGCATTTCCGTTCTTTATATTGCTGACAAATCAGAGCACGAAGTATACATGAATTCTGGTTCCATTAGACTCTGCCGTTCAGTTCTTTACTGAAAATATGTACGTACAAATCAGTCAGTGTTGATGCCTGTTAGGTCTTTCGAACCGAAATTTAGTACTGGAGCAAATTTTGTGGCGTTGGTTTTTTCTGCCGCCACACATCTATCCTTGCGCGGAATCGTTACTGCACAGTACTCGAAACTTTGATGGTTTCTGGGATCCTAGGTTGATTGCACCCTAAAGGTTAACATGTGTGCTTTTTGGTTTATGAAATACTTGTGGGCGTGTTAACTGTGCACAACCGCTCTGCCGTTTTAATTTGTAGCTGCTGTCCATTTGTTTTGCCAATCACCGCCACCTGTGGCGCCGGCGTGACATCACTCACCCTAAAGGGCAGCCGTGCGTTCACCCTCCTGTACGGTTGCGAAATCTGACCAATCAAGTCGATAGACATAAAGAGACTAGCTACGTTCGATCATCGCTGCTTTCGCAGCCTAACTCATGCCTGGTGGAAGCACCGAGTGAGCAATGAATGTGTTCGGCGTAGCGTATTGGCTGCTGGAAGAGCGAATGATCCGCTCAGTACCATTATATCACGCACCAGGCTCCGGTGGCTGGGCTACGTGTTGTGCATGCCAACCCACCGATTCCTGCGAGGTGCGTTGTTTACGCCGCGGGGATGTGGCTGGAAGATGAGGAAGGAAGGCCAGGCGATAACCTGGTCAGGAGGAGTGAAGTCCCTCATTTCGAAGTTGGCGTCATTTGCCGTATCCAGGCTGCCGGTCTAATGTCCGAATGATGATGAGCACCTCTTGTTGGATACACTAGTTGACATGTCAAGGAACCTTCCTCGGTGACATTTCTGTTGTGTTGTGGGCTTCTTTGTCCCTCCCCATCCCGCTTATCTTCCTCTTCCAACCGCGATCTCTCTCTCCCTCTTGACGCATATGTTAGTAAGTGGTGTTTGCCCGTTATTTTGCATCTTCTAGTGTTCAGTATCCTGCTTCTTCTGTATTGTCTTTATGTATTGCGGCATAATTGTTAAAGTATTTTTCTCAATTTCAACTTATGTGTCACAATGATGATGATGCTTCTGTCCAGCTGTTACTTCAATACATCTCAGGCCACTTTTTCTTGTTTGGTTTTATATATTTCAGTTACCTTGGTCGATCTGCGTTTGTAGTCGCAGATATGTGATGAATTCTTACTGTAGGCCTTTGAACTATGCCGGGTGGCATCCCCTTGACTTGATTTCCCTCACGTGAATTATGCCAAGCCTTTTACCTGCTTATGTATTGGCACTTTGAACTTCTGATAAACCGTAAGTTTTCTGCACGAGATATCTGCACGCCTCACGGTGGTCTCAAATGAGCACCAAGGAAACGGAGCCTTCACGTTTTTCATCGGTTTTCTTACCTCATTATTTCATTGAACCCCACTTGTTTGGGTTTCTTAACACCTGATGGCTGCCCTCACCAATTTGACCAATAATTGGGTGAGCTTGGACTTGTGTGTCCTTTATTTATGTCGATTTGCTTTGTCTGATGGGTGTTGTTGTTTCCTCGCTGCCTTCTTGTTAGGTTTATTTTACAGCGGTTTTGCTTTAGGATTGCATTCTTTGCCCAGTCAATTGCCTCCATGATACAATCGAATTACTCCTTAAGGAACTCACGTTTCTCCGTAAGGCACTCAAGTTAGTCCATACGTTAGTCAACTTGCATCCAGCTTATGTACGCACGCACACAGGCATGCACTGTCCATGGAGTAACCAATCCGAAATCGGCCAATAGCATGGCAGATACATTGTGTTGTCCGAAATTTTGGTTCACCTCCATTATTATTGCGTGCATGCAGACCGATGCTCTCAACGTTAGCGTCGATTGACTACACTGAAGCTAATTCCACGCAAGCTAGGAGGCACATACTTGGTCAAACTCACATGGTACGATTGGGCCTAACGGTGAGAGGGCTTCACTTGGCAATTTCTACCTGTGCGCAAACACGGAGCTTGCGCACGCCACCATTAGACAATGACAGCAGCACATGGGGTGTGCGCTCACGGTTGCCTGTGGCCGAATTGTCTTTGTGACCTGACTGACCACCCACGTGCGCACTCCAGTACATGGCGCGCCCATGCTGAGCGGCCCTTCAACGGAAGGACTAACACCATAATGCAACCCGTGGCTAGGGCACGTTCCACTGTGCGTACAACAAGTTTCATGTTCAGTTGTGGTGGTCCCAGTACTCCATGAGGCTCAGCACTACACCGAATGTGAAACGGCTTAATATTCTAGCACCAGTTTGCATTTACTGCTTTGTACGAAATTTCAGGGGACGGAACATCAACTGACTGGGTGGCTTGTACACTGCGGACTAGTGAGACGTTACGCATCAATTACACAATCCCACTGTACTCACTAATGTGGTTATAGTTAATATCACAACCATTTGGTGTGTTCGACCCTAGGCAGTACATAACCATTGCCCGTCGCAAAGTGGTTCATCGGAAAACGACGGCCTCTTTGTCTTTTTTTCATCGTTCTTTCTTCGCAAAGCCAAATGTGCTAGCTTGATCAACACAGCCTTCACCAAAAAAGGCGGCGCTTGCCGCCGCTAGTTGTATCTGCATCTTTCATTTTTCCACCACCTCAATAACGGATCAAACTACCTATTAACGCTTTGTCCGCCATCTCAGCGAGCACTGCAACTATGATCGCTGCTGACACATGTGAGGTTCTTGAGACTGAATAGCAATACCATTCTCACGTACCGCGAATTCAGACCGAACGTATATGGAGTATGTGAGACTCTCCACAAATTGACCTGTGCGATCAACAACTAGGTTCTGCACTGAAAAGATGGGAGACATCGGCGTGATCCGCGGCAGTGCTGAAGCAGGAGTCAAGTGGCAAAAAGAACTAGTGGCCGCATGTACACACAAAAGGACACTAACAAAAGGTCCTCTGTACCCGTCCTTGCATGTAACAATTGCCACGTCTCGTGGACACCGGTGAGAGCGCTAGTGGGAGCAGTGTTAGCGATGCATTCAGCCATGAGTTAGTAGATGTCTTTGGCTACTCAGCTTATGTCAAGGGTGAACTGATGCATACCGTCAACATAACCGGACAGGTGAGCGTAGCGCACTCCAGGGCATTGAGTTACGTCTCAGCCCGCGTGCTGAGACAGCACTGTAACATGCATTGTATCGGCCTTAGTGTGCGTTAAACGGCGAACACGCATTGAGTTCGGGGACAAAGAACGTTATGTATAGCCCAAGTTGAACAGTGTTTCCTATGCTCTTCAGCGCCATAATACATGTGAGGCACTGCACTTGCTTTTTGGGGATAAATGGCAGCTCTCGGTGGCTGATGCATAAGCAATCGTAATAATTTCTACTTAGACTGCATGCCCTGTTCCTGCTCACGCGAACGCTGCTCCACTAGCGTAAATGCGATTGGTCGACGATTTAGAATGCATCGTTTGCATAAGTACGACTTATTCACTGCAGTGAGCACATTCGTCCCCACAGCACCCTGAAATGCCTAACTTTAGGCATCAAGGAGTTATTTTGCGTCCTGATATTGTTCAGTGTCCGAATTATTCTTTCCGCTGATCTCACCGCTACCGACCCTCGCATTACAGCTTTATCTTTCCGTAGATCAGGAGGCGTCTTTCGATAAGGGCCGAGTCATTAATACCCAGCGTTCAGCGTAACGTCCTCGCGATTCTTGTTGTATATTCCTCACTATGATATACTCTGTCGGCCTATTATTCATACCTACCTTCAGCCTGAGATGAAGTGTTTCGAGAGTAATTGTGCGTTCACGTGGCTTTCCGTCAGAAAATTTCATTACACCCGACCATGCTTACCTCTTGTTTTGTTTGTTTGCAGCTTTTTTCTGCATTTGCGACAGGTTTTCTGGTTTGCACTTGATATACATGCAAGTCTCAGTCTTCATATACATTCAGTATACTGTTCTTTACTTCTGCCTTGGTGGCAGGTACGGGTGATTCTTATTCCCGTTCAGAGTCGAGCAAGCTAAAATTCACCCAGTTGCAATGCAGCTCCACACCTTGATTGCTTCTATGCATCAAGATGAGGCTGGTGCACATGTGTCGTCATAGAGTTTAGGCAAATGTTTCGGCTTTGGCATTGAATGATCACCCTAGTGTATCCCGGTGATTCGTGAGACAGGATTTTAATTGCAATGCTACTAATGGTGGCAGACCATGTGTTGTTATAAGTACTTGACCAGTTGACGGGGAGGATTTGCGCACAGCCAGTGTTACAAATACGACTACACGTGCGGCAAACGTGGAGTCATTTTTCCCATCGTTCGGTTAAGTAACCTTGTGAGTGCGTCTAGGGTTAAGTGCTATACTAAAATTACCTAATGCATAAGCATCCGCTATGCTATTGGCCCATTATTGATTGGCCACTCCACGAACGGTACGCGCCTGTGTGCGTGCGCACACACCCTAGGTGCAATTTGTTTAACGTATTGACTAACATGAGTGACTTCCGGAGAAACATGAGTTTCTTAAGGAGCAGTTCGATTGTATCATGGATGTACTTAACTGGGCAGAATGTGTTTGTTTCCTTTCAACCGTTTTCACTCGGGGCGAGGACCATACCCGGACATAAGATCGTGGCTCCTTTGACTGTTCTTTCTTGTATTTCCAAGCTTGGTGCATTCAGATTGAATATCTTTTTAAGTCCCATATTTCTTTCATCACCATTGTTTATCAGCTTGTGTTTCTCGTGCAGCAGAAAGCGCTCCCTGTGTCACATCCGGCCACTAATTTTCACCCATTCGTCGCTATCGTTTAGTGGTTTTGTTCACCTCAGCAATGCCGCCAGATTACCAAAATTGTACTCACTATCATGATTTTCTTTATCTAGTTTCGGTTACATTGCTTTTTGTGCATTTGCGATCTAGAACTTTCCTACTCCCTGGGCACTTTACGACGCTTTCTTTTTGCTAAGCCGGCTTAGTTTTAACGACACCTGGTCGGAAGCATCGCCTCGGCCCCAGTAAATTATACACCCGAAACGGACAACACGGTCTTGTGGGAACTGTTCCCCACTTACGCGACTGAAACGCTCACCGCCGACGCGCTCCAATAGAAGAGTGAGGGAGAAGATAGACCGACGGATTGTTTCACGAACAGGCGAATACAGAGTTGCCTAGCCTCAATCATTTTTATGGCTGGCGATATATGCGGACTTTCACATAGATCAGCCTAATACGGGGTGAATGAGCGTAGCGAAATATATGGGCTTACGTGACAGAACATGTGAGTTCGCATGCAGTCAGCCATCTACGTCAACTTGAGTAAGCGGACGCGTAGATGATTAAGGAACACTCGTTCCCCCTAACACCTCTTCTTAGGCTAGTTACGTTCGACCACCGGTGCCTTCGTAATTTAGCCCACATCTGGTGGGAACACCGCGTGAGCGACGAGCATCCCCGACGCCTTGTTTATGGCACAGGAAAAAGAACTGAACCGTTCAGAACCGTTATTTCACGCACCAGGCTCCGATAGCTCGGCCACGTGTTACGCATGCCGGCCCACCGACTCCCGCGACTTGCGTTGTTTGCGCGCCGGGGGTGTGGATGGAAGAAGAGGAGGGGTGGCCAAACGATGACTTGGTCGAGAGGAATGAAGGCCCTCACTTCTGAGCTGGCCTCGGTTGGAGCGCCTCAGCTCCCTGGTTGGGGTCCGAAAGACGATGAACACGTTTGGTTGGATACACTTGCTGACATGGCAAGGAGCCGACCTCAGTGGCGTACGTGCTGGGAGTTTCTTTGTCCCACCCCATTCTTCTTAGCCTCCCCCTCCAACCACAATCTAATTATTTAACCTTATATAATTTTGCATAGTAATTCTTTTTTTGATGCATAGTAGCCGTCTGGTAGCCTACCGGAACGATGCCCATCCGTTACCGGTAGCTCAGCCTGCTTGCCCCAGTTGAATTCTATTTTTTCTCTCCTTTTTTCTGTGTATTGCGGCACAGTAGCTGAGGTGTTCCCCACCACGTGTATGATGATGATGAACACCTCTTCTTGGGTCTTCTGAATTTTGCTGTGACAGGAACCGACATACTATTACACAACCTCTTACTGCTCAACTTTCACGAATTGCCAGCCATAATTTTGCCTTCATGCCAGTCTGTCATTTGGTTTTCATTCGAAGTTCACATTGTACTTCCTGCCATGCTCCCCAGTTGAACTGCGTTTTAGACTGTTTGATCCCGGTTCACACCTGCATTTCATTTATTTACCCTTCTGGTATCTGCGGCGTCCGTCGGTGGGAAGGCTAGCTGGCCAAAGTCAAGCGCCTAATCTCCTAAAGACGGCCTGATAAACGTGGACTGCAACTACAGTCCAACCTGCTATGGCGACCAGCCGAAAACATCCCCAACGTTTTCTCCCATGAATAATGTCCCTATGCATGAGCCTATCCATGGCAACCACTGTTTGTCGGTCCCTTGAGTGGGCGTCTTAGACAGGTTTGACTGTACTACCTTAATTTGCACAGGGCGTAGTTTTGAGATCGGATGTCTACTGTCGGGTTCCAGAGCGATCGTGCTACCACGCTTGTGACAACATATGCTACAGGAACTACACAATTACATACCCACGAGGATGAAGGTACTCACGCGATCTTATGTGGAGGCTTTGTATTCACAGCAATAGTGAAGATCTAATTGGACTCTTCGACGCGTATCAGAGAGCATAGACGGACTCCGTTTCCGTAACACTCAGGCCATGAAAATGAACCAACAACCCATGAGAGTGCGACATAGCGACTTATCACGGTGTTTGCTTCTCGCCGCTTATCCTATTCCCGGATTTACTCCGTCACAATTTACCACCGGATTTACAACTATTCGTTTTGCTTTGACGAGTCATACCTGACGAAACCGATCTCCTGGGATACTGCTTGTACATCTTGCGTTTTTCCGGATTTCTAATTTATGGGCATTGTTTCATCGATGCTGACGCGCACAACGTTGCGCTATTTCAACCGTTGAACCAATCTTTTGGTCTTCTTCGATGGGTGATTCCAACGGCGTTCGAACAACCTTTCAGTCGTTCTAGTTCACCATTGTGTGGAGTATCTAGAAGTGATTTACGTTCCGGAGCTGTTCACTCTCCCAACACTGCACTCCACTAAAGTCCGACTACACCATTTCCCGGCCAAGTTGTCCTCTTGGGCAGCAGAAATAATCTGAGGGGGCATTCAACATTAGTCTGCTCAATTAATTTGTTCGGTGCGTAGGAGCTGAAGCGTCCCACCTGCACCCCCTATGACTTAGTGTCCGAGGTCCAATTGGCTGAAGGCGACGGGCTATACACGCACACCTACACACCTGGACAAGTGACTGGCGTACGCACGGAACAAATTAATTGAGTAGACTCATGTTGAATGCCCCCTCAGATTATTTCTGTTGTCCAAGAGGACAACTTGGCCAGGAAATGGTATAGTTTCATCCTGATTTGGACTTTTCAGCTAGAGTTAGTCTAAGTTGGAAGTGGAACCCGACACATGGTTGACGGTTACGCCTTTGTCACCAAGTCAGCTCTCCGCCAGCGGTGCTTGGCACAGCGGTTAAAAGTTCAATATCGCATTTTGGAATGCTTGCCCTGTCTGAAATACGGTATTCAATCTGGATTCAGGCCACAGTTTGCTTTGAAGTAGACCTCTGGCATTTTGATCACTGGGACCGTATCCGAAGTGGAGAGTCTCGGATCTGCTCTCTCCCAACACGGCACTCTGCAGTGCATTTTCAGCCAAAATTTTCGTAAACGACCGTCGTTCAAATCCCGCAAACATCCCGTGATTCTCCTTGTTGTGCTAAGGAAATTACTCTCACTGTTCACTCATAGATCTCCGAGAGCAGACAACGTCTGCCCGAAAGCACTGAAGGCTGCGCCCACCAAGTTAGCTGAACCACTGTCACTTGTAAAAATACAACGTCTTGGCAGCGGAACAGCATGCCTTCCGTCAACACCCGTCTTCTACCCCCAATCTATTGATGGTATGAGATGGTTGGAACAAGACGACCGATCGATGTCTTCTACCTGCACGTTTCCGAAGCCTTCGACCGCCTGGATCACCGTAACCTACTTCACAGGTTACAGGGCTATGGGTTCGGGGATCCTGTCCTATGGTGGATTCCCAACTTTCTTCACCAACGGAGGCTTCAATTGCTTGTGAGGGGATGATTCTGTAACCCAATTAAAACGCAATGCGATGTTCCACTGGGTTCAGTGCTGGGACCGCGCTTCTTCCTGATGTTTATTAGTTACCTTGCAGTTTGTCGCCCCTAGTTTCCTGCTCTTTCTAATGATGTCAAGATATGGCGATAGATTAGTGACATTAATGACCACAGTTTCCTCCGACGCGACCTGCATTCCGTTCATGAATGATGGACAAGGAATTTACTCCAGTCTAACACAGTTGTGTGCAATGGGATTTGTGTACATCACTAGTCGGCGGTTGTGCACATAAACAAGACGACACACCTTGCAAAAAGCCTCTCAGTAACGTTACCTTGGGTTACTGGTCCAGAACGGTCTTGGCTGCTCCAAACAATCCGAGAAGGCGTCAAGAACCGGTAGTCAACACTTAGGCCTTCTTATCGGAGTTTACTCGGTTTGGTCCCTCAATCTTCCCACAAATGCTTAATGCCTACGTGCGACCGCACTTACCTCAAGTTGCCTAACCAAGTGACCTGGCAGTCTGGAGAGCGGTGTGAAATTGCTGGGTAACACTGAAGTGAATCGACCGAATTGTAAAGTAGCTAACTAGCACAGAAATCACTTCCGTCGTTTTTCTGTTTCAGTTTCGCAGATGGCGTATCCTCAAGCCTTGTCCAGGTAGGTGGCAGATAAACACAACACGCTAACCTCCGACCAACCGAATGTTCCACATTGTCGGCGTTCAGACTTGGTACGCTGACCCATCGATCGATAATAGGTTGGCTTGAGTATTCCCGAGTAAAGGAGGATGAATGTGACCTCCGTGTTGCCATTGCTTACCCGTAGGCAGCGCACTTCCTATTGGCTCTGCACGCTTGGGTGTGTGTCTGCCATCCAACCACTTATTGTATGAACTTGTCTAGAATATTTGATTCTGGTTTGCATCTCCGCTTTGTTCATCCACGCTCCTTGGTCCTTCCATGGCGTACACACATGAAGCGCAACCGCACCATAGTCTACTTCTCGTTTCTATGTTAGGCTACTTTCTCTCCCAGGCGGCGCGATACAATTGAATGTATTAGGTTGTTCGGAAATTAATTTCGTTTTGCGATTTATCTTATTAACATTATTTTTCACAACCAACTTCACACTTAATCCACAAAGTCAGTATACATTTCGACAGATGATATAGCAAAACGCCGATTAATTCTAAGCAATAGTTTTTGGCAGGTGCCCTAGAAAATATGGGAACTAAACAGCAGCAATTTCGGCATATTTTACTTTTTTTACAATCGAAAAGGTAAATTCTTTTCATGCAAGGAAAAAATTATCGGATGTGTATATAGAAGATGTATTGAAAGAACGCCAGTGCCAAAACTGTTTCGCAAACATTCGATCCGGCAGTTAATAGATTAATTAATTAATTTGCATCAATTTATGCAACTCGGCGAATAACAACTTGTGTGATCGGTGAGGGACTAAATTTATCGAATTCGACCATTCATGATAGTTGTCATCAGACTCAAACATTGCATGATAACGAGAAAGTGCTAAATATGTCGGATTGGGCTGCGTATTGAACAGAATGTTTAATTTCAACAGGAAGAAATCAATAAATCACGGGGTCATTGAAAGTGGCAAGTTTGTACACGGGAAATCACAGCCATTTTCAATGACCCCGTGATTTATTGATTTCTTCCTGTTGAAATTAAACATTCTGTTCTATACGCAGTCCATTCCGACATATTTAGCACTTTCTCGTCATCATGTAATGTTTGAATCTGATGAGAATTACCGAAAAGAATTCTTTACTCAGATTCTGCCTCCCTTGTTTCATTCTAATAAATGGGAATTTTTGGATTGCTGACAATCAGCATTCCCCGTGATTCAGTCAAGCTTTTGGATGCGTATCTGAAGTTCAGTGCTCGGTATGAAGAGGCTGAGGTTGAATTAAAATTCTTCAACGTGTGCTTACAGTCATGCCCTAATCCAAAACACTTGGAGAGATATACTCGGATGTGGACTGTATCCGAATGTGCGCAATTTGAGGCGGGACATTCAACTATATGGGTAACATTCACACGAAATTATCGGAGCTGGAAAGATTCATCTCACAACGAATGCATGCCGTCATGGGCTTATCGGAAGAGTTACGAAGACCTTTTGAAGCATACGTAGAACAGGTTAAAAAGCAAAGGGGTGCACAGAAAAGAAAGAAGTTACTTAGCTCGCTAAATAGCGAAGTGCCGCAACTGCACTTTCCTAGTAACCCGGAGCGGTACGTGTTTAACCTTTCTAGTATCGTGCTTAGCCCAACACAACTAAATGTTTTATCATTAGGCCTTAAGTTTTGCATTCCTTGTAAAAAAAAGTTGATCAGGCTGCATTAGAGGTGCAGTTTGAGAGCTTAATAGCGCAGGCGCGCGACCTGTCATCAAATTCGCCAGGGGACGTTGAGAACATGTTATCTAGCTTAGTAAACACCTGTCATGATTACATTAAGGCTAGACCAGCCAGTAGTGGTATTCTTACAAGCGAACATATGCAGTCACTTAGAGAGTTATGGTTAAACAAAGAGTTAATTATCTCTAAGCCGGATAAAGGTTCTGGTATAGTTCTAATGGATAGAACTGATTATGTTAGTAAGATGCAACATATTCTTAGTGATGAACGTAAGTTTCAAAAGCTAACAGTAGAAAAGGATAATACAGAAGAGTTAGAAAAACAACTGACCGATTTGCTCCGACGAATGATGAAAGCGAATGTTATCACAAAGTGCGAATTCGAAAAGCTGAGACCTTCAGGCGGACATCTACCACGGTTGTACGGCCTCCCTAAAGTTCACAAGGAGGGCGCTCCAATGCGTCCCATACTGGATATGGTTAGCTCTCCGCAACATTTGATAGCTCAATGGATGGTTGAGAAGCTGGAACCGCTGCGTAAAATCGTCTGCACTTACTGCGTGAAAGACACTTTCGAGTTCATTGAGAAGATAAGGGACGTGAACCTTAACAACAAATGGATGTCATCATTTGATGCGCAGTCGTTGTTTACGAATATTCCGTTGTTGGAAACAGTAGAATATGTTTGCGAACTAGTACGGCAACTGAATGTACCTATAAATATCCCGGAAAACCTCCTGAAGGAATTGTTACTCAGATGCACCTTAAACGTGCAGTTCACCTTCAACGGGGAGATGTATCGTCAAATTGATGGAGTTGCCATGGGCTCACCATTGGGACCCTTTCTAGCAGATGTCTTTATGGCAAAATTGGAGCATAACGTATTAAGAACGCACATCAACGAAGTCGAGATGTATATACGTTATGTAGACGACACATTTATACTCTGCAAATCGAAAGCGCAGACTGTGAAACTGTTGGAAGCTTTTAATGATGCGCATCAGAATCTACAATTCACATGTGAGCACGAATCCAGAAACCGACTACCGTTCCTGGACGTTGATATCATCAGAAACGCCGATGGATCGTGCAGCAGAGCGGTGTATAGAAAACCAACTTGGACTGGACAGTACATCAACTTCTATAGTGCGGTACCCATACAGTACAAACGAAATCTAGTCCGCACTCTTGCGTTCCGGGCACATAGAATTTGCACACCGGACACAATCACCAAAGAATTGCAGAGGATCGGCGACGCGCTAAGAGCGAATGGGTATCCAGATAAATTCATCCTCAAACATTTGAAAGAACGCAAGATAAAACCACCGAGGATGAACGTACCCAAGAAAGAACTAATTGTGCATATTCCTTTCAAAGGCGACAGTGCGGCTGATGCCCTGTCCAAACGCCTGAAAGACGCTGTTGAAAAGACCTATTTCGCGGCTCGCCTACGCATAGTATTTTACAACAAGCCTTTATTCGCAAAACCTTTGAAAGACAGGCTGCCTCCGGTGACTCGATCAATGCTTGTTTATCTTTACTCGTGCTCCTGTGGTGCACGATACGTGGGTCGTACCACGAGGCGCCTATCTCATAGGATTCGCGAACACATCCCAAAGTGGTTTTACAAAGGCGAAGCGAGGTCCAGTAACAGTTCCATCTTGTCTCACCTTCTAGAGTGCAGTCACGCAGGGACGGAAAATGATTTTAGAGTCATCTATACTGTTCCTGAACGTTTCACGCGCGGATTCCGGAAGCATCTTCTGTCTATTGCGGAAGCTATCTACATCCGCCACCTCAAGCCAGAATTGTGCGTACAAAAACAGTTTGTACGTCCTTTACTTCTACCGTGGCCTACAACTTCGGCTGTGATTTCCCCTGTACATACTTGCCACTTCAATGACCCCGTGATTTATTGATTTGTTCCTGTTGAAATTAAACATTCTGTTCAATACGCAGCCCAATCCGGCATATTTAGCACTTTCTCGTCATCATGTAATGTTTGAGTCTGATGAGAATTACCGAAAAGAATTCTTTACTCAGATTCTGCCTCCCTTGATTCATTCTAATAAATGGGAATTTTTGGATTGCTGAGGATCAGCATTCCCCGTGATTCTGTCCTTCATGATAATTTGAAACGCCAAGGTTCCATCCTACAGCTCCACATATGGGTGCCTCATGTTCTTACGGAAAGAAATTTGTGACGTCTTTTTGACATCGTTGATTTACTTCTCAAACGTCAAGGAAATGATCCATTTTTGAAGCGCACCATCTCTGAGGACGAGAAATGCTTGTTCTACAACAATGTCGAACGCAAGAGATCATGGAGTAAAAAAGAGGGACCGGCTCAAACCACTTCGAAAGCCAATATTCATCAACCAAGGTGATGCTATTTGTTTGGTGGGCTTCCAAATAAATGGTTTTTTTCTTGTGCTTCTACTGGACAACACAACGATCAATTCCGAAGTGTACTGTCATCCGGTGGACAAATTGAATGATTCAATTAAACAGATAAGACCAGAATTAATCACTAAATAACGTGTCGTGTTCCACCCAGATAATGCGAGACCTCATACACGTTTGGTAACTCGCCAAAACCTTTTACGACTTGGATGAGGTACACTGCCACACCCACTATCTTCTCCAGATCCGACACCTTCTGATTATTATTTGTTCCCGTATCTACACAATCTTTTAGGCGGTAAAACCTTTACTTCAAATGAGGAGGTCAGAAATCACCTGGGTCACTTTTTTGTCAGCAAAGAACAGAACTTCTATGAGCGTGGAGTCTTGCTACTGCCAGAAAGATGGCAAATGGTATTGAACCAGAATAAACATATAATGAAATATTTATTCTCTATAAAATAGTCGTCATTCATTTTCATGCAAAAAACGAAAAAACTTTCCGAACAACCTAATAATATTTGTTAAACTTGTTCACTGGAAATGCTCAGCGCTATTGTGATATTTTCTGTCGTGTGCACACTATTCTCGCACTGTTTAGACGTACCTTTGCTTCACTCCTGCACCTCTATGAACAGCTCGTTGCTTGTAGTTTCCTTCGCCGTTGCACGCAGCACCGTCGAGTCTGTGCCTTCGGATCGTGCACTAATTCTATTGACACTCTAGGATCTCTTGCTTCAAGTTACCTATCAGTGGCCAGTTTACTTGTCTGGTAATGCTCAAAGTTACGGCTTCATTTTCCAACCGAAATGGCGCGTCGACTTGGAAAACCACCGTTTGTAGTAACTCAAAACTGTGATTGGATCTTTCCGCCCCTCCTATCACTTCGTACTCTTATACTCACTCCTACGGTTGCCCGGATTATTTGGGAGCTGTGTTAACCCCCGGGTCACATGCATGTTTGTTAGTTTAATTGAAAACGACGTGCAGTTTTCACCTACAGCTCAATTTATGCCATGTCTGATCATTTTACATATACCGATTGCTCTTATACGCCTACTTGCACTTAAACTTCTTTTGATACCACGGTTATTTGATTGGCTGATTGTTCGCTGAGCTCGGCAGGTTGACTGCAAACGTTTCGTCACCACTCGAGGTGACATCGTCAGTGCGAATGTATTTAGCAGTGTGGCGCGTATGAGGCGTCGGTACGCGCCACACTGCTAAATACATTCGCACTGACGATGTCACCTCGAGTGGTGACGAAACGTTTGCAGTCAACCTGCCGAGCTCAGCGAACAATCAGCCAATCAACTAAACAACCTGAGCTACCAACATTTGCTTCTATATCGCATACCACGGTTATATTTTTCGTGACCAACGAGGTTTCCGTGTATGCCCATGTTTACTCCCTGCACAATGATGCTCCTTCGATTGTTGCTGTTTCTTGCTGTGCATTTATGCGCACTACATTGTGTGCACGATCGGTGATGTTTTGCTCTCAACTAGCTCTCGTTCCAATTATGGGCAATAGAATTAAGTGGCCTGTTGACAGACTGACCTTAGATTCGGTTGAGTGACCGCCTTTTCTTTTTTGGGGATCTGAGAAAGGTGTTTCGTTCTATGATGTAAGTGACAAACATACTACCAATGACCCATAATGTGTCTGTTATGAATTTTACTTATGGGTAACATATTTTAATGTACATTTGAGGTTGTCCGTTGCAGTTAGTTCTTATCCATAGTTCTGCCATCGCAATGAGGCTGGACCTTACTGTGGTGCGATGGTTTGCGTGCCTCAGAGATCCATTGAGTTATGCTGGGTGGTGCTTTTTTTTGCACCTTCAGAGCCACTCATACCAGATTGGTCAATGGTTAGAGGCCAGACAAACTCAGCCTCCTGGTCCTACAGGTTGGGGGTTGGAATGGGGGTGGCTCCTCATTTCATAAAACGGGCTCTGTAGTCCAGTGCCAAAACCCGCTGCCTTGCGGTAAGGTTTTTGGACCAAAGGCTTTGGTTGAGGACCCTAATCGTTCTCCTGTCTAGGCGTGGGCAACCTGACAGTATTCTGTCCACGCAATACGATGAACCTTTCCTACAACAGTTTCTTGATGCTCTGGCCGTCGCAGAGGATAATAAACGGCGCCCTATCTGCTGCATCGAGCAGGGTGGATAGGGGTATGGATGCTACTGCTCAGGCCTTTCCGTCTTCTTATACCCCTTCTTGCGCTTCTTCATCCTTATCGTCCCGCTCCAACTTTACTTATATCCCCCCAATTCTTGGCCCTTCCCCAGCTTACTTCCATAGTCGCTTGTCTTCTAATTTTAAATCACACACAATCGCAGGGCCTCGCTCCAATCCAGTTGACAAGTCCATGTTCAACCAAGCGGACAACGTCAGTTCATCCGTTTCCCTTTGGAGTCCTCGTGTCTCGCTAAGACTGGCATGCCTCAACGTGCGCACTTTGCTGCCGATTGGCCAACAGGCAGCACTTGCCCGCACACTGGAGACCCTATCGATCGATATTAGCTGTTTATCAGAAACCCGCCTGAAAGATTTGAGCTCCGTGCTTACCCTGAGATCCCCCACATACGACATTGGCGGCATATTCTCATTGCGCCTGTCTAGCGATGATGCAGCTTCAAATGTCGGTCAAGCTGGCGTCGGCATTGTTTTGAATCCCCGGGCTGAAGCTGCCCTGATTGATTGGATCCCAGTAAATAGTAGGATGTGTGCCGTTAGATTAGCTGGTTCGTTCCGTGCTACGAAGTCACGCGGGGACAAACGGTGCCTGTTTGTCATTGCGGCTTACGCCCTTACAAACTGTAGCACTGATTCGGTAAAAAAATGATTTCTATCAGCAACTTCACGAGCTCCTTCGTTACAGAAGAAGCACGGATACTGTGGTGTTGGCTGGTGATCTAAACGCTCAACTCGGAAAATTGTCCTCTGATGACCTTCACCTGGGCGGCCAACATGGTGTGGGCTCCCGTAATGATAATGGTGAGCGATTGCTACAGCTGTGTGAAGATGCTCGCCTCTTTCTCGCAAACACTAACTTCCAACACAGCACCCGCAGAAGCGTGACTTGACGGCCACCAGCCTCGGGCCAGCCATGGACGCAAATCGATCATATCGCGATCAGTTACCGCTGGAGAGGCTGTGTCCAAAACTGTCGCTCGATTTGGAGTACGAGCGTGGACTATGACCACGCACTTGTCTGTGCCGACCTCCTGGTTCGTTTCGGTGGACGTCCGCAACGTCGATGTGAACGGATTGACACTATCCAGCTGGCGAAGCCAGATGTTCTGAATGTGTACCAAAGTGCGCTAACATCTGGGCTGAGCAAGCGCCCACTAAACACCGTTGAAGATCACTGGTCGCACATTCGTCAAGCGTTGCTATTAGCAGGCATGTCTTCATGTGGCAAAGCAAATTGCCAAACCGGACATTGGGTCTCTACACAGTCTCTGAAACTTATGGATGCTCGCCGACGTATTCCGGCTGGAAACGAATACAATCTGGCTCTTAAAAATCTCAGGACAAAACTACGTGCTAGCTTGAAGAAGGATCGCGAAACTTGGTGGTCTCATCGTGCATCGGAAATGGAAACAGCCGCTGCCGTTGGTAATCATCGTAAGTTATTCCGTCTGATACGGGAAACAGGCAGCAGAAGACCTGGTGTTAGCGAGACCATACGCGACGAGAGTGGGCAGCCGATCCACAGCCTGTCAAAACGCTTGGAGCGTTGGGCTGAACACTTTGCAAGGCAACTTAATCAACCTGAGTTATCGCTTTCTTCTTCGGGCATTGAGCGCCCTTCTCCTTGGGCCGTCTCCTTGGATCCGCCCTCACGCGCAGAAGTCGAACGTGAGATCAGACTGTTGAAATTGCATAAGGCCGCAGGGGCAGATAGAATTCCTCCAGCCCTCTTCAAATTCGGAGGATCTGCTCTAATAGATGATATACACGAGTTGCTAGTAAAACTTTGGGAGCAGGAGACAGTCCCGACAGACTGGAATCGCTTCGTCATTGTCCCAATTTTCAAGAGAGGCTCTCGTTTGGAATGCGGCAATCATAGAGGGATCAATCTGATTTCGATTGCCTCTATCATTCTCCACAGACTGACTGGCACTCGTGAAAGCCAGATTCGTGAAGAGCAAGCCGGATTTCGTCGAGGTCGCGGCTGCATCGACCACATCTTCACCTTTCGTCAAGTGTTGGAGCACCGCCATGTTTATTGGCGACCCACCGTTGTCATGTTTCTTGACATAAAAGGTGCCTTCGACTCAGTCGATCTATGTGCCCTCTGGGACTGTCTGTTGAGGAAAGGGGTGCCTGATAAATATGTAAATATTATCAAAGCTCTGTACGCGCATAGTTCGGGCAGGGTGAGGGTTTATGGCAAACTGTCGCCACCCTTCAGTATCACCAGCGGTGTGAGACAAGGATGCCCGCTGTCGCCTTTCCTCTTCAACTTCGCTATTGATTAAAGTCATGGAAACAGCGTTCGCTGGACATGACCTAGAAGGTGTGGTGCTATTTCCTGGTGAGCGACTTCTTGACTTGGAGTATGCAGACGATATTGCCCTAATCTGTGACAGCTCCCAAACATACCAAATAGCACTGGACCGATTAGCACTGGCTGTCAATCGTTTTGGACCATGCTTTGCTCCATCGAAATGCAAAGTACTTCTCCAAGATTGGCAGGGACCCAACCCTGCGCTAACGCTTGGTGGTGATCTGCTAGAAGTCGTTCAGGAATTCAAGTACCTGGGCAGCTATATTAGCACCCGTGGGATTGAAGATGAGGTTATGAACCGTATAGCAAAAGCTCGAGGTGCTTTTGGCAATCTCCGCCACCTGTGGCGCAGACACGACATTACTCTCGCCCTGAAGGGCAGAGTTTACAACGCAGCCGTCCGTTCAACTCTCCTATATGGTTGTACAACCTGGCCCATCAGGTCGACAGACATAAAGAGGCTCGTCATATTCGATCATCGCTGCCTTCGCAGCTTAGCTCATGTCTGGTGGGAGCACCGCGTGAGCAATGAGCGTGTTCGACGTCGCGTATTTGGTGCAGGAAGAGCGAGTGAACCGCTCAGCACCATTATATCACGCACCAGGCTCCGATGGCTGGGCCACGTGTTGCGCATGCCAGCACACCGACTCCCGCGACGTGCATTGTTTGCGCGTTGTGGGTGCGGTTGGAAGAGGAGGAGGGGAGGCCAAGTGATGACTTGGTCGAGAGAAATGAAAACCCTCACTTCGAAGTTGGCGTCGGTTGGTGCATCCCGACTGCCTGGCTGGGGTCCTAAGGACGGTGAACACGTTTGGTTGGACACATTCGCTGATATGGCTTGGAGCCGACCCCAATGGCGTTTGTGTTGTGAGTTCCTTTGTCCATCCCCTCCTGCTTAGCATCCCCCTCCAATCATGATCTCACTTGATAGGTATAATATGACTCTCTTTTACGGCAGCCAGCTGTTAGCTCTCCGGAACGATGTCCATCCGTTACTGGGGACTCAGCGGGCGTGCCACCGTTTGTTTTCCTTTTCTTGTCTTTCGTATTGCGGCACAATAGCTGAGGTGTTTTCCACCTCCAGCTAACGTGTAATGATGATGATGATCCATAGTTCTCCCACGCTTCCGAAAATCTCCTCTACTGCTGTTTCGTCCTACTAGGGACTTGTCATTAACGCATTTCTCTCAGCTCCACCAAGAACCGGACCCATGATTTCTTGACGCCAAACCTAGGTGACAGCCACAAACCGTTATTTATGGTAACCAAACGCAGTATGACGAAACAATCCTGCACCGACATGCAAGTTACGAACCTTACACAAGGCATGGCTGGTCCCCACTTTTCATGTGCCTTATGTTCATCCGGCTATTTGGTTGGCTGGTATTTCGTCTCACTCCTTGTGACGTGTTACCTTTTTGACTAAAAGTACTATTGCGTGCCCAACTGGTACGAGAATATGCATGACTTCCAATTTGGTTCTGTCCCCATGCTGAATCAGTTTGCCTCACAGTGATACGATAGTTTGTTCGGTTTTCCCATTGTCTTTTGCTTCTTCACTCCTCATTCCAGTTGAGGGACGGGTGTTACGAAATCTGGAGCAAGACACTTCTCGACCTGTGGTCAGTTTGGTCGACCGTTCCACGAAATCTGGTCCCCGCAGTGTTCCCCTTCGAGATCGTGCCACGGAGGCTTTGAACACAGAGCCATCCCGAGCACTACTCAGTGGTCTCACAACGGATTCGCAACATCAGCTGCATGTACATTATCTGCTTCACTCACACCAAATCGATATGTCTGATTGGCGCGTCTTTATACCTGGACTGTGTCGTCCCGAGGTGCAACCTGGTCGTCGGTTGATCGATCAGTTAGTTCCATCTGGCGCTACTCCTATCTTTTCTCATTCGGCACGTTCTTCAGAGTACGCCGCCAGACCCCATGACGCTACTTTTAAAGCCAAAATCTTGAACGAGCTCAATTTACTGCAGTCCGGTCCCAACCGCTTGCCACAACTTTCCTCACAATTCATGTACACCGTACGAACTGAACGCATCGTGAATGGGGCACGCCAGCCGATTGCTCGAGTTGCACGGTGAGTTTCAGATTGCTTTGCGTCAGATCGTTTTATGATCTCTAGGCTGTTTGTATGCATTCAGTTGGGGCTTGTCTGTACTTAGCCCAACTTTTTAGCCATCATATTACTTTCCCATCATCCTTCTGTTGCCCTCTTATTTTGCTGGGTTGGATGAGCCTTTCGTTTTTACTCTTGCCTTTCACTTCCAAGCAATCTAGTCATTTCTCAGTGTTGTTCCCTCACTAGAAGTCACCTGCATTTCTGCATTTACCAAGAACCGACTTCGCGTCCAGCGAGATTAGGCATTGCTCTTTATACTCATCTCTTTGATTTACCTGGATAATGCCACTTCAGATCAAAACGACTATCGAGTTTGGTGTGGCGTTATCTATGACTTTCACATGCCCTGATTGAACTTGGCAGGTATTTCCGTAAGATGGCGTGTCTGATGAGGAAATAGTTCGAGCGCATGGTTGTTCAAGGTCTTGGTACAAGAAGCATATGGCTTTTGTGACGGAGACTTTGATGGGTATCTTTCCTAATCTCTCTTAGTTAGGCAGGTACGTTTCCTGATGTTACGAATTGTGTAGGGATGTCAAGTTTTACTTCAGACGCCGCATCCAGAGGGGCTCAATAAGAAGCTGCTTATAGCGTTCACGGTAGTTTGGGGTATGATCTCTGCCAATTTTCCATGGTTTTCCTGTCCATCTTCCGCATGTTGCCATAGATGCAGTTGGGGCCTTTAAATCGGCCGTGCCGTTGTCACTGAACATCGTTTTTACAATATCGCTATGGATCCATTAGTTCTCTCGGAATATTTCAATACTGATATCTGTCAAGCTGTTTGCAAAGTCACCGCTGCTGTCCTACGCGTAATCTTTGAGAAATACTCAAGATACTGCACACGTGAAGATGGACGCTCCCGATTGACAACCTAGCTTGCAACGCTGGTTTTAAATTATTCTGTCCGGAACTGTTTAATTGCGACTCTTTTACACTGATCGTTTATTTAAGTGACACTTCTACACAGTGTCCTATTATCCGTTCTTACAAATTTTTTGCTAATGTAAGTTTAGCTCATCTGGATACATAAAGCTTATTGTGACTTAATTTGATAGGGCGAGTGTGGGCTTTTGACAATTCGTGTTTGGCAGGGACTGCACCGATTTTGTGGTTCATGTTAATCTTGAAATGTTTGGCTCGAGCTAGTTGGTATTTGGTTTCTTTAGAAAAGCGGGAGTTGGCAAATTACCGGATTCCAAGATCACGGGTAAACTGCCCTATGGATATACTTTTATTGTTGAGTGTTTGAGCTTTCGGGGCTCTAGCAACTCGTGGGACATAATGCTTGCTTTGTCAGTCGTGAATTTTATCAATCAGGTGTCGAACCATTCCGCAAGAGAGTGATGGTCAGCTTGAATTAGCAGCAGTTATTTCTGAAACTTATCACGCCGAAGCTTATCCCTTTCGCGTATAGAGATCACTGTAGTGGATGGCTAACATCGGCTCCTTCCACAGCTACACAGGCGTTTTTGGTGGTCTCTGATGCATGCGGTCCACTGCGGAGACATTGCCCTGTATGATGTGACCATTGCTGACACGGCAAAAAAAATTTCTTTCTACTGTGTAGTCAAGATTAAAATTTGTTAAGATAATTTTTTCACAACTCCAAAAATTGCTGCGCGAAAGAGTTATAAACAATTTTAATGTAGCAGCACATAGAAGTAGTTGGCCATGTTTGGTGAACATGCCATGATACCAAGGGGAGAAATATTAATGTGCCATGTACACTTTTCTGGATAACACCGCTGGGGATTGGATGTTGGGATGAGAGGTGACCACATAAAGTTAAGCTAGAAGGAAAAGCGGTTTCCGGACTTTAAAGAGTTCTATTTTTTAACACCCATCTGTGATGTACACGGCAAAATGTTTTTTCTAGGTTCAAAAATAAAATTATAATTACAAACTCGGAGTCTATGGATTCTGAAATGTAATTAAGGTGGTGTAGCTGGCAGGAACGTCTATCGAAGAAACCACTAAGGTTTTAGATAAATCCAGAGAATTAAGTTGTTCTATCAAAGTCTTTTTGGTTAGTCTTTTAAACGAAATGATGATAGTGGGAGTACGATGCATCTGAGAAATCGGAATTACCTGGTCGTGCGAATACCAGCGGTTGATAGTGGAACCAGCGTTGCGACAATTAGCAGACGACGTTCGCGACACATTAAGCAATGCGCCGAACGACTGATTTTCGGCTTGGGTGCTCCGCGATGGGTGACGAAACCGCCCTGCAATCGGACATTAATCCTGAAACACAAAAGCTGTTGTTAGTCGCCGGACGACCTAGCTACTCCTTTTGATTAAATTAACAAGTGCGGCGTTTTCCCGTGCTTAGGTCATGCTCATAGTTCGTGATCAATATTATGATTTTCCAGACTTTGTTAAATCAATCTACTACTTCCATACAGAACTTTCCCTTCACAAATTTCAAAATGGCAATTAAGAACAACATCTCGACAGGATATTTTAGATTCAGCTATTTCGCGTGTTCTCGCCATCCGTTTACATACAATTAGACGGCTAAAACACACTATGTGTTAACAGACGGAGTTCGTTGCCTCATCTTGGGAGGCTGGTGGTCACATTCCTCTAAACGGAATGCCGGCCAGCGTCAGATAAACTTTGCCCGTTGTCGATGTACCAGTGATGTTACACCTTGAATGGCTCTGCAATCTATCTCATCAATTTTATGTAAACGACTGACGAGAATACGTGGAATAGCTAAATTCAGCATATACTGTCGAAATCGTTTCAGATGGATTAGTAGACGACCGACCAATATATTTGTTATACTACACCAAGCCTTCTGAAATGATGACTTCCCATTCGGTTCAAAATATATTCTGTTTTCGAATCCTGTCGAAATGTGGTTGTTACTAATCTCAGTCGTGTCGTGCTTGCAATTGAGCCAAACACATTTTTAGTTTTTCCGCATGCAGTGAATCGTGTGCTTACATCGATATTAACTAGAGTTGAGTATATATTGCCTCGAGGAGAAGCAGAGAGAGGTGTCAGTTGAATACTGTGTTCGTTGCAGTAAAGTTTTGCACAGTTACGTGAACTCTCGGTTTTCATTGAAACGAACAAAGCTGTCTTGTCCCAAGTAAACACGCTATCAGGCTTAGTCCAGCAGCCCCTGCCACTGATTAACTACGTCTCTCCTAATCACTGGTTTTTGTCACCATTATGAGAGAAACTGTGGATTTGTGTATTATTTCACTCGCTTCATCAAGCTTAACTACAAAGCCTCAATTCAGCTTTCGTGATCTAGAACTCAGGCGCGGTTTCGATTCAGGGTTACAGCCTACACACTCACTTATAGAATTTCATTACGGTTTGTAGTTGTGGAGACGGGCATAGACTGCATTCGTTTTATTTTCAACGCCGGATTATGCAATGTAGTGGCAGGCAGTTGTGATCGACCTTTTATCATTCTCACTTGTATTTTTTACCCACTGCTGCCTTCATTTTGAGAATGCCTATCCGGGGATTTCTCTTTCGCTAGCTCGCATTGCACTGGTACATCAAAATTGAGAAGCATGCAGTTCTCTTCTTATTCCCTTCTGATATGTGCTGATCTATGAAAAATGACCTAACAGGATTACACTTTGAAATCATTCGGATCCTCTGTATCTCACTGAGCATGGCGTTTTGAGTGCAAATGTCTTGCAGTCTGGCAACGAATACACACTTCCCTACAATCGTCACCTAAGTGAGGAGCATATGCCAGGTCTTAGTTTTGCTCACATGTTGTCTGGATACAATCAATCATAACGTGGCCTAATCAGTCAGCGTCGAAGCATCTTGTTATAATTGAGGGAACGCCGCCTGTTATGATTGCGTAAACGATGCCTGCTAAGATTGTTGCTGGCACGGTTGGAGCACGCCTACGATAACGGCTTGTAACGCTGGCCAATCGAACGGAGTTGCGCTGACCTGATGACGTTAGTTTAGCCGGTGAGACGGAAATTGGGCGAGCGTGAGAACGACCCTAGCCGCACGTGTTCGGGTAGACACTGAGCCCTCGGAACGGACGCACACCAGAGGGGGTTACGATAGGCGCTCCCTAATGACTTAGACGCGAACGCTGGTCAGCTAACGACTCACACAAAATCACGTGACCCGACCGACTCCCAAGTAAGGCGAAGAGGAAAGATAGACTGGCGACCCTCTGAAGGCTCTTTTACTACCAACAAAGGGCGAATCACAGCCAATGCTATGGGTCATTAAGTTAGGGGAAATTTCTACCATGACGAGGTGGTAGTTTGTAAAAGACCATTGTCAAAAGGTGCGCAGTTGGGATGCGTCTCGGAATGGCTGAACGCTGCCTCGTTGTCGGAGGAATTGAACCTCGCTTTCCACAGCCATTTTGCCGGAGTTTCTGGCGTGTTTTTGCGGGGATTTTTGACGGGCCCGCAACACATCTAGAAAGCACTTTATTAGCTTTTTGATCGTTAGGGTCTCCTTGACAATACACATTCACTGGATCCGGCTTCGACTCGTTGGATATTTGTTTCGGCACCAATTTTATATGCAGACCGGCGGACTCTGATGACTAGTGTCCGCCGATGTGACTAATCAGCTGCGTCTGCCTTAACAACAAAGCTACTCCCTGTTTCATTATCTGTTTCGCTAAATGGTAACTTGTCAGTCTGATCCCCCTCGTCTCCAAATTGCCTGCCTCCGTAATCCTTCACAGACTGACTGGCAATCAGGAAAGCCAGTTTCATGATGAGCAGGCTGGGTTTCGTTTTGGTCTTTGATGTATCGACCACATATTCACATCGCGTCAGTTGTTGGAGCACCGTCACATATATTTATGGCCCATCTTAGTCGTGTTCCTCGACATCAAAGGTGTCTCCGATTCGGTGGATTGATGTGCCCTTTGAGACTGTCTGCTAAGGAAAGGTGTGCCCGTTAAGCATGTGAATATCATGCGTGCGCTTTACGCGCATAACGCGAGCAGCGTGAGGGCTTACGGCAAGCTGTCGCCGCCCTTCAATATCTCCAACGGTGTAAGACAACGATGCATGCTGTCAACTTTCCTCTTCACCTTCGCTATTGACGAAGTCATGGAGATCGCTTTCACAGGACACGACTTAGAAGGTGTACTGTTGCTCCCAGGTGTACAGCTTCTAGACTTGGAGTATGCTGACGATATTTCCCTCATCTAGGACAGGTCCCAAACATGCCAAGCGGCACTGGACGGATTAGCACTGCCTGGCACCCGTTTAGGGCTATGCTTTGCACTCTCGAAGTGCGAAGCTTTGCTCCAAGATTGGCAGGGACCGTCTCCTGCGCTGACCCATGGTGGGGATCACCTAGAAGACATTCAAAAGTTCAACTACCTAGGTACTTATGTCAGCGCCATTGGAGTTGAAGACGAGATCACAAACTGTATAACAAAAGCGCCTCGTGCTTTTGCTAATCTTCGCCACCTTATGACGCCCGCTCAACATCACTTTCTCCCTGAAGGGTAGAATGTACACTGCAGCCGTACGTTTTACCCTACTGTACGGTTGTGAAACCTGGCCCATCAGAGCAGCAGACATAAGGAGGCTAGTTACGTTCGACCACCGGTGCCTTCGCATTTTGGCTCATATCTGTTGGGAACACCCTGTGAGCAATGAGCGTGTTCGAGGATTTGTTTTAGGCGCAATAAGTAGAAGCGGACCGCTCAGCAACGTTATTTCACGCACCAGGCTCCGCTGGATGGGCCACGTGTTGCGCATGCCAGCCCACCGATTCTCGCGACGTACGTTGTTTGCGCGCCGGGGTTGTGGATGGAAGAAGAGAAGTGGTGGCCAAGCGATGGCTTGGTCTAGTGCAGGGTGTCCATTGTCCTGCTTGCTTGCTTGCGAAATGCTGCCCGCATTAACATTACAACTGTCCGGCGTCCTCATCATTGTCTAATCAATTCAGGCTTGGGCTTTTTTCGTGCATGTGTAATTTTTGTTTTTATCTTAATGTCAGACTGAATGTGGCCCAACCTAATTTTACCACACAAAATATGGCCCTCCTTGTAAAAGATTTGGTCACCCCTGCTCTCGAGGAGTGAAGGCCCTTACTTCGAAGTTGGCCTCGTTTGGAGCCTCTCGGTTCCCTGGTTGAGGACCCAAAGACGATGAACACCTTTGGCTGGATACAGTTGTTGACATGGCTAGGAGCCGACCTCAATGGCATTTGTGTTGTGAGTTTCTTAGTCCCTCCGCCTCCCGCTTGGCCTCCTCTTCCTACCACAATCCATTATTACGAATAAAATGACTACTTTACGGCACAATAACCGACTGTTAGCTCTCCGAAACAATGTTCATCCGTTACTGGTGACTCAGCCGGTCTGCCTCTGTTGCGTGTTGTTTTCCTTTCTCGTGTATGACGGCACAATTGTCGAGGTGTTTTCCACATTCAGTTTTCGTGTATCATGATTGGATGTTTGGAATGCGGTAAGCATAGAGTGATCAGTCTGATCAATCTCCTCGTGGTGCCAGCTGGGTGGTTCGGGTGTTATTCCTCCCGGCAAAGTGTTCGGTGTCAGTGTTCCAGGACGTTGTAAGTTTTCACCTGGCAAGCGTTTTCCCTATAGAAAGCCACTAATATCCGTTTATCAACACTGTGACTTGGCGGTTGTGACTCGCCGCAAACTGAAGTCGGTGCCCCATGGGTATCTGGATAATTACATCCAATCCAATCGTCTATTCTCTCATTGCCGACGCTGTCAAACAGTCACAAATACAGCGGCACACTTACAAACACAAGCTGCGAAGGTACACCTATCCACAGTTACACACACATCCATGCACACATTAGCTGTTATTGCAAGTATGTTGTATTGTTGTACTTTATTGTTCACACACTTTGTTTTCATACCATTATCATGCCTGTAAATGCGTGCCTCTCGTCGCCGAGAATAAAATATTTATTTTTTTATTTAATCGTCTCTATGTTACTTACCTCTATCATTCTCAATTGCCTGAAGGACACCCGTGAAAACCGGGTTTCGTCGAAATGGAGGCTGCATTAACCACATCTTAACATTACGTTAATTGTTGGAACACTGCAATAGTTATTGCTGACGCACGTTAGTCGTGTACCGAGACATCAAAAGTTTCTTCGATTCGGTGAATCAATATGCATTTTGGGACTGTCTGCTCAGGGTGTGCCCGAGAAATAAAATAGCAGTGTGAGCAGTGTGGGTGTATATAGTAAGCTGTCCCCGCCCTTCAACGGTGTGAGATAAGGCGTGCGTTCACTGACCACCACTTGGAGGATGTGGAGTTTATTTCAGGTGCTCGACTTCTTGACTTTGTTTATACCGACGATATTGCCTTAACCTTTGGTAGCTCACAAACGTGGTATGCAGCACTTGGCAGGTTAGCTCTGGCTGTCATTCGTTTTGGGTTTTGCTTTGCGCCTCCGAAATCAAAGCTGTCTTCCAATATTGGCGGGGACCCCCTCCAACGCTGACCATTGCTGGTGATCAGCAGTAGGTCGTTCAGAACTTTCATTATCTGGGCAGCTGTATCAGCTCTGTGGAATAAAAGCGACCACGTACTGTATAGCAAAACGTTGACTTGCTTTTACCCATCTTCGGCACTTACTACGCCGGCACAACATCACTGTCGTTGTGGTCGACAGAATTTACGACGTAACCGTGTCTTCCACTCTCCTGTGCCTTCGCAAGACTTGGATAATCAGATCGACAGTCTTAAAGAGACTATTTGCGTTCCACCATTGCTGTCTCCACAGTTTAGCTCATGTCTTGTGGTACCACTGTCTGAGCGTGTTCAGTGTCAGGTTTATGGCACAGGATGAGGATGTGAATCGCTCTGATAGCTTAGCAACTCCTAATGACGTGGGTTGTTTGCACGGCGAGGTTATGGTTAGAAAACTGGAGGAGATGCCAACAGATGACGTGGTCAAGATATATGAGTTCTCTCACTTCGATCTTGTCATCGGATGGTTCTTCTCGAGTCCCTGGTTCTTGTCCGAAAGACGATAAACGTGTCGGATTGGATACACCGGTTGAATTGGCGAAGAGCCCGCCCCAAGGACGTTTGATCTGTACATTACTTTATCCCTCTCCCCCGCTTCGTTTACCCCTCCGAACAAGATATCAAAAACTATCCATAGCATTATTTATCTGCTTTTGTATTATCTCACACTTTCTCATACGTTTCCTTTCTTCTGTTTACTTGTATTGCAGTACGGCACATTACATGTGTTGTCCCTTATCTATGTCTAATGTGCGATAAGGATGACGATGATAATTGTAGTTTTTTGGCTTTATTACCGGAATTATCAATTTTTGGCGAATGAATGTATCTGACTCCTCGTTGAGTTGTTTTCACCGATCACTTACGGCACACGCGCGTGGGTACTTAGACTCTGCGCTTTCACTCACACGAATCACTCGTCCATTCATGGAAACTTGACTATCTTGAACGCCGCACTGTGATGGTGCAAACATCTGATGTTTCTTTTCCAGGCTTGGGTTTTTTCCTTCCTCTCCACCAGTATGAGTCATCACCCTTACACGTGGACACCCGTGCATTTATAAACTTATCAGATACTCAGCTGCCTGATGTTTATTCATTGTAAAAATCTGACATGTCGCTCTACTCTTTATCCCCCAGTTACTGTTTAAGTATCATGCCTATCATTTCTATTGACATTCCTGTTCCCTCTCGTGCACAACCGCATGTTCTCACCATCTGTAACAGTAAATACTCGGAGTTCTACGTACTAGAACAAAAATTGCTTGAGTTTCATGGCAGTGCAATCACGCGACAATTGCCGAAGAAGCAACTAGTCCCGCGCACTTTTGAATATCTCGAAAGCAAACGTGAATTGCTTGAGGATCACTTGCAAGTGAGTTGTGTCAGATTCCATCACGCTGGTCTTTTTCTAACGTTTGCAAGTGTGTCATCATCACTCAGTAACATTCCGTTACATGCTAACCGCTGGTCTTGCCTTGTTGCCACATTGTGTGGTTTCGATCCTGTCTTACCTGAGCACATTCACAGTGGATGCGCGGCCTCGATGCGACCACACCGACTATTCTCATGCTCTGATGTGAAATTGCAGAACGTGATTAGCAAATCGTGTGGGTCATTTCTCATGCTAGTGCTCACCATCATCGGGACCGACGTATTCCTTAAAGTGCCTGATGCTTAGCTGTCGCCTCAGTTTCCATACCACGCTCAACCTTGTCCAGCGGAGCATGCTAGTAATTGGTATAGCCAGGCAATCTGCTTCCTTGGACAACTCTGTTCATTTCTAGATGGTAAAATCAACCAATTTGTACTTTGAGAATCCCCATCAGGGACAGACGTGATTGAAATTTTGAGGTAGTTGAGGCAGTTCACTGAAACTATTTATGCAACGAACGCAGCGGTTTAGCCGTTGGGTTGAAGCACTACACCTGGTATGTATAAAACAGCGGATTGAATTATCAAAGCTCAGATCGGTCGCAGCGTTGTGATTATTACGAGCTACTGGTTGTGTTTGTCGTCGATATTCCAATCGGTGAAGTTCGCTAGGCGGCTCTTGCGTCTCTAGTAGCCATCTCAGTGGTATGATTCTTAATATGACCTGGCGGCCAGCGCTGTGGATTGACACACTGGTAGCTGCAAGTACGGGAATTTTTGTAAGTGCACGTCTCATATCATACTCTGTTGCCATACCTTGGTTTCATTTCTTCGCACTCAGTCCCAAGGCCGGTATGCTCTAAGGTGACTCAGTCATTGCGTCTGGTTCCTCACTGTTCTCTGGCCTATCAATAGAAGATTGTATTGAGTTCTTGCGCTGCGAGTTACGATCTCGACGAATTGCCCTCACCTATCCGGATCTTTGACCGCATTGTCATCAACCGACCAGTGTATCGTTTTGGCACAGCAGCTACCAGAGTTTGGCATTGATAGACTACTTGCTCCGTTAAGTTTGGGCGATACTACTCAGATTCGGCGTTGAAATACCCCACATATTGTTCTTATATGTGTTTTGTGCACTATAGATGATTAACATTCATCCCTCCACATCCCGTCACTGACGGACGAACCAATATTTTCTTGTTCCGTCGCGACAAGACTTCATCTTTAATGTGGTACGATTGCTTGCATACCTCTACGACCAACTAGGCTACCTCTAGTGACAGGTTTATGTGCCTCCAGAAACACTCATACCAGACACGTCACTGGTTAAAGGTCAATCCTCTTAATGACCTTCTCAACGTAGCCATGAGAGGTAATTGTCTGGGAGTTATAAGCTTACTTTGAATGATGTAAGACACGGGAGTCATTGGCTTCCTCTCACAGTCTGCACTCTTGTGTCACCGCTATTTTCTTGATTCACTTTTAGTTTCCCTCATGATTGCTTCTTGCTCCCGAGCTAACCTTAACCCACAAACTGACAAAAGTAAAAGACAGTCTATCATCGCAACTGTGATTTATCCCAATCTCGAGTCACATAGGCATCACGTAGATGACAGTGGACGATAATGACTAACCACTTGTTCAGCTAGACCAATCAACTCGCAGCTGCCACATACTGCTGCTTGGATCAATCCTTCTAGTTGTAATGGTCAGGAAGCTAGGTCTGACACAAAGTGCGCTTGCTGTCCGCCTGTTATTTATGATTTTAGTAAAAATGGAGGACTTTAACAGGGCCAAACGGGTTCATCACGGCTAAAATCAGTCATACAGCCTCTATGTATGCGGCGACGCATTGAAAGGTCTTTTCCTCCTGTTAGTAGAAAGCAGCAGTGATACCACCGTATCCCCCAAATTCACTAGTCAGCTAGGCGTATGTTATTAGGCCATATATAATGACCGCAGTGGGTCGTTGACTGTGACAACACTGCTTTTCATCCACTATCATGTATATACCATCGAACCTGCGATCCTCCTCCTCATCATCATCATTCCACGCATTAGCTAGCCGTGAGAAACACCCCAGCTATTGTGTCACAATACAACTTAGTCGGATCATGTAGAACAAAAAAACATTATTTTGTTTTGTATCATGCATCTCCATCCTCCGAAAGACATTCATTGGATGTAAATATGCCGATGATGTTGTCTTGGAGTGCAGAGCTTCCTTCATCTACGCTTTAATGGGGTTTAGACGAACTTGTGAGTTGGTCCTCAACCAGGTCCCTTAACCTTAATGCTTTGAAATGTACTAATAAATTGCAAGTAATTTTAGATGCCTCCCCTCTATTATTTTTGGCGGATAAAACCATGCTTACTTCACCTATTCTCAAATATCTCTGTATCTATTTTTCCAAAACACCCTCTTGGTCCATGCACGTTTGGGAAACATTTCACAAGGTCAGCAGGTTATCTTTTAGTGTTTTCCGACTTTTGAAGTTATCCGTACCGTGAGGTTTAATCTCGACATTTTTGACTCAATGTATACTACCCCACCGGTTTTCCCTTGACTACTGCAATATAGCAGCGCTTCGCTGCCGCGCAACCACCACCGGTCGCACGTGGGCTAAGGATACTGCGAGGATCGCCTTGCCCCTATGTAGGCTCGAAACCACGCCGTAGGATTACGAGACAAACCCGTTCCCTCTAGACTACGGGCCGACAAAAAAGACTGTTTCGATTGTATGATCGATTAAACATATTTCCTGTTGTGGTGTTTTGTCTAGAGATTCCATAGTTGGTTTCCTTGCTCGTAAATGTCTTGACGCCTGCATGAATTTTTCTTCTATGATCTTGAGTGACTACTTTCATCCGTTACATAATATTCTCTCACAAACCTTATCCGTTTCTCACACGCGCTCAAAATTTAACAGTTCATTCACTCGCACTTATTCGTATCGTGAAACAACCTTGTCTTATTAGTGACATCTTGTCTAATCTAAGAAAGCCATAGATGCTTTGCTCACCTGGCTCCTTCAATGATTTCCACATACCTTTGTTTATTTAATTCTTACATCTGTATCTATATATTTTCGAATGATCTATTCATTCAGTGTATCCGCAGTAATCTTGTAAATGCTGATAATGCACCCATTTAGGGGTATATAGCCTATTTTCACTAGACTTGATCCCGAAAAGCATTTCGCCAACTTTCAGCTGTCTAAAGACGTTGCGAATTAGCTTACGTAGTTCCTGACATTTATCACGTAATATGAAAAATTTAATCTGTTAGCGGGTTGTCACGGCGTCTCTCACAGGCTATCGTGGATTTGAAGCGGCGGACTGATAGTGGAGAAACTAATCTCCACATTGTTAATTTTCGGGTAGTTCCCCGGATCCGCCGAACCCGGATCATCAGACCGATGACGCTTCATGCGTGTCTGCCGGTTCCTACCGCGGCCTACGCATAGCCTTCACAAATGTTTCTAGTTTAGTATTTAAAATGTGACGATGTATTTCACCTCGTTGCCTCAAGTCATGCGGCCGAAACCTGGTTAAATTCTGAGGTCACTACCCAGGAAGTCCAGATCAGTGGCTATTCTTGCTTCCGATGCGACAGACTATCAAACGATCGACTCGGCGTGCTCTTAAACATTCGGTCCTCGCTGTGCAGAAAACTGGTACATAGCTACCGTAACGAAGGTGGCTTGTGCGAACAGTTATGGTGCTCGATCAGTCTAGGACAGGGTGAACTGTTTGTGGTTGCGGCTTATCACAGTCCGCGAAGCCGATGCCTGGATTGGTTGCCGCATGCCAGAAACTACATAAGTCGGCTCTGCCTCCTGCTTATGAGTGATTTTAGCTTCCCTCGAATACTGTGGCCTGGGGTTTAACTTCTCCCCGGAGCACTGTGAAGTCGAAACACAGTTTGCGGAAATAGTATTTGAAACTGAGGCAGCACATGTCTGCCAACCGACGCGTGTTACACCGCATTCCGCTCCATCGTGCCTGGCTCCACTACTAACTAATTGCGAGCAACGTGTTCATGAAACTCAGGTCTTGGCGGCTCGGGCAGCTAGTGACCACTCGATGGTGTTAGTCAGCCTAGAGATGCCGCTGCCCTACTAGCGTCTGCCGGAGCCGTCTTAAAAGTATTAAGAGACCGACTTCAGTGGTCAAAATCGAGCCGCCCGTGAAGTAGGCTGGTCGATGCCGCAGCATTCATCTGTTGAAATCTGTTGGTCTGTTATAAAAATGGGTGCGCAATTGTTGTGAGCTCGTTTAGTACCACTTAAGTATCGGAAAGCTTGACCGGTTAAGCCACATTGGTTCGACAGAGAGTATAGTCAATTGGCCTGACGGCGACGCGAATTGTTGAATCGATTCCTCTTCTCTGGTTCTGCCGACGATTATGAGGCTTACAAAAAGCAGCGGAATCTATGCAACAGCTCAAAAGCGTCAGGTAGTACGTAGAGGATCTTGCAACCTCAGCAAAGACGGCCCCCAAGAAGACTTTGCTTACGTGAAGCGGCGCCTGAGGCCCGCAATTGACGTTCCGGTGTTAGAGGGCACTGACGGATAGCCTGTGATCTCCAGCACTGAAGGTGCGTCCGCATTGGCGGAGCACTTCGCTTCCTTATATACAAGTGGACATATGCCTATGCCGAGCTCGATGTGTGCAGTCCCTACTGAACTCGAGGTCCTTGATTGCGGTGTAGATGTCCACAATCTACTCGCCAGTCTTGATGGCACAAAACCTGCCGGACCCGATGGACTTCACTCGCTAATTTCGAAGTCCTTATCGGCCATCATCTCGCCTGCTGTGATGGATCTATCCAACAGATCGCTGTCCGAGGATGCATTGCCGAACGACTGCAAATGATCAGTAGTGAAGCCGATTCCAAAAGATGGTGACCCACGCAATGTGGACACTTACCGTCTGGTGGCTCTCACCTCTAGTTTGGCGAAGGTGCTCTAGGAGATTGTGAAAGTGGGTCTTCCCCAGCTGCTGTAGTCGAAAGATACCCTAACGCCGGCACAGCACGATTTCATGAAGGGCCGTTCGTGCATCACCAACCTGCTGTTGTCGCGGCAAGAATGGTTGCAAGCGTTGAATCGGGAGAAGTTAGTAGATGTTATCTACATTGATTTCAGTAGGATTGTCGATAAACTGAACCATGAGGTCCTGCTCTACAAGCTGAGGATGTGTGGTGTTGGTGGTGCACTGCAACAGTTGTTCAGTGACTTCCTTATTGGCAGAAGATGGTGGGTTCAGGTGGATGACCACTTAACGGATTGATACCTGTCCACTAGCGGCGTACCTCAGTGCATAGTACTTGGGCCTATTTTATTCCTGATCCACATCAACGAAGTACCTCAGCTTCTTCCGTCTCCCTGCGTATTATTTGCGGATGACCTGAAAATTTGGAAGATTCATGATTCTCCCGGCGACTGTGACATCCTTCAGCAGGCTCTGGAGCGTCTATCCCGGTGGTCTGCAGAAGTTGACCTACCGGTCAACACGGCCAGGTTCTCGTTTATGAGTCTGGGGAGGGATGGTAATGGGCATGCGTACACCCTGGCCGGCCACCCACTGCATCCTACCAGTTCCTTAAAGGATCTAGGCGAACTCTCACGCTGGGATCTGAAGTCTGTCGCCTACACTGTACGCAAACGGACTACGCCTGCTTCGGACACTTCTACGCGGCTTCCTAATTTAGTCTGAAGCGATTGCCACTCGTCTGTTCTCTTTCATAGTAAGACCCGTGGTTGAGTACGGTTCACCCGTATATTGTCCGGTCACAATAGGTGAGGTGCAGAGACTGGAACGGGTCCAACATGTAGCTACCCGGCTCATCCCCAGTTTACGGAGTATGTCGTACGATGACCGATGTGGGAGACTAAGGCTTTATACCCTGTCATATGGTTGGCTTCGAGTTGACCTCACTATGACGCACCGGATACTGCACCTGGGCCACTTCCCTATGTTGAAGCCGCTGCTGCACGTTCGCGCACCAAGCAACACGCGCGTTCACCGGTTGATTTAAAGCACATCGCTCACCCTTTAAGCTTCGAGCGTCTAATGGTGAAACGTTGGAACAAATTGCTGGAGACGCCAGTCGAGGCGAAATCGGTGTCTGAATTTAAGTGATTCCTTGACGTCCACTTTGCGGACTACAGGTATAGGGAGCGTATCGCATCCGGATAAGGTGTAGTGCAGCTGCAATATGCTGCCACCGCGCAGTAATCAGCGACGTGATTCCGTGCATGTGCCCGATTCACCTACGATGGAGCACCACATATTTTTATCTACTAGCTCTCTATTCTCAGTATTCAGATATTGCCATTAGGTCTAAGTACCTGACTTCTTATTTCCGCACAGCACATCGAATGCCAGTTTGTCTCCCCTTTCCATGTACACCATTTGCATTTTACTGCTTTGTTTATACGCGCCCGTGCATTAACAAAGTATGGTTGCACTTTTTTTGAAACACTTACTCCGCATCACCTCGTGTTGTACTATTCCCCAAATAAAATTCCCCTGTGTTTCTCATCCCTCTTCATGCATGAAAGTATCTGATTTCGCAGCCGTTTCTGCGCAACAGCGAATTGTTACACGGGTTCCTCACTTCCAAGACCACGTTTAGTAACAATGTTTTGTTTGAGTTGAACCTTGGACGTTTTGCCAAATCCGTCCCACTCAAGCTGGCTAAGGAGGTGAGCTACACTTCCTATATTCAATATTTCCCACATTGGCGTTTCCTCATATGTTTATCAACTTTTTCTAACTGGTTTGTATATCCGATACTCAATGGATTAATAAAACCTTGATTTTATCTGTTAGCGTATTTCTGTCAGATATTTCAATTGTATGTATGTATGTATGTATTTCCTTTATGTATTGCGGTACAATAGCGGAGGTGTTTTACCATCTCTAGCTGACATGTATAATGATGATGATGATGATGATTGCACTAGCTGCATTCATACAGCCTTAACCCAGCGTCATCAACTTTCATTCGAACGGATCACCCAAACATTGCTTCTGTCAACCAACTTACTATGGGGGGATACGGGATATACAAGGAACGATCGGTTTATTTGGAGGATAATGACATTTTCTTGAATGGCACAGGGATGTATATGCGATACCAGCTTACTTTTCTCTCGTACCGTAGTTCCGATATTCCCAGCGCGTTGGCTTTGCTTCTCTTTGTTTCGCTTCCGGTAGCTTCATGCTTCGCTTTATATTTTCTTTTGCTGCCATTTAGAAAGGTCAGTTTCTGGACTCGTTCTTGGTTGCGTTTTATATCTCCTGCAACCCGCAACCAATTTCCATGGAACCGGTCGACTTGCGTCCCTCAGAGCCAGTGTTGACCGTTTTACCGGGTGGCGGTGTGGGCACACTTGCTGGTATCGACGCAATGATCTCTGCCGATCACTACGTCTGCGGTGCTACAGATCTAGCTTCATCGGGTTCCACGTCTGGTGCACTCTCGGACCGAAGGCGAGGCTCTGTTACTACTACAATAGCTGCCGCTCCGCCACAATCGAAGATGCAAACGTCTCTTAGCGCAGTCAATGGACCGCCCAATTCTCGAAACTTGAAGCGCACCTGGCTCGAAAATCGTCTGAGAACAAAAGCATTCTGGAATAACGCTAGCTTGTCGACGGAGTCGAAGATGGATCTAAGCAACACAGTAATTTTCACCAGTTCTTCATCTCCCCCTTTTTCGATTGCATAGCGGCCCGTGTGACTATAGTTTGCTATCAGCAGAAAACCTCAACCTGTACTCTGTTTACTTATTCATCACACCCCCTACACTGTACAGCCCTCTTTACCCGTTCTGGTTTGATGCGCACCGCGCATTAGTCAAGTCGTACGATGAATATCCTGAGCCATAGGCGTGTTAAGGTGCGTTTTGGTTTACACGTAGCGAATATAGACTCGTGACCGACTCATTTTCCAATAAATTTCCCATCTTTGGCAGTGATGTTGATTCACTCTCCGTTCTGCACCTGTGCCTCAATGCAAGTCGTGGAGTCTTGCTATTACTGTTTTAGTCTCTTGAGCCTTATCGTTATTCGGTACATCTCGCATTCGTGCTTCTCGTGTACGAGGTTGATACACGCAGCATCATACTACTCTGAGTCCTCAAATGGTCTTATGCCTTAGATGTCATTTCGACGGGATCCGAATTTCTCAGCGCCGAACTATCTCAATCGTCCCTTGTTATTTCTTTTACCTGGTTCGTCGAAGTCAACCTGAATGCGTGGGCAGAATCAATCTTTACGTACGCGAATAGCTGTTACTTGGTCATCATTTTTCACGACCTGCACAGTCGGCAGCTTCTATTTGATAGAAAACGAATGGCCCCCTTTAAACAGCTAGCTTCTGTGGTATCCAGCACGTTCGCCTGTCACAAGAGCATTGTGTTGCACTGTTCCTACTACTGGTAGAAGGTACGGACTACGCGTCCACTACCCAAATTGAGAGAGCGAATACGGTTACACCACCGCCTAGCTAATGTACAGTCGCGTGCTGTCCCAGCTGGTCCCTGTTGCTTCAGCCGACTTGGTAGCATCAGCGCTTCATCATTGAGTGTTGACCTTTTGTTGGATCTTTACATCTTTGTAGACCTATGATCACCTATGTACCGCAAGTTATTCTTTGTTATTCTTGCTTAAAAACCAATCCGTCTATCCCCACAGTAGACTGTTCGTCCGTCCACTTGGTGACAGCAATAGCAAATTTTTCGACGAACTCACACTGGAAGGCGTGTACCCGTTCTTTTCGGTGTATACAGATGCGATGCGGTGTGTAACGGCATTATCCTATGGGATGCGACATAAGAATAACCGAACACGCCACTGACCATCACCGTCTAACTCCTTTCGCACCAAATCTTTTTCTGGAGCCTTTTTAACGTATTGATCAGGCGCGGTTACTGCCAGCTGAAAATGATCCTTTTTCAGCACTAATTTTTGCGGATCGTTGGTCGCATCCGCTAGGCGCACGAAGTGAGTAATAACGCGGTCTTTCGATTGTTGTCTCGCAGCAGGGAAATTGGCACCTTGTTGAAGGACCCATATCACCTGAACCGTCTACGTCCCTTCGCTTATGTCGACCTGTATTCTTCCCATACTGCGGATGAAGTTTTGGAGTGACAGCTCAATTACTTAGTCAACAGGTATCAAAAAATGTCACAGCTAACTATCCGGCTTCGGGACCTCAGAATTGCCTCCACCAGTAGCCAGCAGCTGTCCCTGTTTTGGAGCTACCATGTTGTCGCTATCGCATTCGTTTTCGTATTTCCAACCGTTATCCTTTTCCGGTGATTGTAATAACTTTCTTCTTCATTCCTTTCCTGCGTTTCTTCGACTGCATGGTTCATTTTCTCTACATCTTCTCATATTGTTGCTCATTAATATTCCTCTGGCGATATCTGGTTATGGTAACTGCGTCCGCCACATAACTTGCTGCTTCGACCAGTAGCGGTTCTGGGAGACCATTCAGTTCCCTAACACACACACCCGCTAAATAAACGACTAAAACTGGCACTTGTGGCCGTAAAAAATAAAAATGGGACCAGACTTAAAACGCTTCAGCGATTCAACTGGTTGACCCACTCGCTCTCCTCGTAAAACACTTCCTAGCTCACGTTTTAACTGACATCGGTCCCCCGGTTAGAATGCAATGTAGCCCCAGTTATTATGGAAAAATGCGGCTATCCCACGGATAATCATTCTTGGGGTTTGGGTTCATTGTTTTTATCAATAAAATAGTTCGATTTACTTCACAGAACTCCAATTGCAGTACAGTCCCTTCAATTTGTTCGTTTAAAGGTATCTCAGCCCCTCTATTCAGACATCCTGGGCAGCCATTCTACCGTCTCGTCTACTCCAATCTGACCTAGGGATGCTAATATCTGTTTCCACAGAGGCATATTGATGGACACAGGCACTTCACTGCAATTCCGCGTGTCAGTTAAATACCATTCGGCATCCTAGACTGAGTACACTGTTAGGCATAATGTGCATCATTTATTTATGAATGGAAGGATTTTAGTGAGTATTTTTGTTCGTCGCAATCAGCCGAGAATTCATATATGTCGACCAGCTGTCCGGAAAAGCACCAGATGGCCGTTTCGCCCTATTAGGGCTCATCAGTGGTGCGCATCCTTCAGTCCTCTGCGGAGGATCGTACCCATGACTACTAGTGGCTCTTGCCAACTAGCCCGCAGCTTATGCAACTGCGCCATGGAGGACGGTATCTGACTATCGTGAATTGTTAGCTAAATGCAATATAGCCCGACGCATCCTCCACTGCCATCCAGGCACCTGCCATGCAGATGACAGCGGTCGGCCTTCCGGCGTCAGGACTTCCCGGTTACGGCAGCTATGAATCGACATAGCATTTTGTGGAATCCGTACGGGCGAATTGTTATTATTTATGAATGGAAGGACCGAAGGATGCGCACCACTGATGAGCCCCAATAGGGCGAAACGGCCGTCTGGTGCTTTTCCGGACAGCTGGTCGACAAATCTGAATTGTCGGCTGATTGCGACGAACAAAAATACTCACCAAAATCCTTCCATTCATAAATAATACCAATTCGCCCGTACGGATTCCACAAAATGCTATGTCGATTCATAGCTGCCGTAACCGGGAAGTCCTGACGCTAGAAGGCCAACCGCTGTCATCTGCATGGCAGGTGCCTGGATGGCAGTGGAGGATGCGTCGGGCTATATCGCATTTAGCTAACAATTCGTGATGGACGGATACCGTCCTCCATGGCGCAGTTGCATAAGCTGCGGGCTAGTTGGCAAGAGCCACTAGTAGTCATGGGTTCGATCCTCCGCAGAGGACCGAAGGATGCGCACCACTGATGAGCCCCAATAGGGCGAAACGGCCAGCTGGTGCTTTTCCGGATAGCTAGTTGACTTATCTGAATTGTCGGCTGATTGCGACTAACAAAAATATAATGTGCATCAGTTTAAAGGCATTTTGTTCTTTTTTCGGTAATTGACTTTGTATCCAAACATTATCTGTTCGCTAGATGCTCTCAAATCCTTTCTCTTACCACCTTCTGTACTCGAGGGATCTGTGCATTTTGAACTCATCTCCGACCAGTGAACGTACCTATAAGGCGTTTGCCTTGAAACCAGATGATCGTCCGTTCGAATCTGCGTAGATGCGGGATGCCTCGCAGTATCCCCAGTCCGAGCGCGCATGGAAGTCTCATGATAGGGAAGCGTCCGTACGGCGTGCTAGCTTACTGCTGACGCATTTCATTTTTTCCGTCCCTTCCACGATTTGGACAGGCTGCCTGTGTTATCTTCTGTTACCCCTGCTGATGCTGCTGTTGATTCTGACAAACCTCTAACTGGCTGAACGGTAATCCTCTGTTTCCCTCGGGATCTGTACCGTGAGCACAACGGACCATCCTTGTGGTTGCTTTGCGTTGGCCTCTTCGTGACATCTCCCGTAGTTTTGCCCTGACATACATTAACTGCTTGCGTTTGTTGTCAGTTACGCTTTCATAGGTCATCTCTATTTTAGAATTAACTGTTTTTTGTTAAGCCACCGCCTGATCAGTTCCACACACCTACATATACACACATAACTACAGTATGTTACTGGTTAACTTGTAACCTTTTTGTTCAATTACCTATCATACGTGTTTTTATTGCCATGATCACGCCTTTGCAGGCGTGCCTCGCACTGACGAGAATAAACCATTTATTTGTTTATCTATTTATTCATTTGGACATATTCCAGTACGTGGAATTCACTTTCCGCTTTTCGACTCCCTCTTCCTCATCCTCTGCGATTTTTCAGCCTTGCAATTTCGTGACAATTTATCAGTCGGGCCTATGCGAGCTGTTCGTCTTCGTTTTCGAGAATCTCATCCATCCTGACTCAACTTTACTTCCCATCGAGGCGGCTACTCCAGAATCGCGTACTGTGCAATCATCAAGTTCATCGTCCTCAAGCGAGCCAAGTTCAGCGAAGGTTGTAAGGAAAACTAATTCTGTGTTCGACCCTTGGGATGTAACCAGCGTGGAATGGAGCGAAGCGGCCCTAAATGGACCTTTACCACAACCGTCTGTGAAACTGGATACTAATCCTTTAGCAGTGACACATTTGGAGAGAGCTTATTCTGAATCGTCTCCTCAATGTTCAACGGAAACTGAGCAAACAAAACCTGAATTGCGTTCACCACTTACCGTGTCCATTACATTGGCCGACCTCTTAGAAACTCTCCGTCGACTATTCGACCTGGTGTCTACACATTTAACCTATCAAGTACGTCATCTACTCCTCTGGACTGCACATCTGGTGTGTCGGTATTTCAGCAAGACAGTCAGTCGTTGGCTGACCAAACACATCACTGCCATCCTAATTGGACTACTTACTGATGAGAATTTGGCTTACGCGTTGCAAGCACTCAAGGGTAGGTTATTTCATAAATGGAGTATTCCTTGTATTTTTTCACACAAAATGCATCCCTCGGGGCCAAACCCATGGAGTAAGGCATGAGCGAACGGCCCGTGATCGATGGTAAACTTACGGTTTCAAAGACTACTCTTTTAACAATCTTCTATTTTCACTTTCTCACATAAACGGCCACTGGTATCCCGCATATTGCTGAAATTTAGCACAAGAGTATCCACCTCATTGATAGAATTGTGAAATTGAAGCTTATAACCATATTCTTAATCTAATAGATGGATGACAAAAGGGATTGTGTATCCTTTCCAAGTTGGTCTATAACTGTGTGCTTCATGCATGAATCATAATCGATTTAGTGGTAGGCCCACCCAACCTTATCACGTGACACCTGAGGTTTGGCGAAGGAATGCCCAGGGGCATTCGGCACCGTAGTGTCAAATGCTCTCTCTTTACTCCACTTGAACCACATCTTTCTCATGGCTTCTTCTTAAATGCTCTAAGTTTCTTGTCCCTCATCTCCCTTTTGCCAGTATTTGGTTTGTCATTTCAATAAATACATTCTGTCACAGACACCGCCTGCCTTTGGCGTGCAAATCTTCTCGATTATCGACCGTTGTGGCATATTAACCATCTTTCCAGCTCCGCGAGCAGTGCGCTGCACTATCATCTAAAAACAACACCGTGCAGTCCTTATCCGTTTTCCGACCTATTGGGTTATTCCACCTTCCGTCACACTGGCGCCAATTACTGCACTGGTTGCCTGGTGCAACTGTTTGTGTGTGAGAGAAAAACCGAGATTACGCGAGGATCTGTCCAGGCTCCTACCTGCTCTCTTACTAACCTATCTCATTTCAACCATGGTTATGCCTTCCAGTTAGTAATACTAACTAGATCACACCATCAGAGGTCTGTGTGCTTAAGCAGTGAGCTGCATCAATCACTACGGAAATAAATGCAGTCCCTTAGTATGCCATGGAACTTTGCATTCATGTTTTCTTTTTGCTTTCAAAAATTGGGCCACGCGCAAAATTTTCAACTGTATCCTTTCATTTTTATTAACGTACTGTTGTCATCACTGCCACTCTTGTCTTTTTTGTCTTTCAGCCACTCTTTTCTATCCATATACTCCAAGGTGAGTATATTTCCTCTCTGACCGTATACCCATGTGAAATCTAAATTCGTTCTTGTTTGAGTTATTGCTTATTTTTTTCTTCGCCTTGCAGCACTTAGTGACTGCTTTTTACTCCGTCAGGTGATTTATATGCGGAGGCTTAAGTCCCCATTGCACGTGTACTACCTCAACCGAGCAGCTCGACAATCCTTGCATCACTGCGTCAACTCAACCATTGGCCTCATTACTTGCAACCGTGCTCACCGCTTTCCGATCTATATGCAATTCCGCCTCGGTTCAGAGCAGAGCTTACTATGCGACTGTCCGCTCAACCCTCCTGTTCGGTTGCGAAACATTAGAACAACCATTAGAACAATCAACATAAAGAGCCTAGTTACGATCGATCACGGGTGCCTTCGCAGTTAGGCTCATATCTGGTGGGAACACCGGGTGAGCAATGAGCATGTTCGGCGTCGCGTATTTGCTGCAGGAAGAGTGAGTGAACAGCTCATCACCGTTATTACACGAACCAGGCTCCGATGGCTGGGCCACGTGTTGCCAGCACACCGACTCCCGCGTCCTGCGTTATTTGCGCGTCGGGAGTGTGGATGGAAGAAAAGGAGGAGAGTCCAAGTGGTGACTTGGTTAAGAGGAATGAAGGCCTTTAGTTCGAAGTTAATCTCGCTCAGAGCCTCTAGGCTCCGTAGTTGGAGTCCGAAGGACGAGGAACACGTTTGGTTGCATACACTTGTAAACATGACAAAGAACCGACCTCAGTGGCGTTTATGTTGGGAGTCTCTTTGTCCTTATTGCTCATATTTCCTCTCCAACCACACCCGATGCGTAATGTACTACTGGTTTTGTTTTGTATTTTTTTTAGTTTTTTTATTATGTTCTGTCGAACCTCTTTTAAACTGAGAGGTGTGACATCAACTTCCCACGTCCGTTTAAGTGATTCAGCTTGTGGCAGTGTTACAGTAAGCCTACTGAACAGCGCTATCCAAAATGTTCTGCCCAGTGGGCTAGTCAACGATGCTGAGAATGGATTACTCGACCTTCTCTCAGCTACTATCTCACAAAGTTATGACTTTCTCAGTCCCGTGTTCCCAATGAGCATTTTTGCCGAAAGATGGTGGTGGTTCTTTTTTGACTGCACTGTCTTCTCATTTTAACACATTTAGGGAAACTGAAGAGGCGCCTTCAAACTGGCAACTTTCAACTGTCGGGCTCATCTTCAAGAAGGGTCAGCGTACTTTGTGCAACAAGGATTGGGGCACTAGTCTTGTTTTCATTGTCTCTAAACTGCTCATGCGTATCATTCTCCGATGACATACTGGTCCCCATGAGAACGAATCACTGAAAGTCCGGCTGGCTTCCCTCCTGCTCGTGGTTGCACTGACCACATCTGTACTGTTCACCAAGTTTTAGAGCAAAGACACATACAGGCGATTGACTATGGTGGTTTTTCTTGACTTAAAAACCACCTTCGATTGCGCGTCGCAACCTCATGTTCTGGCTACTCGAACGAACGAAACGTTTTGCGGACAACTAAGTCGAATATAGTGTGTAGCTAGTTTGAGCTTGTGGCCTCTCACCTTTGTACTGTAGCTGTGTTGCAACACTTCGCAGTAGGCGTGCTTTGGGCTCGTCATTATTAGGCAAACCATGATGAGGTCTACACACGGACGCCGATATTCACAAGTGTACAAACCCTGGGCTTACATTCTACTTTGGTGCTGGACGCGGAACAAAGCCCTGCTGAGTTTGGGCACGTTCATTTGTGGAGCTTCAAGCGTATCAATATCGCGTTTGCAACAGTGACACTAACTTAACCGCGTACTCCAGATGAGACATCACCTAGGCGCTCAGCATTTGCGGGAAGATAAATGGCTCGCAATTTTCGAAAATTCTCCGTAAATGTCCAATATGCTGACTACCTCTTTTCGATGCTTTTTCAATCTGTTTCGGTCAGTTAAGTTCATCACACACGATTGCCCCGAGGTCACTTTCCTCGGAAGCACGTTACAATTGCTGACCCCCAAGTCGATAGCCATAGGTATGTGGATGCCATATGCTCACGACTTTTCCTTTCACCACGTTGAACCGGAGCCGGTTCTCGGTTGGCCACGTATAGGCCTTGTCGAGATCTCTTTGTAGTGCCGCATGATCGTCCCCTATTACGATTGAACGTTCTACGCCCCATTACCATACAGTCGATACGATTCCTCGTTCTTGCCTATTTGTAAGTCATTTCTCAACATTTTAATGCACACGGTCGAGTTTACATTTCTTAGACTCAGATCTGTTAGCTCTTCAAAGTGGTCAACTGCCTTTTGGATTAATCTTATCGCCTCAACGTCCGCTTCCAATATGCGTTCCTGATTATTGTTTCGCTGGAATTCATGCTTGAAATCATACAAATCTTCAAGTAGAAGGTGTAAATTCTCGTCTGCGAGAGACTGAACCCGAGAGGGGCAGATCAAAATGTACAGAAGCGTCATGTTCATGCGTGGCATGCGATATCATCGTTGTCAATGTGTGACGTTACTTATCGCTGGACTGACGGTTGCTGCAGTATTGCTGCTTCCGAGCATGTCGCTCATTCGAAACGGCAAACTCATAAAAGGAGGAGGGGTGATTCTGTATTATTGAAGCAGTTCACCCATTTTCGTTAGCGCCACTTGCAGTGAAAAAGCAGAGACACCTGCCTTGTAGCGTTGATGTACCGCTCTCAAACTCTACACCCGAAATGTACTGCCACTTCGCAATTGCTGTAAGATACACTCTAAAGGAAAGGTACGCGCCTCCTTATCATGAGTGATTTAAAAGTACATTATTTCGAAACCTCTGCCAGTAATGGAGAACAATTCAAAGCCGATCTGCAAGAGCTCGTAACCAATGTTCCACTTTACAGTCGCGTCATTTCGCCCATTCGGTTTAGAACACGTAACAGGCCATCATGGCCGTCGGTAACCAATTCACCTTATAGATGAACATTCGGCTGTCATTCCTTTTGAACTGGGATATTCGGCCAAGCTTCTGACGTATTCTTCAATATTTATAATCTGGAAGTTCCGGCACTCGCCAGTGAGCAGTTCGTACGGGTTTTGTACGACGTTATTGCAACATTCCAGTGTGTAACCATGTCAGTTCGTACACTACATTCAGGGGTACAAACAAACAATCGCAACTTGGCCTAACACATTCACCGGCAGAGCTTATGTTCGATTGGATGGTTATTTTGAGGCACTCATTGTAGGAATGAATTGCGATGCGCAATCAAAGTGTGGACCGCGATTCGCGTTGGAGTAAACCTTGATCATTGCGATTATTAGGACCGTATTTGAAGCAGATAGAAATTGGGTGTTGCCCACCAGAAAACACTGCACTCCACGACACGATTCGATTATAGATGGACGACACCCATTACCAAGAGATGACTTGCATAATCGCCCACTACTTGCACAGTTCTGTTGCTTTCGCGTGACCGCAATGTGTCCTCAACATCGTCTAGTCGCATTACTCCCTTGTCTCTAATAACCAACTGCAACGATAAGCCAGTGTAGCTACAGTGGCTTTGGTGAAGTCATGATAGCTTACACTGTTCCAGTAGTCGTGTAGCTGCATATGTTCGCCCTAACACCCACAGAAAATACGCGAAGGCCCATGGAGTGGCAGTGAACTACTGGGTCGCTGCCCATCTGCTTCACCAGCTACGGTCCCAGTGATCGAATTGACTAAGCTTTACTTCGGTGGGAATCGCGGTTCACATTGAACTTGCGCATCGCAATCCGTTCACAAACGAGTGCTTCATGATGGCCATCCAATGCTAGCTAACAACTGCTCAAGTCATAATAGATGAATTTCCTTCTGCCCTCTTCAAATATGAAGGTCCTGCTCTCACTCGCGAACTGTCATCTCTCTTCCATCAGATTTGGACTACTTAAACCATCCCACCCGACTGGAATTTAGCGGATGTTGTACCTGTTTACAAAAAGGAGACCGGACTACTTGCTCCAACCATCGTGGCATCAGTCTCATTTGTGTCGTATCCAAACTGCTCGCTGCTCTACTGTTGCGGAGGCGCAGTGGCGCACGGGAACAGCATCTGCATCAACAACAATCTGGATTTCGCCAACGTCGCGGTTGCGTCGATCACGATCCACCAGCTACTTGAACATCGCCATACGTCCAGTCGACCCACCATAGTCATATGTTTAAACATTCCAGCCGCGTTTGACTCTGTTGACAGAGTGGATCTTTGGGACTGCTTACTGAAGAGGAGAGTACCTGGGCAGTACATCAGCATTCTGTGTGCCATTTACCATCAAACTTCCGGCCGCATGCGAGTATACGGAGACATTTCGACCTCTTTCAGTAGCATTAGCGATGTTAGAGTTGTCCAACATCTCCATTCTTGCTCACCTTCGTCGTGGACGAGATTCTGACTACTGCCCTGGAAAACTCTGCGTCCTACGGTGTTGAACTGCTCTCTGGTGATTTAGAGTACGCCGATGACATCGCTATGATTTGTGCGCGGTCTCCCAAACCACCCAGCATATGCTGCTTGGACTTGAGATGTCCACCACCCAAATTGGGTTGGCCTTTGCCCCTTCCAAATGTAAGGTCCTGTTACAAGACTGGCCAAGTGCATGTCCTTCTCACACCCTTTCAGGGCATTCGCTGGAACTGGTAGACAAATTCATTTATCTTTTGAGTTGTCTTTGTATTTGCTGTTTGACAGATAAGATCTCACTGCGTGTCTCCAAGGCTAGAGTCGCTTTCGCTGACCTTCGTCACCTGTGGCTTCGTCGTGACTGCCTCGCTCTCAAGGGACGAGTTCATAATGCTACGGTACGAGCGATTCTGCTGTACGGCTGTGAGACTTGGCCCATTCGCAAAAGCGATGTTCAGCGGCTATCTGTCTTCGTTCACTGCTACCTGCGAAGCATTACTGGTGTTCGACGGTAGCATCACATCACTAATGCGGAAGTCCTTCGGCGAGTCTTCCGATCTAACGAGCTCCGCCGATCGATTGATAGCATCATTTCACTGCGGAGGCTTCGCTGGCTTGCGCATGTACTCCGCATGCCTACCTAGCGGCTACCACGACGAGCCCTATTTGCTAGCACATACATAGGGTGGAAGCGACGAAAAACAGGGCAATGAGAAATTTGGATCCAATGCTTTAAGGCGCAATCGTTGAGGCTGGCTGTTCTTGAGCGTTCTCTACTCCCGGATTGGGTCCCAACGGACCCCGAGCACACCTGGTTGTAAACGCTAGAGGACATGGTCAAGGACCGTACGCATTGACGCACTTGATGTGATACTCTTCTACCCTAACAGTTGTTTTCCCTTTCAATCTATTTATTTCCTATTATGTCTAATGGCACTCAGTCAATTGTATTGTAATTTTGTAAAGCGTTAAATAAATATATACGTGATTGGGGAGTCTGACTTTCCACTTGTCACACTGGTACACAGCTTCATGTGTAACGGCACAAACGCATGAACTACGCGGATGCCGATGGGGAGAGAGTGGGAAACTCGGTCACCGCCTTTGAACGAGGTTCACGATCAAGAGAAGGGTTTGCAGTGGCTGCTTACACAATTCGGTTCAATTAGTGTGACTACCATGTGGTCTGAACATTGTCCAGTCGCACCTAGCTTATAGGTAACGAGCTTGTCACGTAATCTTGCGGCGCGGGTTCGAATTCGCGTAGGGGTGGGCGTCCTCGCGGCATACTCAGTCCTCCTGCGACTACTGGTGGTCGCACGGCAGCGAAGCGCCGTCACAGTGTACAGCTGCTACATTATTATATTTTTACTCATTTCTTTCTAACAATTTGCCAATTTCTTTATTAATTTGTTTCGCACCACCTCACATGTGATTTGCAAGCCTTTCAATCTAAAATTTAATGATATATATGTATACATATGTATATATTACTTTTTACTATCCAACTGCAGTATTTTTATATCTCCTCACCGATCTCTTTTAGCACAGAATCAGAAAAAGATGAGCGAAAATTACAGGCACACGCCTCGTTACGGCGCTTGATTTTAGGTGCGTTTGCTTGTATTAATGCCATCCAAAGCTCCTTAGTTTCCACTCGTCTCTGAAGTATTTGCTTTGACATTTTATGATATCCCCTCTCGTCTGCCTTGCAACACTGCTTTCGCACCAATCTGCTACTTCCACAGCACCCTGTTTTAAGTCCATCGCATTTTTCATCCATATTGGATGGGAACTTCTGCGTACCCTTCGAAGATTTCGGTTCCTTCAAGTGTCATGCCGTGCGGACGTAAAATCCCCGGCTTCATGCTCACATCTGATTTACTATCACACTTTTCCTTACACACACGTGTGCTTACATTCTTTCGATCTAGATTCATCAGCGTTATTTACTGCCTTCCATCTTTCGGATCTAGCGCGTATGGAGCATCTTTTATCCCCACATCGCAACTTTCGCAATTCCCGCAGAAACACAAGTGTGGAATTTTCCGAATCACGAACTACACAGCAACCTTTTGGTCTCCAAGGATGGCCAACTCCGTGATCTACCCAACCCGTCATCAAACACCGTTGTCGACCGTTAGGCAACGTATCTACCGCAACATTTGCGGCCGTATCGCACTTTGTTTACCGGGTGCACAATCTAGCCGCTTAAACCTACCACGCCAGCCCTGGACGCACCGAACCTGGCTACCCTTCAGATGCAGCCATAGGCGCCCGGTCATTGAGGGAAAATGCATCGATCGACCCGGTGGCTTGTTGCGACCAATCTAATGATGCCCATTTTGCCGCACCCATATTGCCAGTAGTTTGTAGCTTTCTATCCAGCAAAATGTACGAACAGGAATCCAATGTTCCACTAGCAAGTTTCATTCCAAGTGTTCTAAGCTCACAGTAACCCATTTGTGAATGCACACTAGTAGACCAGCTTCGTTGTGATTCTGTGCAGTATGTATGGTCACACCATTGGTAAAGATTGTGTACTAATTATCCCAGGAACCAGGAATACTGATGACATTTGTTTGAACAGGTGGGGAACACCAGAACCGATCCATCTAAAGAAAACTTGACGGAGAGCCAGCCCCAGTCCTTCCCATTGGGCTCTGCTTCAAAACTGAGAAAGAACGCTGGGCACCGCATTAAATATGCGTGACTTTAGACGTCAATACCACCAATTGCTCAAATATGCCTGAAACAATCACGGCCGGTCCGATTATATTTTGTACCTCCAGGGCCTCGTCCACCCTCCAAACTATCCCGAAATTTCATTAGGACGTCCACACTAATGACCCGAGGATTGTGAAGGGAGTACTTCAGTCCAAACAGATGTAAACAAGCGTGTTAGAGTGCTAATATGAGGGCCGCATCAGCCTTGCTTTCGAGCTTCAGCTAAAAGCAGCGTCCCCTAAGCAAACACACAACAGCAGCCATTTATTCGGATAACTTCACAGATCAGATAACGTCATTCAGCTAATCAACTAACTGGCATACATACATACGAGGAGAGCAAAGATTTAATGGCGGTATCGCTGGATCTAACACAGATACGCCACCACCAAAAATGATTAATAGCTGACCTTTCACCAGTCGGTACAACACTACACCAAAAACACACATTACACGACTCATTGCTAAGAAGGGAGCAACTTTCCTGCATGTACCCCAATGCACAAGAACTCCTGAATATGCTTATTGTACTGCGACTACGTCAAGCATCATATGTCTGTATATTTACCGAGAGACGGTACACGGCCCGAGAAGTGGGAGCGATCATCTTGGTTTCACAGAAATTACCGACACCGAAGTTATGCTTGGTGTCTTTTCTACGAAACGCTGGTCTTAGCAAGGGTGGTGAGTAATTTTATACTACCATAGTGATCTGTCGTGTGAACCAGTGGAAGATCCGGAAACGCTTATCATAGACTCACTCTAGTGCAGTCTGCTACTGAAACGCAACCACACTTGCCTTGTGACAGTTGTTTATCGCCCCCAATGTCCATCGCAGAGATGGACTCCTGCCTGACATTCGTATTGAGGTGAGTACTTCGATGACGATACGTCCATGATCTCAACTCAGGCGATTTCAATGTTCATGACCTGGAAGTTCCGGCACCCCCCTGCGAGCAATTCTGAGCCGACCTGCAAAAGCTTCATGCAAGCATTCCGCTCTTCAACCATGTCAGTTCACCCACCCGATTCAGAGCTGGAAATACACCATCTGTTCTTGATTTGGTGCTCTTGTACTGCTTCTTTGCTGCCTCTGAGACAGACTGTCTGGCTGCTCAGTCACGCGCCCAGCCAACCGAATGAATAAGAAAGGCCAGAACTCGCTAGACAGAGTGTGTATCTACAGGATAGATCAACTCGATTCATTGGTAAACGAAACATGATAATTTAGGAGATCAAAGTCACTCACTCTTCTGCGTCTGGTTTTCAGCCTGTATACTTGAATTCTGCTTCATGGGTTTACCATATTGACGAAATAGTTCGATTCCTTCGATGCGGGCTTGTATTTGCTTTCCGATCAATTCGCACTCGATTCCCCAATTTGGCGGAAAGGTCAAAGATCGTACCACGCCCGTGCTGATGCCCTTTGCATGTAGCAGACAACCTTCGTGCTCCGCTTACGTCTTTGTCACGTGCTCGTGAATAGGTAGCTCATGACCGAGAAACCAAAAATGGAGGGCCCTCTGGGGCTGAGTAATCACGTATGATTTTGTGTGTTATTCAGAATATCCAATAGAACATGTTGACTTATTTCGAACAATCACCCACTACGATTTGCTGGCAAACATGTTGGGGAAGCCAATTGTGAGTTCTCAAACGAATGTTTCAATAATACTACTTGGATAAAGTTTACTGACAATCGCTGATGTGACCGGATCCGCACCTGAAAACAGGCCCCTTCTTCCTACAACTGCACCGCCATTCATTCGGAGCAACACCCGAAAACGCATGTTATAAGAGACGCGATGTGACATGTACACAGAGCGAACCCTAATTCTGACTACTGGAGCGACTATTTAGTGTATCTTAATCATTGTACCACATTCGTCCGTGAGAACAAATTAGTAACCCAGAAAATCATAGAGGAACTGTTGTGTGCTAACAACAAACTGTACAGACATGTTAACAGCCTCCGGACTGTAAAACGTCGTGTCCCCCTATTTGTCTCAGCAAATGGATATGCTCAAACCTTTGAGGATGCAGCCAACGTTCTGCGGCTCCAATATTCCGATACGCTACCATCATGTGTCACGTACCTGTCCCATTTTTCCAGACAACAGTATTTACCCACTTCACTTTTAGTTCAGCGAACGTTTTGTGGAATCTTCTGTCATTGCGCACCTATAGTTTCACCGGTGTTGACAACATTTCCTCGAAAGCACTACAGGGGACAGCAACGAGGATAGCCGAGTCATTGACCCAATTTTTCCAAAGATGCGTGGATGAATAGCAGGTCCCCAACATGTGGAAGCAGGGTATAATTACCCCGATTTTCAAGACTGGTAGTCTTTCAGGGATCCTCCACTTATCGTCCAGTGATGCACCCGCTGCTTTCATAGGTGATGGAATCAATCATAGCTGAGACACTAATAAGGCTACCTTGAAAGGTCTGACATCACAGCACCGGAGCAACACAGATTCCGTCAGCATCGTTCATGTACTACTAATCTAACGATTGCACATGACAGTTGGGCCGAAATAGCCGACAGTGGGACCAGCAATGATGTCGTCTATCTCGAGTTTTCTGAAACCTTCGACCACATAGATCATCGCATCCTTCTCCAAAAGCTGCACGCTTACGGAATTGCGATCCTGTTGTTGAAGGAATCACAAATTCCCGCCTTCAGTAGCACTTTCAGGTTTTTAGTTCGGGGCTCATTTTTTGATCCATTTGATGTGGACTGCGGTGTTCCAAAACGCTGTGTTGTGGTCGCGCTTATCCTTGCCCTTCGTTAACGATTTCGCGCGTGTCATATAATCGCTTTTTCAACATATTACCGATTACATTAAAATTTGGCAGGTGATCGTCTGTCAGAACATCACTATCTTTTGCATCGAGACTTAGACTACAGTTTGAATGGTCATAAGCAAAACTACTTCCATTTAATGCGGACAAGTGCAAAACTCTGCATTACGCTTTAATCCCATTAGTGCATATAAGCTTGAAGATGACATGTTGAAACCGCCTCACAGGAGCGCGATCTTGGGGTGGTGATGAAAGACGACGTCGGCTGTTCGGAGCAGTCCTTGAAGGCCTCCAAAGCCGCTATTCAGCACATTCGTCTCACGGAGAACGTTCTGGAGGTTCGACCCCTCCATCTTCCCCCAACTGCTCATTGGGTATGTGAGGCTCTATGTGGAGTACGCGATTCATGCCTAGCAGCCCTGGTTAAAATGCGATCTATTTGCTCTGGAGACCGCACAAAGAAATGCAAACAAACATGTGCACGGGTTGTTCCACCTGACATACCATCTGCGACTGAAAGCTCTGTGAGTGTACAGCGAAAGTTATTGCCGTCTACGGTGTGACCTCATTCTGGCGTAGCAAATCTTGAAAAACCCCGGTGATGCTTGCCGCTGCCTGAAACTCAGTCGCAACACAAACAAACAGAAATTTAAACTAGCCACCCACTACGGCCAGCTGGAATGCCACCGGAATTCTTTTTCCCTTCGCATTTGTCAATCATGAAACGCTCTTTCGACCATCGTCATTTCTGCACGCACACCACCCATTTTAACAACTACTCGACGATATATTACGCCACCTGCATTACTTGATTTTATTTCTGTTCATTGATTGACGACAAGAAACAAGCATGCATTATGCTCACCAACCTTCATGGAATCAGTATAGACGAATATACATATGTTTTAACATGGATAACATGGTGAGTCCACAGATGCCCCTTTTCACTTTACTGTAACTTGCTTGTTGGAACTTACGTAACTCCTACCGACCATCCCACCGGACTTATGAAGCCTTAGCTTTCTCTACCCGCATTATACCATTGTTCCATTCTCCTAACATCAGTAGTATGCCGAGCATTTACCTTTCTTTTAACTCAATCTTTATAAGTCTACTATTTCCAGGGGTTCCACCTAATGGGTCTCACCCTTATCTGTTTGCCGTTACGTCGCTTTCTTTTTATGCAATACTTTACCCCAACCAATCTTGTCCGTATTCTGTTTCCCCTTCATGCTCCTATACGCATCTGTCTATGTAGACATCTCGACCAGTTTTGTAGTTCTCTGTCCCATGAAAGTTACCATTAATTTATGCTTTCCGCTCAGACGTTGGACGTTCGTTTCCGAGAAATATTTTCACGACCCACTCCTCTTATCTGTTTTTTAGACCACCCTGTGGTATACATCTTCAACCGAGAGGAGCTGGAGCATTGCGTCGACCGACTGTTTTTCTGCTTTCAGCATCCAAAGTGGAACAAACAACTCACATACACCCTCCTTGATCAACTAGTCATTGATTTGTTTCCTGAACTGTCACACAGTACGAGATTCACCTAATTGGTCCTTATTACCCTGTTCAAATTAGACTTGTCCTATTTGCCCGCTCCCCATTGTACATAGTACGTTTGTATTTGAAACACTCATTCTTTCCTTGAACTCTCACCAATTTGTTCCTGCAGTTCCATTCTCGTCCTCGCGCAGCCTTTGCACTTTTTACGGCCCATTGCTCGTTGCAGCCTGGACCTTGACCGCATCGTTTTTCCGTTTCTCTGAATGCTCTCACTTTCGTCAACTCGTCTGCGGTCTGGTCCCGGCTGCTTAACTCGCATTTTTCGCGCTACCCTGAGGATTATTCGTTCACACTTTCTGTTGGTCGATTCCCATAGACGGAGCTGTGCTACGTTTTGTAAACAATTTCCCCACGTTGTTTTTCTGCCAGCTCATTCAATCAGATGAGCCGATTGACCACCGAAGGTCCACATTATTGCCCCATGCTTATTTCTGCTGCTCCAAACTGCCTCGAGTCGTTTCGGCACATGAACTCGTACCAACGGTTTATTCACATCCACCTTGTTTGGTAGGAAGAACTTACTCCTGAAGTTCTTTTATTAGTGGAATGATGCCCTGCGTCTGATTTATATGCTTTCCCATTTATGAGCGAATTTTTTCAACGGATACTCTTATCCCTGTTTTCTTGCTTGTTTCGATAGACAGAAGTGCTTCCAGCTGTAAAAATCCAAACACGAGGATTGGACGTATCGAAAGTTGACACAGAAAACCAGACAATATATTCATATGTGGCCTCAAAAGAAACGTGTTCAAAAGCCATGGCAAGGAAACGGGAGTTCTGAGTATTTAACAAAGTTTTCAAGAAAACTAAGAGTAAATGGAAAACGGGATCACCAAATATGTAAAGAACGAGCTATCACAACAAAAATAGCTCTACTCAGAACTCAGCCGGTTTAGGCTAAAACAGTCACTGACCCACAATGGCCTTCCGACTTCGAATGATGAACGATGCTTTATCACGGATAAAATAAGCAAATGCTTGGCAAGACCCGTAGGATGGGTGGTGTGAAAATTAAAAGGATAAGTGAATTTTCACAGTAAGCGTCTACCGATTAAACTGCACTGTTGCATAACGTTAGTTTGAAATGGGAATGGAATGTACACACACAAAGTCATTTGGAGAGCGGTTATAGTTCACGTGCTCCGTGAGAACTAAAAACATCGTTCACTAGTGTAGCAAATAACAACGAAGCTGGGACCCAACAAACTCCACGCGTGCGCCAGCCGCAGCTACTACCTTACTTTTCCGTCCTCACTTTGTTCCACCACCTGACATCTGAATTATAGAACAATTAGAAATGAATTCTGTACAACCCTTTCGAAATATGGTGGAAAACATTATAAAAGCTCTCAGTCGTGCATATCGTTATCGTTCTCATGTAACATTTAACATATCTGACGCACGGTATTGCATGACTCACAAATGTGTTATGTCATCGTAAGTGTGCAATCGTTCTCTGAATCGAATATAAATCTAGCAACGTTTTGAACTTTTGCATATTTGTTGCCTCCATCACATGTTCAGGCAAACTGTTCCAAACATTTACCACTCTTCGTTCGAAGCACAGTGGATGAGGAACACGTTTCACATCCGGCACGACAAGTTTGTATCTGTGTCTGCGTGTGCTGCATGGCCCTCGTAAGTGCATCATTGGCCTCATCATGGGAATTCACCGAGATGTAGAATACGGTAGGTCATAATGAGGTCGACTCGCACTCGATGGTGGGACAAGGTGTAGAGTCCTAGTTTCTTGCACCGGTCTTCATACCCCAAGCCACGTAAACTTGGGATAAGCCTGGTAACAACGTATTGGAGCCGTTCGATTTTTGTGCTTCGCCTCGTGTAATCGGAAAGTAGGCTGACGAACCGTAATCTAGCATTGGTCTAATGATGGAAGAGAAGGGGCGAGTGGCAACCTCTTCAGACCATGTGCCGATGCTACGTTTGAGCGCCCAAAGCATACGCAGTCCGTTACGATATAGCCGGTTCGTGTTGTTCACGGACTTCAAGTGGTATCGCGAAAGTACAACTAGATCCTTCACGGAGGGTGTGGGATATAGTGGTTGGCCGTCAGCAACCTTCCCCAGGCTCATAAATACAGACTTGGCTGGGTTGACCGGGCGATGAACTGATGCAGAACATGTGGATAGGCGGTTGACGTCTTGCTGAAGTACGCCACAGTCCTCGGGAGCGTCAATTTTTCCCCAAATTTTCATGTCGTCCGCAAACAAGGCACACGGCGACCGGGGAAGCTGAGGTACATCGTTGATGTAGATCAGGAACAGAGTGGGCCCCCGCACAGTGCCTTGAGGCATTTCCGCTTTCAGTATTTTTTGATATTACATTTTGTTCTTGTTTGTATCTTCCAATCGCCCATATGTTTTACTGACGGCACCTCTGGTTCACTTTCAAACTCTGTGATTCGTACGCTACCGCTCTCTATGCTCTTGCAAATTTCTTTCTAGTTCTTTGCAATACATTTTGTGCCTGGCTACGTACTCACTTAGGATTAATTGGTATCCGTATTGGTTCCTGCTGATTATCCTCGCAACTACTAGCTGAGTTAAGCACTACACCATCACTTTCACCTTAAAGCGAGAAGCAGGATCGGTACGCTTTAGAACCAATACGCGAATATAAGGCCAACCTCCGATGAGTGGAGGACACCAAAAGTAACGTTAGGAAAAATTTATTAAGTGGGGCGAAACGCTATCTAGTGCTAAAATTGAGGCACCAGAAGATAGCTAGCTAGGGGAAAGGTGTGGTCGCGTGCGCGGAGAGCAAAGATGGCCGCGGAGCCGATGAGCGTCGCGCCGTTCGAAGGCGGATGCTATGTTGACTCAAACAAACGCGAGCAACGTTCAAACAGGCGAGCGGCTAATTTGCTATGTACATCGAGAAAATATAATTTTGTAATATTTTACGCAGCATGCGGCAGCCAAACAGGGGAATCTCCAGGTCACTACACAGCCCCCTCTTAGAAGGGAACCGTAGGTGACTCTTCGATCTACGTGAAGACTGTCCGTCGCCGGCCAGTCTTCTGCGAGACCAGGCGGTGAAACCTTATGCAACTGCTGGGGGAGAACCAATGCGATCGGACTCTAGGGGCTCCCACCCGTGTCCTCCCTACAGGTGCCAAAAACACAAAATGGGGGGAAAGGTTCTTAGCGTTCGAGTGCGTAGTGTCACAGCACATGATGTTTGAGCACGTAGTGTCCGAAAACGTAACGTTCGATTGTCGTTGAACGTCCGCGTGTCGGAGATATGAAAAAGAAGCGGAAACGCGGAGTGTCAAACAGGTGCAAGCGACAGAGCTAACAAAGGGCGATAGCACTTACCGAGTGCGATAAGCGAATAAAGCGAGAACCATTTTGTGTTTTCAAAACGATTTTCTCCTTTTTTAGGTTTTCAAAACGTTTTTGCGATTTTTATGGTTTTCAAAACGTTTTACGGGTTTTCAAAACGCTTTGCAAATTTTTTTGGGTTTTCAAAACTACCGTTTTTTGGGTGGGTTAGGCCACAAGCCAAAACGAAGCGGGAAAGGAAGAATGAAAAGAGGACTAATCTTTTAATCGCGCTGGCCAATGAACCCGCCTACCGGACCTAGTCGATTTCAGGCGTTCGGTCGGGGGCGTTGTCGATCCAGCAGTTTTGTCGGATGAGGAAGCCTTCGGCTCGAAAGGTTTCTGGAACGACAGGTCGAGGTCGTCCAATAGAAGTATCGCGGATGCGTTGATATCCGAGGACTTTGAGAAGATCGTTGAAGGTCGAGGATTCGAACTGCGGACCGCGGTCGGTAGTCACGGTGGCTGGACAGCCATGTGAAGCGACCCAGCGCTCAACGAAAGCTCGCGTTACGGTGTCCGCGGATACGTCGGGTATAGGTACGGCCTCGGGCCAACGGGTGTATCGGTCGATCATGGTCAGCATGTAGACCATTCCTCTGGATGGTGCCAAGGGTCCAACTATGTCGAGATGGACATAGGCAAAGCGAGCTGAGACTTGCGGAAAACGGCCAAGCGGAGCGGATACGTGCCGCTGTATCTTGGTCTGCTGACACGTTAGACAACCGCGTGCCCAGCGCTTAAGATCGCGTTGCATTCCGAGCCAAACGTATCTCTCGGATATGAGCTTGTTCGTGGCTTGGATGAGCGATGTTATGAAATGTGTCGAAAACTAGACGTCGAAAGGTTTCTGGAACGACAGGTCGAGGTCGTTCAGTAGAAGTATCGCATAAGATTGTGCCATCAGATGACGGCAGTGGATGCGATGTGATTCGTAGCGAAGAATCTTGTTTGACCTTCTGACAGTCAGTGTCGGTTAGTTGCGCGGTAACCATGGCAGATAAGTCGATTGCCTGGCCAGCGGTGTGAATTGCGGAGACGCGCGAAAGAGCGTCAGCAACGACGTTATTCTGACCTGAAATGTGTCGGAGGTCAGCGCTTAAGATCGCGTTGCATTCCGAGCCAAACGTATCTCTCGGATATGAGCTTGATCGTGGTTTGGATGAGCGATGTTATGAAATGTGTCGAAAAGTAGACGTCGAAAGGTTTTTGGAACGACAGGTCGAGGTCGTCCAGTAGAAGTATCGCACAAGATTGTGCCATCAGATGACGGCAGTGGATGCGATGTGATTCGTAGCGAAGAATCTTGTTTGACCTTCTGACAGTCAGTGTCGGTTAGTTGCGCGGTAGCCATGGCAGATAAGTCGATTGCCTGGCCAGCGGTGTGGATTGCGGAGACGCGCGAAAGAGCGTCAGCAACGACGTTATTCTGACCTGAAATGTGTCGGAGGTCAGTAGAAAATTGAGCCACGAAATCCAGCTGACGAACCTCACGTGGTGAGTGTCGAGCTGATTGATTTCGAAAGGCGTAAATAAGCGGCTTATGATCGGTGAAGATAACGAACGAATTACCTTCTAAGACGTGCCTGAAATGTCGGACGGTAGAATAAACTGGCAGCAGTTCGCGGCTGAACGTGCTGTACTTGACTTCTGCCGGTTGTAAGCGTCGGGAGTAGAAAGCGAGTGGTTTCCAGCATCCTTCAGTGAATTGCTGCAGAACGGCGCCAATGGCGGTGTCCGATGCATCGACTGCAACGCCGAGTGGAGCTTTGGGGTCGAAATGGTGAAGCATAACGGCTTCAGCCAAGACCTCTTTGCACGCCTTGAAGGCTTCGGTTGCAGCGGGCGTCAACTCGACGTTGCCGTTCTTGCGTCCACGAAGTAGGTCGGTCAGTGGACTGAGCAAGTCGGCACAACGTGGCAGAAATCGACGGTAGTAGTTGATCATCCCACTAAAACGGCGGATAGCGGCCAAAGTAGTCGGAACGGGAAAGTCCTTAATAGACTGACTCGGTCTTCGAGCGGCCGTATGCCATGCTGGTCAATTCGATGACCAATAAATTCGATAAATGGTTGCTGAAAGATGTATTTTTCAGCGTTGACAGTAATGCTATTAGAGGCTAACCTCTCGAAAAGCATCTTGAGGTGCTCCGCGTGCTGTTCTTCGGAAGAACTAGCTACTAAGATGTCGTCTATATAAGGATAAACAAAGTCGAGACCTCTCGTGACAGAGTCTATGAAGCGTTGAAAAGTCTGAGCTGCGTTGCGAAGACCGAAGGGCATTCGCAAGAATCCGAAAAGTCCGAAAGGCGTGATGACTGCGGTTTTCGGAATGTCATCCTCGGCTACAGGGATCTGGTGGTAAGCGCGAACCAGATCGATCTTCGAGAACACACGGGTGCCACGTAGGCTAGCCGTGATGTCCTGAATGTGCGGAATTGGATAGCGGTCGGGGACGGTAGCGTTATTGAGAGTGCGATAGTCGCCACATGGACGCCAGTCTCCTGACTTTTTAGGCACTATGTGTAGAGGCGACGCCCAAGGGCTCTTAGACGGGCGAATAATGCCCAAGTCTAGCATGTGCTCGAATTCGGAGCGTGCAATTTTGAGCTTGTCGGGGGTCATGCGCCTGGCTTTTGCGAACACAGGCGGACCTTTCGTAACGATGTGATGTGTCGCGGCGTCGGTTGCGCAAGGCAACGGGACGGCAGGACGGAAGGCCTGCGGAAAACTATCGAGCAGCGTTTGCCCGGCGGGTGGACTAAGTTGAGTCGCGTACGCGGGACTGATTAACGCGGTGTCGGTCAAAGTCCCAATGACTGCGAGATTCGTAAGGCGGTCGACTAGACGGTGTCGCTTAACGTCGACGAGTAGGTCGTAATGACGTAAGAAGTCGAGACCAAGGATAGGCGTTTGAACATTCGCAACGAGGAATATCCATTTGAAAGCGCGTCGGAGGCTGAGATTTAGCGTGCGCGAGCGTTGACCGTATACGCGGATAATGGTCCCGTTAGTTGCGCGCAATGAGCTAGTCACCTTTTCGGTCGGGTCATTTGGAGCACGCGGGAGAACGCTGTCTTCTGCGCCAGTATCGACGAGATAGCGAACAACGGTTCTACGATCGGTGACGAGGAAAAGGCGACTGCGTTGATCAGCTACGTCGGTCGCCCCTACGTGCTGGTCCGCCCGTTTCCCTGCTGCTGTCGTTTGAAGGAACAGGGCGGGCGACATGATTTAGCTTGCTGACCGAATCGTTCGTGGTACCAGCAGTAACCGTTTCTATTCGGTGATCGCGAAGGAGAGTTCGAACGTGAACGCGAACGGCTCCTAGAGCATTTACAGCGGTTATGTCCGGGGGCCGAAAAGTCTGCGAATTGTCGAGTCAATGTTGCCATCTGGGATTTAAGCGTGGCGATATCGTCGTCCGGTTTCGTCTGGACCTGCGAAACCTGGCCTTACGACTCCCAAATTCGGTCGGCTGTATCGGCCAGTTTGGATAAAGGTGCATCCTCACTAGCGCAGAGGATGTGTAGCATCTCGCGCGGAAGTCGTTGCAACCACATTTCCCGAAGAAAAGAATCGTCTATCGAAGTGGGTTTAGCTAGGCTCTGCATTTTTCGAAGCAGCTGAGACGGCTTAAGATCGTCAAGATCAGTTTCGTTGAGGAGTTTCGTAACTCGTTGTCGATCGGGTAAGCCTGATCTCAGAACAGCTGTCTTGACTGCATCGTAAGTCTTTTGGTCGTCAGGAAGATCTAGAATGTCATCGATGACATTTAGCGGAAGCGCGGAAACGACAAGGTGGAACTTGGTCTTTTCGGACCTAATACCACGCAAAGAAACTTGCGATTCTAGCTGACCAAACCAGGACATAGGATTAGTCTCGCGAAAAGGTGCGATAGGAAGCGTAACTGTGTCGATCTGAACGTCAGAATATACGCGATCAGTTTCCATAGCGAGCAAAATAGCGAGCCAGCGAGATTAAACCGGAAAATGAAAAGTGAAAATCAGATGGGTTAGCGAAAAATGTGGCCAAATCTGAAAAGAAAGGTAAGCAAAAACTCACCGGATAATGACCAAAGGTCGGGGTCACCAATAAAGCGAGAAGCAGGATCGATACGCTTTAGAACCAATACGCGAATATAAGGCCAACCTCCGATGAGTGGAGGACACCAAAAGTAACGTTAGGAAAAATTTATTAAGTGGGGCGAAACGCTATCTAGTGCTAAAAATAAGGCACCAGAAGATAGCTAGCTAAGGGAAAAGTGTGGTCGCGTGCGCGGAGAGCAAAGATGGCCGCGGAGCCGATGAGCGTCGCGCCGTTCGAAGGCGGATGCTATGTTGACTCAAACAAACGCGAGCAACGTTCAAACAGGCGAGCGGCTAATTTGCTATGTACATCGAGAAAATATAATTTTGTAATATTTTACGCAGCATGCGGCAGCCAAACAGGGGAATCTCCAGGTCACTACAACCTCCCCTTTTGGAATCCTCAATGATGCACAACAGCACAAACAAACGGGATCGCATTGGACTTGAAAATATACAGCGAAGATTTACAAAGCGCATATTAGATTCCTCATTGAAATTAGGATATTTCGTACGATGTGGGAAACTCAAGCTTGAACCCCTCCAGTTGAAGCGTATAAGGCACAACCTTATCAGATTCTTCAACGTCTTGTACAAAAAGGCATATTTCACAACCTAACCTTGCGATAATACAAGCACTATCATATAACACACAAAGGGAAATTCTTTAGGGTAATGCAGGTCGAAAACCACAGGATGCACAAACTTCTTCCTTAACAAATATGCGCGAATAAAGAACAAAGGACCATCCGATATACGTGCTTGCAGTTCATAGCAGGGATTTCAATAAAGGACTAGCAGATATTTAACCGTTCAAAAGTGATCCAACTATTGGGATGTCATTTAAAAAGTAGTCGAGCATAAGAGTAAGGACCAGGATTCATGTGATCCAGTAACCAGTCTAAAAAAGAGCAAATATTGCAGTGGCAAGGTATCTACGCTCACCGTCTTTATCTTCCTTCTTCCTACACAGCTATGTCTGAGGAAAACTTATACCAACAAGAGTGTACTGAGTGTACTTTGTCGATGTTCCTGCTACTCGTGTTGCATTCATCTCTTACATTGTTCTATTATAGTTGCTCCTCTTGCTACGTTTTCATGTGAGCCAACTTGAACGATATTGTTTGCATTCAGTCTATTAGGTAGACGTTAGAACGAATGACATCCACGGTTTTGACGAACACGAAAGCGCGCATCGTTAGTTCAAGAAAAGCCAGTTCTAATTCTACAAAACTGAACGCTAACTGGGACGCAGAGTGTTTTAATAAGCCGGCGATTTGGATTTAATGCACAAACTGTTGTAAAAGCTTCCATCCTTGATATACTCGCCTTAGTCTCGGCGATACAAAGAAACTTCTTAGTACGATTAATTACCTCTGGTTCTGCACTGCTTGTACGGCTATTTCACTCATCAGACTTATAGCTGTGTTGGCACAGAAGCGCGACAGACTGACCAAGATGGTAGAGCAAGCAGCCGCCGTGGGAGTTGTCCTACCGGAACCACAAATCAGTGTCTCGAATTCGATGCTTAGCATCCAAATTCAGGCTGAACATAAGAGAAATACCTAGCTTAGCCATCCGAAATATGTATAAAGACGATAGAAGGCCGTCCACAAATAGCCAAGTGACATTGAGCGATCAATTCACAAGTACAACCATGTCGCGTATAACAGGAAGTGTCAAAGCATGCCAGTAGGTGAAGTAGGGCAGGGTGGTCATCCTTTTGCTTTCACTGAGTACTACACAACAACCCGGAATGTCCCTACGCTTGCGTCGGTGATCCTACAAGAAACGACCTACAGCCGACCCCGTAAGAGTCGGCATGGACATTCATTGGAAACCATCATCCACCTACACGCTTCTAACTACCGATGGCCTCGCTTGTATACGAATGCACAGGGTCTTCGCAGCAAGCTAACCAAACCTCGTATGCGTCAGGTCTTCACGACTTAGGGTACAGTTATGTTCACCGACCTACGTGTAGCCGATGTCCCAGTATCGCTTAGTGAACAGTTCTAGGCTAACTTGCAACTGATAATCGCGGATGTACCGCTGTACATCCATGTCACCATTCGCAAGCGACTCAGAAAAGGCGACGCGCCATCTGTTTTAGACATCGTGCTCGCCAATGAGAAACTAATCGTCGACACCGTGACCACAGATGCACCAATTGGCAGTTGCGATCACGGGATGTTGCTCTTTCGTTATATATGTTACGCGGAGTAAATCAGGGAGAACAACGACGAAACTTACGTCATCATCCATTACGATATCCTGTCCGACCTAGTGCAGGAAATCGACTGGCCTCTTAGCGCAGCAGCCGTCTGATGTCACCCAATTCACCGGTCTAGTGGCGAATGCGTCCGAATGCAAGGTATTTCGCCCGAAGCAAATGAAGTCCTCCCTGAGGAGCCACTCTAGAAAATGTATAGCCTTAAGGGATTCAGCCTAGCGCGCTTACAAAGCCTGTCCGCGTAATCAGACCTGGGATGCTCACACAACTCAACGAAACCACAACGTCAAGTTGATCCGTAAAGACAAACTCCGGCACCAGTGGAATTTAGCGGCGAAATCCAGTACAAATCCTAACTTGTAATACAGACACGTCAACAAGCTCCGCAGAGTGCAGCGCAGGATCCGGTTTTACGTGCAACAGGTGGTCTGGCGCAAACTGCAAAAGAGGCGGCCAACGCACTTCGCCATTTCATCCACAATTTCAGAGTGAATCATCTCACTCACATTTGAAACAGTTCCCACCGCCACCAGGGTTGAAAATCGTGTCGTCCACTGCAGTCAATGTGATGAAAAGACTATTGTCCCTACACGTGCACAGCTCTCTTGGCATGAACAACATCAGACCGAAGGCATTGAAGACAGCGACCATGAACACTGCTGAACCATTATCTCGTTTGCACTGCGATGTTAGCGATTGAACTGGAAAATAAGAGCATTCAAACGGACCGTTCGAGGTTAAATCAGCTCGTCCCACGCCTTCTTTTGTCAGCTGTGACACTGGTTCAGGAAAGTTTTGCTTATCGAATGAGGGAAGTACGAAACGATGAAGCCAGCGATTTCAAAGGAGTTGCAGCCCAGTGCAGGGCTCAATTTGAATAGCTCAATGGTCTCAAGCTGGGAGATCTCAAGTTGCTCCGCGAAATTTAGCGCACCGCTGATCCCATATTTTTGAGCGAGGAAAGGATAAAGGAACTGTGGTTTGCAAGTCTCCCAGAGCCATTGTCGATAATGCAGTCCATGTTTCTATATACGGCCTTGGAAGAACTAGCAACTAAAGCAGACCTTGAGTCCGAACGTCTTGCGCAGCAAACAACCAGTAGCTTCGGTGACGTATTCTCACCGATGAAAACCGAGTTTCATGTGTGCTCCAAGTCGTCAGGCCGATCTGACCCTAAAGAAAATGAAATTGCGCTACCTTGCAGCAGAATACCGGCAGTGAAAACTTCGAAGCAGCCTGTAGCACGGTCAGTTGCTGACCACGTTTTGGCTACCGTTCATTGCGGCTCATCTGTGCCTGCACCGAGTACATCTCGTTCGACACGAGTGCGCAACGTCTTCTCTGCACGTTCTCCGTTAGATAATACAAAACCCATCGAAGAATTATGTCGGTATCACCGCCAATATGGTGGAAAAGCCAGATGTTGTCGAACTCCCTGCATTAGGCACGACTCGGCCGCTTCAGGAGAAACGAAAAGCTCACACACTAGCGCGACCAACGCAGCCATCAACAACCAAACAAATCGTCTGTTTTACTTTAAGGATCGACGTACTTTCATCACGTTCCTCATCGACACGGGAGCGCAAGTCGGCATCATCTCTGCGAATGCAAGCGAAAAGCACTCAGCCAACGCAAAAGCTGCGTGCGGCCAACGATTCTCCGATAGCTACATTCGGTTAGCGCATGAAGAAAGGATTTTCATGGTTCTGTCTTTATCCTTCGCAATTATCGGTGACGACCTTCTTCGACACTTTGGGTTGCTTGTTGATTCTGGTCGCCACAGACTATAAGACGAGCGTACTAAACTAGGGGTCAAAGGCTTTCTTACGGACGCCTCGATAAGCAGTCCTGTTTTTCGAATCGCCGATGTACCTTCAGACTATGCAAACCTACTGTCTGAATACGCGCAACTGGTACGACCATTTGGTGAGCTTTCACCAGTCACGACAGAGGTCGTTCATCACATTGTCACGCATGGTCCACCAACGAGTGCCCGACTGAGACGACTCGCTTCCGACAAGTTACGTGCCGCATGAGCTGAATTCCATCACATGCTTCAGCTCGGTATCATCAGACCAGCCAACAGCCAATGGGCGTCAACTCTCCACATGTTTCCGAAGAAGAACCTGGGAGACTGGCGTCCTTGTGGCGATTCTCTTTCCCTAAACAACTTGACCAACCCTGCCCGCTATTCTATCCCATATATCTTGGATCACAACGCCAGCCTGGTAGGTGAAAGCAATTTCAGTAAAATCGACTTGGTGCGCGCTTAAAATTAAATTCCGGTAACCAAAGCTGATTTCTCTGAAACTGCCATCATGAATCCATTTGGTTTGTTCGAGTTTCTGAGCAAAGAATGCCGCGCAAACTTTTCAGCGCTTCATCTACCATGTTTCTTGCGGCATAAGGATCGCTTATTTCTACCAGGACGACGTCTTAATCGCGAGCTCCTCACGAGAAGAACACTCACGCCATGTTCGAACACTTTTTAATCGTTCATCTCAACACTGGGTGACGATCAACGCAGAAAAGTGATCGTTTGGTGCCGGTTCGGTCAGTTTTCTCGGCCACCATAACTCTCCTGTAGGCGTCATGCCACTACAAGATAAAACTAAGGCCATCATCGACTATCCCGAGCCTTATTCTTTCAAGAAGTTAAGACGCTTTGACGGCCTTTTCAACGTTTCTCACCGTTTAATACCTAGTTGTATGTCGCTTATGCTAGCCCTCACGGACTTTCTCCGAGGGAAACTTAAGCAATTAGATTTTCCTTCCTGCAGCGCGCACCGCCTTCCAGGCTTCGAAAGAAGCTATTGCCAACATAGCTAATATAGTGTATCACGACCAAGCAGCTTCACTGTCGCTCAGTGCCGACGCTTCTGGCGTGGCAATTGGGGCGGGCTTACAACAATCATTAGGTGACTCTAGGCAGCCGTTTTCATTTTCCTCTCAACGTTCGCAACCTGCTGAATCGCGCTACAGTACTTTCGGTAAAGAATTATTAGCCATTTATTTAGCCATACGTCCTTTCTGGCATGCAGTAGAAGACCGCACATTCACCGCCTTCACCGACTGCAAACCACTGAGTTACGTGCTCAGCTCCACTACCGACCGATGTTCTTCTAGAGAGTCGCGTCACCTTGACTATATCGCTCAGTTTATGACCGATATACGGCACGTCTCAGGTGTGCACAATGCCGTCGCCGATGCACTTCCCGAAATCAATAGATTTCCGATGACGATGGCACGGCATTCGACTTGACAACCATGGCCGCAGCGCAACTTAATGATCCTGAGGCTGGTTTACTACGCAGGTCTCCCACAATGGACATAAGACTCGTACCACTGAGTTCACCAGACAAAATTATACTTTACGAGTTATCTCTGGGCACGCCGCACCCAGTCGCCCCACGCGAGTTTTGACAGACCTTGTTCGACACTTTGCACGGCTTGTCTCACCCAGCGGTTCATGCATCGGTTAAACTCGTAACCACACGGATCGTCTGGCGCAATGTTAATCGCGACGTTCGTATTTGGGCAGCTGCTTGCCTTCCGTTTCAAAGCGAGAAAGTGCAAAGGCACACCAAAAGCCTAGTAAGCGCGTTTCGGGCACCAGACTCACGTTTCCACCACGTGCATGTCGACCTCGTAGCTCCACTGCCTCCTTCGAAATACTCGGTACTTGTATCAACCGATTCACCAGGTAGTCAGAGGCTATTCCGATTGCAAACTGCGCGTCGGAAACAGTAGCAAAGGCATCTTTGGAGTGCTGGGTAGCAGTACGGCTGTCTAACCATCATGAGCCCCAATCGAGGTTCATATTTCTCGTCGTCTTTTGCCACGTTGCTTAAGGATTTAGGCTGTCGCCACGTTCAGACAATGGCATATCACCTGGTCGCTAACGGCATGGTAGAGCGTTTTCGCCGCCAGTTGAAGGCAGTGCTACGTGCACATGAGATCCTTCATGGTCTGCAGCACTTCCTCTAGCCCTCCTAGGCATAAGAAACACTGTTAAAACCGATTTCGACGCAACACCAGCGCAGCTGTTCTACGGCTACACGCTGCGTTTGCTTGGACAACTGGTGGCACCAGCCCTGTCTACTTCTTTGACTATGGAAGTTGCACTGACCGATTGGCTCACCAAATTCGTGAGCTACATCTTCAGGATCCTCGATCGCAGAAGACACCACTGTACGTGTCTGACAAGCTGTCTTCATGTTCATACGTCCTCCTCCGTGCAGACGGTGTTAGGCAGCCTCTTCAGTCGCCGTACGTCGGACCTTTCCAGATGCTACACAGTACGCGTAAGACATACACCACTGACAGCGATGGCCGACTCGAAGTCATCATCATCGATCGCTACAAACCCGCTTACATCAACGAGGCCGCTGAGCCTATGACTAGTTCGAACGTTTCGTGCGACGCTACGAATACGCGCGCCGTCACAAACACGTAGCATTTCTGCAGCGGGTACCGATTTAGGTCCACCTGATAGGGTCGTTCCGACGTCCTCGTCTACTATGAGCCTGTTGCCTCCCACGATCAATCACCGTGGTCAAGAGGTTCGTAAGCCTGGTCGTTTTTCCTATTGTGTACCGCGTAAAGACCTTTAAGTTGGCGTATATTGTAAATATTTGCTCCGTTGTGGGTAGATTAAATTTTTGAAAACACAAAAATATCAAAACCGTCCGGAAAATCTTAGTTAAAAATATCCAAAAACAAAATCCCAAATATCCTTGCACACAGATCATTCGTTCGTTCTTTGTGGCGTGTTCAGCATGTTTGTTCCGCTTTCTTGTCTACATACCACAACCATCCTCATCGATCGACTAGCACACACAAGCAACGTTTTCGAGGATCGCCAATGTCAACGAGAATCCAGAGGTGAACGTAAGTTGTTTCTGCGCGGGACGAGCGTCGATGCTTCGTGGGACGATGGTCGTTTCTCCGTGGGACGAGGGTCGTTTTGGCGCTGGGCGGGATGCAGCGGGGGAAAAGACTACTCCCAAGCGTACCGTTTGGCAGAAATGGAACAATGGTCCTGTCAACCTTATTTTCTGGACTTGCCAGTTTTCTGAAGTCTGACAAGTCCGCTCCAACGGCTCGCAGAAATGCACTCTGCATTGTACTCAATGAATAAAAAATAAAAAACGACGCGGCGGAATCTCATTCGACACGAACGCTCATTCATTCTTACTTGGCACGATTTTGCCCTATGAACCTCCATTCATGCGTCATTTTCTACATCGAAGACTTCATATGTTCATGCTTCCAACGGGGAGCTTGGTAGCGCCCAAAAAGTTAACTACCACCATTCATGTACAATTCTAATTGTTGCCTGATTGTACATTATTCTTTCTTCTTTTAATCTTCCTTACATCCGGCTCGTCACTTGTCTGCTCTGTAAGTTGTCGCGCCATTGCCTGCTCCTGTTTCTCTTCATTCGCCCACATTTTTGTAGCCCATGGAGTAAAGTCCTCTGTGTCCGACTCCAATTGCCTTCTAATATCCATGCTTGATTATGCGTGCCGCCTCGGATTAGAAGTTACTAGTCCCACTACCCCCACCCCAGAGTTTGATGAGTGTTGGAGGTACCTGATATAGTCCACCGAAATAGGATAGTTTTATGCATTGTTTTGTACGCCATAGAATTCAAAGTAGACACGTGCGAGTTGACCTAGTTTATTTGTTGGTAAACCCAATCTTGGCAGATTTTATTCACTTTAAAAGTTGCGCAGAAGTACTGACTAAAATTTCACTGATGTAAGCCGGGTCAGTTATTATACACTTACTTGTTGTAGCAGTGAGATTGCGTCTTGCTTGCGTTTGGTATTTTTATACTTTAATTTGTTGATTATGCCACTGATTACCTACTGACTGTAATGGACACTTTTTGCATCAGCGATCTCTTTGTTATTACATGGCAGTCGTAGAACTTTGGTAAGATTTTGGTGTTGCTGCAAGATGGAGAAGTCCTTTGTTTTACGATATGCTGTTGGCAACTTTCGAGTTTTGCTTGTTTTATCTGACATGCATTTTGCGTCTGTGGTGAGTGTTTATGCACAGTGGAGCAGGAGCATCAGTACGTATATAAATGTTGTTATGTAGGACATCTGCTGCGGCTTGTGAGTCTTCAGCAAGGAAAAACTGTCCCATTGAGCAGATCTTATTAACTTGACACACAGACCCAATCGACAGCTTTATATTTCCTGGTATGTATTCGAAATTATGACACGGCAGATGTCTGGGATCGTGTGGACTTAGTGAATGAAAATGGTAATACACTGTGATCACTAGCAGGAAGATGTTCAAGAACGTCGGTGAATGCTGATAATCTGTCTGTGTTGAATATTAATTTTAAGATATGATCCTTTTTATTTGGAGATCTGACATGTTGCATCGATCCGTATAATTGTAGAGTAGAGAACAGATTCATGTATTTAGCATGTACTTGGCTTGAGGTCTACGCCAAATCCGTCATGTTGAAATCCCCCACCTCTACCTGGCCGGTTGGTCTGCTATATGACAGAGCATATCTTTGAGTGCGTTAACTTCTGCGACACGCATTGCGGTGCATGTATATGTCTCAGAGAAGTAACATGCGGCCATCACCGTGTGCGTTCACCAAAACAGAATATTCGAAGCAACTTTGTTAGGGAACATTGGTCGTTTATGAACACACAGCATTGTGAACGGAAATGGCGCAACTATTATCTAGCTTGGACTTAAGACAACCAATAAAGTTGTTATAGCCCATTATGTGTTAGTTATACTTAGGAATGTTTTCCATTAACCACGCCTCTGTCACAAATATGATTTGTGCACCAGATGGTGAGACAAGTCAAGCCGCCAAAATAAGATTTGTGTATCCAGTTGTGTGCATTTGCAGCACCTAACAATATCGACAATGGATGAGCTAAAATTACATTATCAGAACTAAATTTGTAGGAATGTATAAAAAGACACTGTGTAGTATCACGAATAAAGATCAGTGTAAAAGAGCAACAAGTAAACAGTTCCGGACAAAATAATTTAAAGCCAGCTTTGCACTCTAGATTTTCACTCGGGCCGTCCATCTTCTCGAGCGCAGTATCGAACTTTTCTCAAAGATTACGCGGAGGACATCATGGAGACCTTGAAAATAGCTTATAGCGTAATCGTTCAGTCGTTATAATGTCAGGTTCGTCCCACCCCAAGGATAAGCCGTGAAAAGATGCATATAAGGACAAGATATAGGTTTATTGTCGAAACGTAAATCCCACTAACTGAAGGCACCGTAAAAATGGTTCTAGCTAGGGGAAAGGTCTAGTCGCCAGCCGATACGCAGCAACGCTCTTCGTGGCGGAAAAACCGGAAGCGCGCGAATGCGATTCGTCTGTGACTCAAACACACATAGCCATCGTGCGAACAGGTAAGCTTCCTAAGTTGTCTGTGTACAGAATGACATTACATTTTAATAGCATTTTTCACAGACAAAGAGCGCATTTTCCAGGTCTCTACAAGGTTAACAAATATCAAGGTCGAAATATTCTGAAGAAACTAATGGATAAATCTGTGGGCATGGATGGTGAGTATTGGTGTGAAGTTGACGCTATCGTTTCCACGGCTGGCAAGTACAGTCGCGGGGACAGTTTATGCCTTGTGAACTCTGGAATAGCTTGGAGTAAGTGATATGTTGTGCCATTGGGTGTAACTTGTGACTGGCCTTCTATTGGGTCGAGCTTGTCATCTGAACAAATCGCATAAAGTGTGTGAGCATGTAGTTGTTTTCTGTCGGATGTATCAACGTTGGCTGTGAGACCACTCCCGCTTCCCTTAAAAATGGCTATCTATAGAATTGAAGACTGGCTATCCTAAACTGTCGGTTCATGCTAGTCTGTAGTGACAATGACACTTTACTCCATCAAGCATCACCATCAGACTTGTACACATTTTGTTTTACTTTGCACTCCTCCAAAGCTTATATATACCGGACTGCATTTTTGAACCAGGTCCGCCATCTTGCCCGCGCGCTGCCGGCTGTTGTGCTCCGACGTGGTGTAACTCTGCTTCACCACTCCCACTGTCCTCAAGCTATATTTACATAGCTATTGTACATAGCTATTTTCTCAAAACATTCTTTATATCCTGCCGTCTTCTGTCTTACTGGGCTCCGGTTTTCTTGTGTAGCATTCGTCAAGGCGCTACAAGTCCTTGTGTGTTTAGGATGGTGTACAGGGCAGCGTTAGTAAGTTATTCCTGGTGCTGTTTTTTGATTTTTCGGAGGTTCTGTGGAAGATAATACACAGGATAGTCCAAGATATACTTTTTCTAGATTCATTCACTTTACGGATATGTGGAACTGTTCCACGGCATTGGTTTTTTCCAGAAGGCCCAATGAATATATATGACCGTCTTACATTTAGACATTCATTGCCGGCATCAGTCGTTCTACTGATTGATTCATCGGTTGGTGACATCATTGCGTTGGCAGCAATTCGTTGCTCACATGGGGATGTGCCTTGTTTTGCACTGCCAGCCATTTTCGTGGGGATCGCGCCCTTTACAAACGCCTGTTTCTCACTCTAGGATATTATTGGTAGGTCTAATTTATGGGACACGCGAGGCCGCCGCCTCAGTGTGTGTGTGGTATCCCCATCGCATTGTTTTCCTACCCGTATATTTATTCACGATTCCGGATTGCGCGATGTCTCCGTTTTTAGCCTTCTTAATGCGGACGCAAGCAAAGCCCTTTGCAGAGGTGTTAGATCATGCTTAATCAGCACATCATTGAACTGACTATGTTGGGCTATGCCGAGTCGATACAGTAAGAAGCTGTCCGCGGATTCTACACTAGAACATTTGTAAATTATCAGACAACATAGCTTCAGTGTTTGTTTTCTCAAACGTATGCACTTACACTCGAGCTCTGACATTTTGCAAGCATTCAACAATGTTGTTTTTACCTTAGCTTAACTAACTGTATCTGAAATACTGAGAACTATAGCCTTTTCCAACCTACGCTTTCGTTCATGGGCTTCGGAGGCCACGCAGGCAATAGGTTGTCCTACTATGTTCCTCTGGACTGGATCTGGTTTCTCCGATGGATTATTGATGTATTCTAAGACAACTAGATAGTCCTTAAGCGGTTCGAAGCAGGCCAGTGTTTTATTTCATATCAGAACTTGCAGCTCAAGAGTATTAAGCTTGTCGTTCAGTTGTTTAATAAGACTGACATTGTTTCTGTTGGTCTTACCGTGTGTCTCCTTTTACTTTATTTTTCTCTTGTCCATGATATAGAGGATAAACACCCTTTGTTTGTTGAGTACGGTTAGGTTTAGTTGAAGTCCTTGTATCGTAATACAGTCAAAGGTGATGTTTAAAACATGGTTATGGATAGAGCTCACAGTATACGGGATGTGGCTATAGCAGGAAGTAGCTTGTAAAGATATAACCTATTAATTTTGAGATCGAATATGGACCTCGTCAAACAATCGATTTGCTGCCTGCCATAAATTATTGTTCATTGTTCTGCGGGAGTTAAAACGTTCATCCGAAGTACTGCAGGCGAAACTGGTAGGTTAGTCGACTCAATATTCCAGCTCTTTCTAAGATGCCTAGATGAACAGCATGGTTCTAACTTGTTGAAGCATGATATAATTACCACGATTTTAAGCGCTGGTAGCCATTCAGAGCCCGTCAACTATCACCCGGTGATTCTCCTCAAGGTAACCTCAAAGTTGATGGAGTCGAACATAACATAAGAAATAAGGGCTATATAGAAACATCTAACATCACAGCACCGAAGAAACACAGGTTCTGACAACTTCGGTCATGTACTACTAATCCACTGATTACGCATGGCAGTTGGACCGAGACAGTGGATAGTGGGTGTTACATGTGTGTCGTCCGCTAAACCGCTGAGCCGATGAACAAAACACAGACACATACAGATCGATTGACCGATAGCTGATTCGTCCACTCTTTTTCCTTGTGCTGATTGCTTTCTTTTCGACTTATTTATCTGGTGTAACCTACAAGCTATCTATTACAGTTTTTGACACGTCCCATCCGGTGTGTGTTCTTATTCACTTCTCGCGCGGACTATGGGTCCAGGTGCGATCCAGCAATACTCGAGTAATACGTATCAGTGGGACCGAACTAGATGCCATCTAACTTGACCTATACAAACCCTTCGACCGCTTTGCTTACCGTTAATTCTTCAACATCTTCAAACACATGGGATTGAGTACCCTGTCTTGGGATGGATTTAAAATACGCTCCTCACTTGCGACTTCGAGGTCTGAGCTCATTTTTCGACCTAATTGTGGTGGACTGCGGTCTTCTACAAAGGTTACTGTTGAAGCCGCGCTTACTGTAGACCTTCACCGAGTCGAATTTCCTGGCTTTGTCCATGTACTCAAGACATGGCGAGCAATCAGCAGTCAGAAAGAGCACGACCTACTTCAACGAGAGTTAAGCGAGGTTTCTGTATAGTCGGAGACAAAACTACTTCCGTTCTACGAGAACAATTATAAAACTACATGTGCACCATAAGTTCATTAACTCATAAGCTCAGGGGTCACACATTGCTGACCAGCTCACAGGAGTGTGACCATTGGGTGATGATGTGGTACGACCTCAGCTGTTCAGAGCAGTCATTGAAGGTGTCCAAGACCGCGAAGCAACACGTTGGTCTCCTATGGAGGGCATTCAGGTTGTCCGACCTAACTATTTTTCCTCAAAGGCTTGACACATATTTGAGGTCCGATGTGGAGTACCCGATTCAGGCATAGGAAAATTGGTTAAAACACGATATGGTTGTACCGGAGACCCCAGAGTGAAAGACAACCAAAGTGTGAGGAGTTTGTTCCACCTGGCATACAATCTACGACTGAAAGTCCTAGGACCGTACAGCGGACGTTATCACCATCTACGATATGACCTAATTCTGCTGTATCAGATTTGGGGAGACCCTAGTCACGCTTACCGCCACTAGTTAAAACTCAACCGCGATAAGCACCTGAGGGACCACTAGCTGAAACTGGCCTCCCGATACAGTCAGCTAGAATGCTCCAGAATGATTTGTCCATTTTGTCAATGCTGTGTCCAGGTTCCCCATAGTTAAAAACGTGTGGACTATGCAGTACGTTAGCGGCACTATTTGATTGGAATTCCGCTGATCGAGGGACGCAACGTTGCGTTCACCAACCCCACAAAATCTGGGTAGACTGGTTTCAATGTGTGCTAAGGCTGATATCATACACAGTCCACAGAAGCACGTTTAAACTCACTCTCACGTATACTTGAAATTATCTAATTCACACAAACCATCACACTGGACCTGTCAAGCCTTGGCCATTTTACCCATACTCATTGTTCCATTTTACGACGTCGGAGATGCAGAATCCCTAGAACAACAGAGCAGCAAAGTTTGGAACATGACTCAAAATCCGTAGTCCCTCTTCACTCGATATAACAGCAAAAGCCGCCAATCCAAATGTAGCCAGAATGCTACGTTATCAAACCGGCCAGTAGCTCAACTTCTCCCCCAGTATGTAGTTCAGCATGCATTTAATCACCGGTCACCTAGGCAGCGTACTCCATGCTTCTGGTGAACGGTGGTCTCCAGCTGCCACCAGCTTTAGTCCCACGAGACCAGATGGGTGCAATATAACCCATTTTCAACGAAATACTGCAGGTATGCTAGTTTCTATATGTGCGCATATAAATAATAAGGAGAAGAGTGAAGAACTGACGGTCCAAACTCTTGTTTGCAAGTCAAACATCTGCCAGATGTCTTAGCCAATCTTAAGTTGGTGAACAGGCATTCTGTCCGGGAGCAGTCTTGTCTATCTCGATCAGGCGTGCCTCGTAGGGGAATGTGGACACCAGCCTCACCAAGGCGGAACAGGTAAGTTGGTGGATAGTGCAATGAAGTTAGTATGTTGACTAATCAAAATAATTTGTTGCTCATTCAAGGTGGTATGCCATAGACTCAGTGGCGTAGAAACTACTATTTCGCTCGGGGCGGTGGCAAACTTTCCGCTCTGACTGAGGACAGAATAGGCACTTGAAAGCCACACAAGGTACTCAGACTAAAGTGTACATTCATTTTTAACGAAATGGACGATCGTCTCGGACACTGAGGTAAGTACGCTGAAATTGACCACTATGGCACCAGTAAGGGGATCGCTGGGAAGGACGTTCGCACAGGTGTGACAAATGGCGCTAGCGTTTTGTTGGTCATACAGAGTAACGCTACAATATTCACCACTTAGCTCCTCCGGATATTTTGCCCTTTATATTTGGCATCGAACACTCGATGGTAATAAAAATGTTGCCTCCCGTCATTTACCGCTCGGGGAAAACCGCCCCCAACGCACCCTATGTTACGCCTCTGCATGGACTCCAATGCATGGGGCTCTTTTGCGCGCCGCATTGGTCAGCCGTCGTGAGGTCACTGGGTAAGGCTGGGGGTATAAAACACAATGAAGGCATGGATGTGGGACAGGGGCGTAGGCCGGACGTCATCACTTGTGCAACAACGAAATGCATGATGAGGTGGGAAACTTAACGAATTAGGTCACCAACTGCTGGCTAGGATGTGGCAAGACCAATATAAGGAGAGTGTGGACGTGGTCTGCCTTAATCATTATAACAATAATAAGCCGGATGAAGCCAGCTCTGTGCGTACAAAAATAATTATTTGTCAGTTTAAGATTGCCGTAGACATGGGTGTGAAGTTCCGGCACTCATTCTGCACCTCTAGCATGTCTGGTCACACCCAGTGTTATTTACAGCTATGACTATCGGTTATTGTTAATGGTACTGAAGAGACAATACGAAATGCTTGCATCTACCAGTGTTCGGCTTCTTTCTGCGCTTTTCATTATAACGCAGCTTGCGTTCGCAATTTTTTCGGCAGGCAATCGGTGTCGTGGGCCAGCTGTTCGTTTAGGTCCGCCACCGTATATTGTTAGCTAATGATTTCACCTGTCATAGTCCTGTCTAGGCTTTCTATGCGTCATCTCGATACAACGAGATGCCACAGTTCCATAATCCCCAAGTGGCAATGATGAGGGTATTTGTTTGAAAACAACCGGTTATTATAGTTTGTGGGCAACGTTTCGCTTCTGACACAAAAGCTTCCTCAGGCCGGGTGAACCAGTCGTGGATTGGTATAGCACTTATAGCGAACTGGGATGATAATCGCGACGAATGGGATGTAGGCAATAGGTCAATCGCGTTACAGGTCAACGCATCACTCCAAATAGTGCATGGAACGGTCATAAGTGGTCCGCGTTCCAAGGTCATGCACGTAAGCCCTGTTAACAATGGGTGCGGGGCTGGTGTGATGTTCATTCTCTGCCCTGGATCCGTCCGCCGGCGCTCCTCAGACTGGTCGGGTTAACACAGCTCGCCACACGCTCGAAAACTCTGCCCCGTCCATTCTATTCACCATATAAGGTTATCGACAATAACTCCGTCATGTCAGTGATGAAAAAAATAAGACGGCGGTTGGTAATTACTTAAGGAACGTAGGGGAGCATCTAGGACCGGGAAAATGGTACAACACATACCCGAAATCATCTCTTCCACCAAGAGTGTATGGCTTACCGGAAACATAAGCACGATATACACATTCGAACTTTTGTAGGTGGCATAGGTTTCCCGACGCATGAACTAGCTAGGTATTTGGCTAGCATATTGCAACCCTTGACAGGGCAAACGAATACGTTCGTAAAGAACTCTTATGATTTTGCGAGAAAGGTGTCGGTTCTTGAGGCTGAGTTTGAGGAAATGATGGTCAGTTTCGAGGTTAGCTCGCTCTTTACCAACGTGTCAATATGCGACGTTTTGAAGATAGCAAAGCATCGTCTAATTGAGGACAGTAATCTGGGAGAGAGGATGAAGCTTACCGTAGATCCAAGAATGGAAGAATGAAATTGTGCTTTAACATGTCTTATTTCACGTTCCAGTCTAGATTATAGACTCAGAAAATAGGATTTGCCATGGCATCGCCAAAATCCCCTGTATTAGCAAATTTACACATGGAAGATTTTGAAACGAAGGCACTGACTGGCTCTTGTAGCTCACCGAAAATTTGGTGGCGCCACGTGGATGACACCTTTGTTATCATCAAACGGGATAAGAAAGACGAGTTTCTAAACTGCTTGAACATTCTTGCGGAGACTATAAGTTGCTCTTTGGAATTGGAATCTGGCAGTGGAACATTGACATTCCTTGACTTGGTTCACAGGAATTTGGTGGTTTAAAAACAACGCTATATCCTAAGCCGACGGACACAGATGGTGTGCTCCACTATAGTTCAGGTCACCCAAACCATGTGCATACTGGAATCGCCTCATCTCTGTTTCACAGAGCGCAGGTCCTGTGCACAGAAGAAGATAGGAAGACCGCCCGGAAAGAAACAATGAACCAATTGCAAGCTAGTAGATAACCGAGGCGGTTAGTGAAAAGTCAGTTGAGCAGATTTTAAATCCTCAACCACGGCGTACTACTGGGTGGATTGAGACGGTAGGTAGTCCTTATAAGGATAGAACATCGGAGGCCATCCGGAGGGTCTTAAATAAGGATAACATAAGGGTAATTTTCCGGAAGGACCAAACGCTCCGCTCTACACTAGTGCCATAGAAACACGAACTTCCCGCAGATAGGACAACCAATTGCGTTCACAAAATTAGTTGCAAAGACTGCGCACAAGTGTACATCGGTCAAACTGCGACAGAGCTACGCACAAAGATAGCAGAACACAAGAGACGCATAACACGGCCACCGAGAAACGAGATTGAATATATGGCTCTACTAAGGAGTTCGGCAGTAGCGATGCACACGATAGATACAGGGCATGAGATCGACTTGGATAACGTTAAAATCGTTAGAAAGGGGTTGCGATCAACTCCTCAGAGGCTGACTGCTGAGGCGGTTGAGATTATCAAAGTGAACAGCTGCGTGAATAGAATGGACGGGGCAGAGTTTTCGAGCGTGTGGCGAGCTGTGTTAACCCGACCAGTCTGAGCAACGCCGGCGGACGGGTCCAGGGCAGAGAATGAACATCACACCAGCCCCGCACCCATTGTTAACAGGGCTTACGTGCATGACCTTGGAACGCGGACCACCTATGACCGTTCCATGCACTATTTGGAGTGATGCGTTGACCTGTAACGCGATTGACCTATTGCCTACATCCCATTCGTCGCGATTATCATCCCAGTTCGCTATAAGTGCTATACCAATCCACGACTGGTTCAGCCGACCTAAGGAAGCTTTTGTGTCAGAAGCGAAACGTTGCCCACAAACTATACTAACCGGTTATTTTCGAACCTTTCTGAAATCTTGAGTTCTCGATCGGTTCCAAGTATTTTCCAAGATGAGGATATTTGTTGTTTCCGGGTTAGGTCATGCACACGATACCCTCGTCACACAGCCACACGCATTCGCGAAACTGTTAACAGTGTCTTGTGCATCACTCAGATAGTTGCCATCGAATATCCAATTCCATATTTTACATCCAGTGAGGAAGACCTGCGTAGTAGATCAAATTCAGGATCGTTAAGTTGCGCTGTGGCCATGGTTGCCAAGTCGGCAGCAGTGCCGGCGTCAGCGGAGATATCTTGCATTCGGAAAAGTGCGTCGGCGACGGCATTGCGGTCGTAAATTGAGCGAGATAATCAAGGTGACGCGACTCTCTAGGAGAGCATCGGTCTGCAGTCGAGCCGAGCACGTAAGTCAGGGGTTTGCAGGCGGTGAAGACGGCAAAAGAGCGGCCTTCTAAGACGTGTCGAAAGTCAAGTATCGCTAGGTATATGGGTAGTAGTTCTCTACCGAATGTGCTGTAGAGAACTTCTGTAGGTTGTAGACGTTTAGAGAAACACGTTAAGGGCTGCCACGTGTCGGCTACTCGTTGCTGTAAAACAGCGCCTACTGCCACGTCCGAGGCGTCAGTGTTGAGGAACAGTGAGGCTGCCGGATCGTGATATGCTATAGAATCTACTTTGGCGACGGCCTCTTTCAGCGACTTAAAAGCAGCGCGTTCTACGACATGAAATCCGGATTTCTTGAGTTTCTCTTGATGAAGGTCAGTGAGGGGTTGCATCAGCGACGCGCAGTTTGGTATGAACCGTCGGTAAAAGTTGACCAACCCATCAAAACTAAGCTGTTTTGCAGAATTAAGCTTGGGGTAATCGATCATAGCTTGAATGTTATCCTGCAGTGTCACGAGGCCTGCAGAGGGGATACGATGGCCGAGGACGTCGACTGTGTCGACACCAAACGGACACATTTCTGTGTTGATCGTCACCCAGTGTTGAGATAAACGATCAAAAAGTGTTCCTACGTGGTGCATGTGTTCTTCTCGTGAAGAGCTCGCGATTAAAATGTCATCGAGATAAGTGTTAACGAAGTCCAACGCGAGACAAACTTGGTCGATGAACAATGGAACAATGAAACAATGGTATATGACGGGTAAAAAAGCATACACTTAACGAGTCCCGCAGGTTGGCAATAGAAATACTAACAGATTGGCAAACCACATAAGTGGTTGAAGTAAGGAGCGTCAGAGAGATAAAAGGTAGAAGTATAACAGTTTTAGGGGGATAAAGTGGTACGACGCAAAACTGGCTAAGAAATTGTTATCGTTGGTGATGGTAGCAAATAAAAATGGAGTACTCACCGGTTCGCACAGATTTACGACCGTGAATTTCGGGTATAAATCCAAAGAGGCTGGTCAGCCTAAATATATACAAGCGTTTTCGTTCATAAAACAAAGCGCAGGGCGCTCAGTGCGACGTCCAATCGTTTTTTTAAACGTATCTAATGTGGGGGCACAAACAACTGAGTTTGGAAGGGCGTTCCAGGGCCCGCAGACCCGGAGGGAGAAATAGGTTCTCCGACAGTCTAGACGACTGTACTGTTGGATCAGCTTTAAACTGTTACCGCGAAGGTTAGTGTTCGGGCTGAGCTTCAAGAGGTGGCGGCATACGTGACTGGGATCGCTCAATATCTGGTACACTAGTATGAGGTCTCCACGAAGTCGCCGGTACCGTCCGCTGAACACTCCGAGTATCTCCAGTCGTTCCTGGTAAGGAGTGTGGCGCAAGCCCTTGACGATTTTCGTTGCTCGACGCTGTGGGGTCTCAAGCGCTGCAAGGTCACGTTTTAGCCAGGGTTGCCAGGCCTGGATTGCATATTCGACGTGAGGACGCACGTAGGCATTCAGCATCAAAGAGAAGATGGATGGATCCAAAATTCCGAATGCTCTTCGCAGGAGTCCAACGTGCTGGTTGCCCCTTTTAGAAGCGGAATCTGACTGTTTGGAACACCCGAGGTCTTCCTGTACCAGCACACCCAAGTCGCGTTCCTGAGTGGTGGTCTTCAGATCGTGTGCCCCAAGCTTGTAGACGTGGACTTGTCGATGGCGGATATGAACAACGCGACATTTGTTCACATTAAACGGCAGGGCGTTTCTAACCGACCAATTCCAGGCCTCATCCAAGTCACGCTGTAGGACTTCATGGTCGTCCGATCGTTTTATCGCCCGCCAAACTTTGAGGTCGTCCGCGAAGAGTAAGAATTTCGACGTAATAACTCTTACTAGATCGTTAATGAAAAGCAGGAACAAACGAGGCCCAAGTATCGAACCCTGCGGTACGCCGCATCCCACTCGAATCGGATCGGAAAAGGATGATCGAACTCTAACTTCTAACTGCCGTTCAGAAAGAAAGTTACCGATCCATCCTAACAACGGGTCTCCGATACCGTACTGTTGGAGTTTAATGAGCAGGATTCGATGATCCAGGCGATCGAAGGCTTTCGAAAAGTCCAAGAATGCAACATCGACTCCTGTTCCCTCATCGACAGTCTCAGTCCAGTTGTCACGAGCTATCAGCAGATTCGTCGTACATGAACGACGTTGACGAAACCCATGCTGTTCTGGCGCAATTATGCCGTAGTTTTCCAAGTATCCCATTAACGCATCTGCTATCACCGCTTCCATGACTTTGGCGATCACAGGCAGAAGCGTTACGGGGCGGTAATTGGCAGGATCCGATCGACTTCCTGCTTTGTATATGGGCGTTATTACTCCTTGTTTCCACCTCGAAGGTACGATGTTCTCATCGAAACAGCGCTGAAAAAATGCAGCTAGTGGTTCGGCCAAGTGGATGGCAGCTACCTGTAATGTTTTCGGGTGAATGTTATCGGCCCCGGGAGAGCTGTGTGGACGCAAGGATAGCAGCTTTTGCAGCACCATTTCTGCAGTGAACGTGACGTGGGATAAAACGGACGGTGGGGTAACTAGTGGCGGAATATACGTCGAGGCTTGTACACCTTGGAAGATTGGGGAGTACTGGGCCCGTAATGCATTGGCCGCCTCCTTCGCAGTATGTGTATACCCATTGGTCGTATTAAGTGGTGGGATTCCCCGTTGCACCCTGCGAAGTCCATTCACATGTTTGTAAAGAAGCTTTTTGTTCGAACAGAATCGTTTGGCTAGCTCCTGCTGATGTGTTCTCTTGTCTTCGCGAACCAAAAGCACACAGTAGTTGCGATGCGAAACGTATTCCATCCAGTTTTCTGCGCTGGGGTTGCTTTTATACATGCACCATGCCCGATCCCTTAGAGTCATGCATTTTCGCGTCCGGCTTCGCAAGAATGATTTCGCTGTGCGGGGATGTTGGGAAACTTTTGGTGTTGAGGCATCTATGACTAGTGACGTGATGGTGTTCACAAATGTCTCCCAGGCTAGTTCTGGGGTGCTGTTAGCTAGAAACGTCCAACTGGTATTCTCAACTAGAGCAGACAGAACGTGGTAACGGGTAACAGATTGCCTCGTTTCGAGCTCCGCAGCTGGATATTCGGCGTAGCAGATGTAATCGAACTGCAGAGTCACGTGATCGCTACGGCCCAAAGGACTGCACACCTTTAGTCCATCGACCATGAGCTCTTCGTTAGTGAGCACTAGATCTAATATCGATGGTTTGTTTCCTGTTCTGAACCTGGTTGGAACGGTGACGTGATTATACAAGAAGGTGCTAGAGAGTAGCTCTTGCAAATATGCCTTGAATACTTCTGTCTCGGATGCTGGATTTTCCAAGTCATGGGTGTTGAAATCTCCTGCAACGAGGATGTGGCTGTACTTCTGATTAAGCACGGAGCGAAAAGCGGAGATAAGTCTGTTGTCCCTTTCCGGAGTGGATTTCGGTGGTCGGTAAACCACAGAGAGAAGGCATACGTCGTTGCGTTCCAACCACAGTTTGCACCAAACGACGTCGGTGACACAAGTCTGGGGATCGTCTATGAGCTCACAACGAAGGTTCGTTCGGAAATAAATGAGCACGCCACCGCCCTTGCCCGTTCTGTCGTTCCGGAGAAGTGACATACCCGGTATGGCAATCTCAGCGTCTGTGATTTCGCCGCTCAGCCAGGTTTCGGCGATCATTATGATGTCTCGAGGCTCCGAAGCCAAACGGTGACGGAGTTCTACCAACTTACTTATGAGGCCTTGTGCATTAGTATACATGCAGGATAGTGCTTTTGTAACCAAGAGTGAGCTAGCACAGGTTGTGGTAGGAATGGAGTTTGTGCCGACCGTTAACGGGTCGGCCATTAACCGTTTTTTGTGGTGACGTTTGCCTTTGAGTTTGCTTTCGGTTAGACGACTGATCGCGGCCTTTCGGGCCCTGCTGGTCCCCCGTGTTCAGCCGTGTTTCGTGGGATATTGTGGTTGTCGATAAATCTATGCCTTCACAAAGTTGTATGAAGCGTTGAAACGTTTGCGCGGCATTCTTTAGACCAAACGGCATGCGCAGGAATTCGAACAAACCAAATGGAGTTGTCAAGGTAGTTTTAGCTATGTCCGCTCCGGCTAACGGAATTTGGTTGTATGCGCGTACCAAGTCGATTTTGCTAAATATATTTTTCCCCGCCAGACTGGCGGTGCGATACACGATGTGTGGGATCGGATAGCGATGGGGCGTGGTAACCGTAACCAAGGTTCGATAGTCGCCACAAGGACGCCAGTCCCCCATGACATTCTTCGGGACCAAGTGAAGAAGCGACGCCCCTGGGTTGTTGGCTGATCTGACGATACCGAGCTGAAGCATGTGATCGAATCAGCTGGTGCTGCACGCAGTTTGTCTGGAGCAAGCCGTCTTGATCGTGCGCTAACTGGTTGACCGCGGGTGAATACTTGCTGAGCGACTTCTGTCGTGACTGGTGGAAGCTCACCAAGTGGCCGTACCAGTCGCGGGTATTCAGACGTAGGTTCCCATAATCTGGTGGTTCATCGGCGATTCGAAAAACGGGACTGATTATCGAGGCGTCCGTAAGAACGCCTTTAACCCCTAGTTTAGTACGGTCGTCTAAAAGTCTGTGGCGACCAGCATCAACAAGCAACCCAAAGTGTCGGAGAAGGTCGTTACCGATATTTGCGAAGGGTACAGACACAACCATGAAGACCAACTGAATATCTCGGCGAAGATTGAGGTCCAGGTTCATCATGCGCTGACCAAATGAAGCTATCAGGGAACCGTTGGCTGCACGCAGATTGTACGTAGGCTCTGAGTGCTTGTCGTTCGCGTTCGCTAGGATGGCGCTGACTTCCGCTCCCGTGTCGATAAGGCATATGATGGAAGAACGGCGATCCTTAATGTAAAACAGGCGATTTGCTTGGTTATTGACAAGTAGGTTGCTCGTGCCAGTATGCGGGCTATTTGCTTTCCCTGAAGCAGCTGAGTCGTGCCTAATGCAGGGAGCCCGACAACGTCTAGCTTTTCTAGCATATTGGCGGTGATACCAACATAATTCTTCGACGGAACTGGTATTGTCGGACTGAAAACATACAGGGAAAATACTGCGTTTTTTCTTCGAACGAGACGTATTCGGTGCAGGCACAGACGAGCCGCAATAAACGGTAGCCGAAACGTGGTCAGCAACTGACCATGGCCAGGCTGCTTCGAAGCCTTTATTGCTGCCATCTAGTTGCGAAGTAGCGCAATGTCCTCGTCTTTAGAGTCAGATCGGCCCGTATATAGAAACATGGACAGCATTACCGACAATGGCTCTGGGAGACGTGCAAACCACAGTTCCTTTATCCTTTCCTCGCTCAAAAATATGGGCTCAGCGGTGCGCTAAACTTCGCGGAACAACTTGAGATCTCCCAGCTTGAGACCATTGAGCTGTTCAAATCGAGCCCTGCACTGGGCTGTAACTCTTTTGAAATCGCTGGCTTCATCGTTGCGTACTTCCCTCATTGGATAAGCAGAGTAAACTTTCCTGAACCAGTGTCACAGCTGACGAAAGAAGGCGTGGGACGAGCTAATTGTACCTCAGGCGGTCTGTTTGAATGCCCTTATTTTCCAGTTCGATCTCGAATATCGCTAACCAAACTTCTGGGCAGTGTCCCATGAAACTTGGAACAGCCAAAGTAAGCATATTTACTTCGTGAAACGACTTCGATGCCACTTTAGAATAGTGAATAGAAAAGATAACGAATAGAAAAAACACGACGAAAGTACTAAAATTACGCAAAGGACAAATGAATATACGTATATAATGAAGAAAAAAGAACTAACTCATCAAAAAATACAAAAGACGAAAGAAGATTATATTGGTGCGTGCAAATCGGGATCACCCGTTTGTAGGATTTGTAAATACTAGTCCGAGACGGTGAGCGAAAATAAGTGCGGATATCAGAAGGTAATTGGAGTCGGACGCAGCGGACTGTATTCGATGGGCTACAAGAAAACGTGGACGGATGAAGCGAGACAAGAGCAACACGTTAGCGCGGGAGCTTGCAAGTGTCGAGCTGGTTGTAGGTCAACATGGACGTAATATAAGGGGGAGTAAAACAAGAAAGAATAGTGTACATGTAGTCATTAGCGAAATCGTGCCCAAAACACACACACTGCCTATTACTGCACTGAAGATGCCACCTCGCATAGTGGTGAAACGTATGCGATTTCTTAATCAAGCTCGGAAAAACGATCAACAGGTGAACCAAACATAATAGTTGATTTTTGCGGCGCTACAAGTATATGAATGAAAACATTGCGCAACAGATACTTGATATTCTCTACCTGCATTAGGACAATGTGCTTGGTTGCGGTGCTCATAGTCAGTGTGAACTGGACTATTCGAATATCTGCATAAACTATTGCTCATCCATCACGGATAAGCGTACAGGATGCAGGATTGCTAACTAATTCTGTACGTCAGCAACAAGTACTTTTACGTTGTGCACGCAATCCTACGCATAACTATTTGGAAGAGCTAGCAGATCTGGTACGAGACCTCAAACGTGCAACACAGTTACTACTTCAGCACAAGTCCCTTGCTGGGGACTTAGCGTACGCGTCACAGTGGTCGAACGGTTTTGTACCACAGAAATATAAATTCTTCTCTGTTGCATCCAGCAGGATAATGGGAAACGATAAGTGCTTTTCGTGTGTTCTACCGAGCGATCGCAAAAAGCTGTCCTCCTGCGTTAGTCGCCTCTAAATCTTTGGATTTATTCTCACAGAGACCTACGTGCCATCATTCGATTTGGCTCCGCGAGCTCCTTCTACCAATGTTCATCTATTGGATTTATCATTCGCGGATCACCAACAAACTGTGCTCTTGCAACTTCGAAGTCAACCGCATTTGAACCTTATCGAAGGATTTATTTTTCCTCTCGTCGCACAAGAACTCTTGTGGTCTTATTTTAAAGATCTTTTTGAGAGTCACCCGATCGGCTTACTACAATTCCTTCAAGTTGCTATACAAAGCGATAGTCGTCGATGTGATCCACCGTTGGAACAGCCACTGTCGTCACTAGACAGTATTTTCCAAGTCACCTTGCTTTGCCTCAATCCTACGTCGCATCGCGGCCTACCATCTTACCGGCTGGATCGGTAGCACGCAAGTCGCCTATCTTCCCCAAGCAACGTGTGACTTACCTGGCAGCGACATGCCTGGACCCACTGACCTCAAACCAGCGCCGATCGCCACGCAACAGTGAGTCAGTATCTCTATCCTCTTGATATCCCTTAACACAGCACCCCTACTGTGAACATGTCTTGTATGAAGAACAAATGCGAATCATGTACTAAAACGGTAAAAACTGGTCTGGTGTGTACCATGTGTTTGGAATCCTGTCACGCTACCTGCCTTGGGAAGGGTCCAGGAAAGCAAACACCGCAGAGGCGTTTTGGTTCCGCCAAGTATGCAATTCTATCCCATTTGGTATCTGTCTATCTGTGCTACTGAAGAGCTGTGAAAGACTAACCGAAGCGGTCAAGCAACTAATGAGCGCCAGAGTTACACCCATGGGAGGAAACGGACCTGCACTTGTGAGTGGAAATTACACTCCGAATTCTCTAATCAGGCCGAAGAAGCGAGCCAGGTGTCCCAACCTAAGCCCAACGACTCAGCCTCCAGCAGTACCAGCTCCATTCTCTCACCCTCCTATAAGTAAAAACAGTGCCTGCAGCGCGCCTGCTTCAACTTCTGTACTGTGTGCTTCACCTAGTAGTTTGTTCACTACACTCGAGACTGTAAGCTACAGTCAACCAACCATAGTGAACCACCCGGCAACGTACGCATCGGTTGCCGCAAGCAAACACCGGAAAGAGCACCGGTAACATTTGTGCCCGGACTAGAAAAAACTAAAGTGTCGCAGCATGGATGGCACACATCAGTGCCGTTCAAAAATTCACCAAAAATGCCGGATACTAAGCCTCCAAATCCAAAACCAGTAGCGACCAGGCGCCATCGCAATGAGGCTGGACCTTACCGTGGTGCGATGGTTTGTGTGCCTCAGTGATCCATTGAGCTATACTGGGTGGTGCATTTTTGCACCTTTAGAGCCACTCATACCAGATTGGTCAATGGTTAGAGGCCAGACAAACTCAGCCTCCTGGCCCTCCAGGTTGGGGGTTGGAATGAGGGTGGCTCCTTATTCCTTAAAACAGACTCCTTGTAGCCCAATGCCAAACCCGCTGCCTTGCGGACAGGTTTTTGAACCAAAGGCTTTGGTTGAGAACCCTAATCGTTCTCCTGTCTAGGCCTGGGCAACCTGACAGTATCCTGCCCACGCAATACTATGAATCTCACTTCAAACAAATTTCTGATGCTCTGGCCACCGCAGAGGATAATCAACGGTGCCCTATCTGCTGCATCGAGCAGGGTGGATAGGGGTTTGGATGCTACTGCTCAAGCCTTCCCGTCTTCTTATTCCCCCTCTTACGCTTTTTCACCCTTATCGTCCCGTTCCAGCTTCACTTTTATCCCCCTGTTTTCAACCCCCAATTCTCGGCCCTCCCCCACCTTGCTTCAATAGTCGCTTGTCTTTTAGTTTCAACTCACATGTGAACGCGGAGCGTCATTCCTGCCCTGTCAACAGGCCCATGTCCAACCAAGCGGTCAAGCCCAGTTCATCGGCTTCCATTTGGAGCCCTCGATCCTCCTTCAGATTGGCATGCCTCAATGTTCGCACATTGCTTCAGATCGGTCAACAGGCAGCACTTGCCCGAACATTAGAGACCCTCTCGATCGATATCTGCTGCTTATCGGAGACCCGCCTGCAAGACTCGAGCTCTGTGCTCACTCTGCGATCCCCTTCAGGTGACACTATCAGCACTTTCTCATTGCGCCTATCCGGTGACGATGCAGCTTCGAGCACCGGCCAAGCCGGTGTTGGTATTGCCCTGAGTCCCCGGGCTGAAGCTGCTCTGGTTGATTGGATTCCAATCAGTAGCCGGATATGTGCGGTCCGATTGGCTGGCTCGTTCAAAACTTCGAAGTCGCGTGGGACTAACAGGTGTCTATTCGTTATCGCTGCCTATGCACCGACAAACTGTAGCGATGACTCGGTAAAAGACGACTTCTATCGTCAACTGAACGAGCTCCTTAGCCACAGAAGAAGCTCGGACACTGTAGTGCTGGCCGGGGATCTGAACGCTCAAGTTGGAAAATTATCCACTGATGAGCTGCATCTGGGCGGCCAACATGGTGTAGGCTCCCGTAATGATAACGGTGAGCGGTTACTTCATTTGTGTGAGGATGCTCGCTTATTTCTTGCGAGCACTAATTTCCGACACAGCACCCGCCGGAGGGTGACTTGGCGCCCACCAGCCTCGAACCAGCCTTGGACGCAAATCGATCACATTGCGATCAGTTACCGCTGGAGAGGCTGCATCCAGAACTGTCGCTCGATTTGGAGCACATGTGTGGACACCGACCATGCACTTGTATGTGCTGACCTGCGGATGCGTTTTGGCGGACGCCCACGACGACGCTGTGAGCGCATTGACACCAGCCAACTGGCGAAGCCAGCTGTTCTGAATGCCTATCAAAGTACGCTGTCATGCGAGTTGGATAAACGCTCACTGGATGCAATTGAAGGTCACTGGTCTCATATTCACCAGACCTTACTAGCAGCAGGAAAATCCTCATGTGGTATGTCTAATCGCCAACATGGACATTGGGTCTCTTCTCGGTCTCTGGAACTTATAGATGCTCGCCGGCATATTCCGGCTGGAAGCGAACACAATGAAACTCGCAAAGAGCTCCGGGCGAAACTCCGTGCTAGCCTGAAGAGAGACCGCGAATCCTGGTGGTCTCATCGTGCATCAGAGATGGAAATGGCCGCTGCCCTTGGTAACCATCGTAAGTTATTCCGTCTGATACGGGAATCGGGCAGCAGAAGACCTGGTGTTAGTGAAACAATTTGTGACGAGAGTGGACAGCCTATCCACAACTTGTCAAAACGCTTGGAGCGTTGGGCTGAGCACTTTGAAAGGCAATTTAATCGGCCGGAATTGTTAGATTTCTCGCCGGCCACTGATCGCCCCGCTCCGTGGGCTGTCCCTTTGGATCCACCCTCTCGCTCAGAAGTCGAACGTGAGATCGGACTGTTGAAGTTCAATAAAGCCGCGGGACCTGATGATCTTCCTCCAGCCCTCTTCAAATTCGGGGGACCTGCTCTTGTGGATAATTTACACGAGTTACTAGTCAAACTGTGGGAGCAGGAAACTGTCCCAACCGACTGGAGCCGCTCCGTCATAGTCCCAATTTTCAAGGGAGGCTCACGATCGGAATGCGGCAGCCATAGAGGAATCAGTCTGATCTCCATCGCCTCCAAATTGCTTGCCTCTGTCATCCTTCACAGACTGACTGGCACTCGTGAAAGCCAGATTCGTGAAGAGCAAGCCGGGTTTCGTCGAGGTCGTGGCTGCATTGACCACATCTTCACCTTGCGTCAGTTGTTGGAGCACCGTCACATATATTGGCGGCCCACCGTTGTCGTGTTCCTCGATATCAAAGGTGCATTCGATTCTGTGGATAGACTTGCACTTTGGGACTGTCTACTCAGGAAAGGTGTACCTGAGAAATATGTGAATATTATCCGAGCATTATATGCGCGTAGCTCGGGCAGAGTGAGGGCTTACGGCAAGTTGTCGTCGCCCTTTAATATCTCCAGCGGTGTGAGACAAGGATGCCCGCTGTCACCTTTCCTCTTCAACTTCGCTGTTGACGAAGTCATGGAAATCGCGTTCACAGGACACGACTTAGAAGGTGTGGATCTGCTCCCAGGAGAACGACTTCTTGACTTAGAGTATGCTGATGATATTGCCCTAATCTGTGACAGCTCCCAGACGTGCCAAGCGGCACTGGACAGATTAGCACTAGCTGTCCGTCACTTCGGGCTTTGCTTCGCACCCTCGAAGTGCAAAGCGTTCCTCCAAGATTGGTCTGGACCGCCTCCTTCGCTGACCCTTGGTGGGGATCAGCTAGAAGTCGTTCAAAAATTCAACTACCTGGGAAGTTGTATCAGCGCCCGTGGGATTGAAGATGAGATCACGAATCGTATAGCAAAAGCTCGGGGCGCTTTTGCTAACCTTCGCCACTTATGGCGGCGGCGCGACATCACTCTTGCCCTGAAGGGTAGAGTGTACAATGCAGCGGTACGTTCGACCCTACTGTACGGTTGTGAAACCTGGCCCCTTAAAGCAACGGACCTGAAGAGGCTAGTTACGTTCGACCACCGGTGCCTTCGCAATTTAGCTCACATCTGGTGGGAACACCGCGTGAGCAACGAGCGTGTTCGACGCCTTGTTTACGGCACAGGAAAAGGAACTGAACCGCTCAGCACCGTCATTTCACGCACCAGGCTCCGATGGCTAGGCCACGTGTTACGCATGCCAGCCCACCGACTCCCGCGACGTGCGTTGTTTGCGCGCCGGGGGTGTGGATGGAAGAAGAGGAGGGGTGGCCAAGCGATGACTTGGTCGAGAGGAATGAAGGCCCTCACTTCTGAGCTGGCCTCGGTTGGAGCGTCTCGGCTCCCTGGTTGGGGTCCGAAAGACGATGAACACGTTTGGTTGGACACACTTGCTGACATGGCAAGGAGCCGACCTCAGTGGCGTTCGTGCTGTGAGTTTCTTTGTCCCACCCCATCCCTCTTAGCCTCCCCTCCAACCACGATCTCATTATTTAGCCTTATATAATTTTGCATAGCAATTTTTTTTGATGCACAGTAGCCGGCTGGTAGCTTACCAGAACGATGCCCATCCGTTACCGGTAGCTCAGCCGGCTTGCACCAGTTGCTTTTTCCCTTCTTTTTTCTGTGTATTGCGGCACAGTAGCTGAGGTGTTCCCCACCTCTGGCTAACGTGTATGATGATGATGAGCCACCAGGCCCAACCATGGTGCCCTAAACATTGTATGCACAAATGTCCTCGAATCCAAATCCAATACAATTAAGGGTAAGTTGATGGACGATCGAAATCAGTGGGGTTTCCATCTGTATGTCTATCGGTGTCCATGCTAATCCCACGACATGAAAAAGAATCTCGCGCCACCCAAACGCGTTGCACTACGGCGAACCCGAGTTACTTCGGGTAACGTTAAACTCGGCAGACGAGACTGAGGCCGTTCTGCTGTCTGCGAATCGTCTCCGCAACGACTCAAGTGGAGTGCGCATACTACCCGAAATCCCGTGGAAAGAACGTTCAGTGGATCCCGCTAACAAAGAGAGGTACAGAAAAAGTCACGATAAGAAAACAGTGATTGTTCACTGTGCTCCCGAGCTTACTGCTTCCTCTTCCGACGATGCTCAGATGCATGACCGCGAGCAATGGCACTACATCCGGGAGGCTCTTTCTCTCGAAAATGTGGTGGTCACCTCGTTGACAAGGATCCCCATATCTCTTAACTATCAGGGGTGCGGTCCCTGACTCTTAAAACTTGTGCTACAGTCAGAACTAATGGCACAAACCCTACTACAGAACTGAACTAAATTCCGTTGCAGATTGCCAACAGAAATTCGCCTGAAAGCAGCAGGAACACCAGCACCTTCTAATGACAACTCAGTAGAGGCACAACTCTTAATGAAAACGCCAACTGCAGGACCCGACTCGGGGACGGTTTCAAGAGTAGCCATACTATCCGGAGGGGCACAGCAGAGCACGAGCAAACACCGGGATCCGGAGCATCTGATACCTGCTTATATATCAAATACTTCTCGAGAGTATGCAACCCATCCAAAAAACGATTAGTCGCCGACCCTTTATTGGTCGGCGTAAACTCATTTGCTTCATCCATCCAATCTAACACAAACTTGGTCTCCGAGAAGCTCTCATGCATGTACACAAATGCCCAAGGTCTAGTCAGCAAATTAGCTGAATTAGGACTTCGACACGCGTCTGCAGCTTGGGACCTCATCGCTGTCACCGAAACGTGGTTGCGATGCGAGATAACGGATGCTGAAATTGCACTAACAGGTATGTCCGTTGTCCGGAAGGATCGAACCAGCAAAGGTGGTAGGCTAGCCCTTTATTTTCGTAACAAGCTGCAATGCGAACCTATAGACGATTCGGAAACGGACGTACCTGACGCCATTTGGTGTAATTTCCGGCTGAGAGCGAACGATCTTGGCCTGTTGGTTGTTGTTTACCGCCCACCATCGTCTACTCCTGAGATGGACTGCAATTTGATGGCTGCGTTGAAGCACGTGATAAACAGGAAGTACAGTCACATTCTAGTCACCAGTGACTTCAACATACATGCCCTCGAATCCCGGGCCACACCATGAGAGCAATTCAAAGCAGATTTGCAAGATCTGGTTTCAAACTTCCCGCTTTATGGCCACGTCACTACGCCCACCAGGTTCATGGGAACTGACAGGCCACCTATGTTGGACCGAATATTCACCAGTGAAGAATTGATGGCCGAGAGATTGATAACCGATACTCATTTGGGCCGCAGTGATTATGCGACACTAATGTTTCACTACATGTGCTACGCGGATTATCCTAAAGAGCATGCCGAGGAATATCATGCCGTAACCAACTATGACGACCTGTCCGACCTCATTGATGCAACCAGCTGGTCGTTCTTGGCTGAATTAACCATGAGGTAGCCTGCGGAGAATTCATCAACATATTTACCAAGCTCGTGGCAAGGACATCTGAAACCAAACTCTGCCGGCCTAAATGGATGAAGTCTTTCGTAAGGAGCACGACACGTAAATACATGGCATTAAGGGACTTGGCATGGCACACCTGCATAGCCTCCCCGAACGACCGTACCTGGGATGCCTACACAATACAAAGAAACCACTGTGACAAACTCGTCCGGGAGGATAAACTTAAGAACCAACAAGATCTGGTGAAAAGTTTCGCTCCAATCCCAAACTGCTATACAGACACGTAAACAATTTGCGCCGCTTTAATCGCGGAATTCCCGCTCTGCACACAGCATGCGGGTTAGCCCAAACCACACAAGAGGCGGCCAACGCCCATGGACAACAATTTGGCAGTACCTTTCATAGCGCGTAATCATCATACACCCTGCCTAAGCAGATAACGCCGCCATCAGGGCTTAATCACATATCGTTCACTTCCGCAGCTGTACTGAAGAGACTGATGTCTCTGCGCGAGTTCAGCTCCCCGGGTGCGGACGGCATTCGCCCGAAGGCGTTGAAATTTGCTGCCATGAGTTTGTCAGGACCACTAGCAATTTTCTTTCAACGATGTCTGAACGAGCTGCACGTCCCCAAGATGTGGAAGCACGAAATCATCACGCCTATCTACAAAAGTGGCAGTCGTGCTGAACCAGCAAACTATCGCCCGATAACACTACTTCCTGTGATCTCCAAGGTTATGGAGTCCATTGTAGCTGAGGCTTTGATGGGGTACCTAGAGAACAACAAAATTCTCGTTCCGGAGCAGCATGGATTTCGCCAAAATTGCTCCTGTACCACTAATCTCTTGATTGCTCGTGCAAGCTGGACGGAATCTGTGGACGCTGGTGTAGGAGTCGACGCGGCTTACTTGGATTTCTCAGACATTCGACCGTATAGACCATCGCATTCTCCTCCACAAACTCCAGAAATATGGAATCGGCGATCCTGTTCTGGGCTGGATAGGAGACTTTCTCGTTCAACGTCACCTGAATGTGAGGGTTCGAAGCAACCTGTCGGAATCCATCGAAGTTCAGTGCGGCGTACCTCAAGGCTCGGTACTTGGACCCCGCCTGTTCTTGGTTTTCATAAATGATCTCGCGAGCGTGCTGTCTTCTAACTGTTTGCTATTTGCTGATGACCTAAAGGTATGGCGCACTATAGCTGCAGTGGAGGATCACGCAGTGTTACAGGAGGACCTGGACAAAGCGTACACATGGTCCATCGAGAACATGCTGCATTTCAACGTCACCAAGTGCAAAGTTCTCAGCATACGACACAAGAGTATGCACAAGTACCGCCTAGGACCACAAATTCTACAGCGGGCTTCTCACGAGTGCGATCTCGGCGTGATAGTTCAAGACGACCTCGGTTGTTTGAGGCAGACTGAAAATGCAGCTAAGAAAGCAAACCAGTACCTCGGCCTTCTGCGCAGAGCTTTCGGGAAGTTTGACCCTTCAGTCTTTCCAAAACTGCTTAGTGCGTACGTGAGGCCGCACGCGGAATACGCTATTCAAGCGTGGCAACCCTGGCTCAAGCACCATCTCACCGCGCTCGATACTGCACAACGTAGGGCAACGAAGAGCGTCAGAGGTTTGACCAGCATCCCCTACCCACTCAGGCTGAAGACCCTCAAAATATACAGTGGACGTTATCGGCGTCTAAGGGGCGATCTCATAATGGTGTACCAGATCCTGAGAAACCCCAACCACCCATGCCATTCCCTTCTAATACTCAGTCAAAACACCTCGCTAAGAGGTCACCAGTTTAAGTTAGTCACGCAGTACAGCCGCCTGGAATGTTGGTGAAACTATTTCTCCCTTCGAGTGTCACAGCCTTGGAAAGCCCTCCCGGAACATGTAATTAATGCACCCACCCTATCCCTTTTCAAAAAAACGCCTTGACGATACTCTGTCACATTTACACTACGTGCTATAGCTCATGACCACCAGATGCTGGCACTAATGCACAACAGACAGTGGATAGTGCCATAACCCTACTCGAGAATGAGTCACTCCAAACGCCTTGCATGAAATTTGATAAACGCTACTACTATAGAAACTGGATTTCTGTATCCCGTCGACCCAAGATAGTTGCACACGAGTAAGCGTTGTCCTTGCTATCTTTTTATTTTTTCTCGCCTATTATGTGATCAATAACCACCCCCCTTATTGCTTTGTGTGCGTACATTCTCATTTCAAACTCCCTTTATACGACAGTGCAGTTACATCTGTAATCGCCCAAACTGACGACTCCATTATCCCTTCCTCTATCTTTTTGTCACGCTAAACACCCTACGGGACATGTCAAGCACCTGCTTTTTTACCCGTTATAAATCACTGTTCATTGTTTCACCCACCCACGGCAACAAAATACTTGATCTAGTTTTCACCTGTGTTATACCTAATACTTTCCGGTAAATAATCATCGAATGGTGCAGTGCTACTTCGTAATGGAAATGATGAAAAAAAATTAGAAACCTGTTTCCATGCGTTCCGTCTTGTAGATTGAGATTCGTTTCGTCATACGATTCGCTGGATAAATTAGAACAGCCAGACTCCGTGATAATAGTTCTCAATTGCATCTACTCTTGTTTTAGAGACTTAATGGGATACCCTCAGGCTTGATTAAACGCACTGTTAAATGTTGGCAATTGCTGTCACTCAGATTGTGTGCCCTATTTCTTAGTAATGGGTATGTTCAACGCAACGGAAAACGTCGGTTTTAATAAGGCGACAGAAACGTGTTTCATCTCATGAATGCAGTAACTACCCACCGAGAAAGCACACGCCCATCATATGTACAACAAGGGGACACGTGGTTAAGAACGAGATGATTGGTTTCTTATTCTCTGATTATCTCATTATTAGGACACATGGTTTGCTACAGGCAGTTCGTGTGCGACTGTCAATCTACACATTCAGAACCACACAAAAGTTGCTGCTGATGCTGGAAAGTCAGTTGTAATTATATTTGTCGATACGCGTCAATAGTTTCACCGAGTTCCATTCCTTAGATTGCTCTAAACATTTTGCAAGTTGTTGGCATCCTGGAACCACTAATCACCTGGCGTTCGACATACCTCACGTGTAGAAAGCAACTGGTACAAATAAACACATGTTTTTCACATCGAAAGCAGTCATTGGTGGAGTCACACAAGGGAACGTTGCAAGGGTTACTGTTGGTTCTACTAGTTCGTCAACACCACACATGCGTGCACTGTTGGGCAGTGTAGGCGTCTTTGTCAAGTGTGCAATCTCATGTACTAAAGATACAGTAAAGTACGCGCTAAATGCTTCACATTGCTGCGGTGGTCTATGTAAGATTCGTCCTACAGGACAACATAGGTAAGAGAACTGTTTTGGTCAAACCCAGGAGCACGGGATATACTTGATAAAGCGGGATTTCTGTTCGTCTGCAATAAGTTGCCATTTATTCCTAGTCCCAATCTTCTCTACGATAAAGGCTTGCTGTCAAAGTACGCGGAAATCTGAGGTGCGGTTAAACGTACAAATGTGACGAACTCGGTCTTTTTGCTGAGAGCGGGTTTCAACCGCTTAATTGCCATCACTTAGAAAACTGAAGCTGGTGGGCGACATCATATCGGTTGGTTATTTTGTATGATTCACGCGGGTCTTCGTTAATGCGTCAGACCTTCAACCGTCGTACATCATGAGTGTCTCGATCAGATTTTACCTGCCTGATTCCTGTAAAGGCCAAATGGTTGGAATATGATTATATTCCAACTCACGTACAGCTATACCTGGGGAGCAGTCACCAATGTAACATTTAACTGAATCAAGCAAAAGGTGTTGAGCACATTATGATCAATCCGTTGCGCTGGATATCGTTCCATTTCTTACGTTATAGACAATTTGAATCCAAGATGGAACGGTAGCTTGAACCGTCTCTAATTGTGTGTGTGTGTGTGTGTGTGCGTTAGAGAGAGATCGCGGATACTTGTCCCATCAGATTTGGCATTTGTGCGTGGTACTACAAGGTATAATGCATGGGCTGTGCAACTCTGTCGTTTCTAAAGTACTCTATGGGAGTAACCTCTTCAGATTCTTTTAGTTTTCGTGGATGACAGGGAGATATGCCGAGCGGTCAAGAGATCGTAAGGCAGTAACTGAAAACGACCTGATTGATCAGCCCAGAAGATACCAGCATCCAGCACAGAAAAGTGAAACGATCTGTACCCAGCAGGCAGTGTGGTTCGCTGGCCAAAAACCTCGGTCTCGGCGTGTTCCTAAGAGAAAGCCTCGTCTGATCGATGTGGATTGAGTTGGTATCAAAATGAGGCAACCAATCGGCCTCTTGAGCAGAACAACCTGGAGTACCAAAATATTGTTCGTTCTGGTCCCCCGCGCTTTATTTGTTACTTGGTCCTTAAACGGACTTCTCGTCTGCTCACTCTAGCTCTCGTTCTGACTTCATTCACATTGCGTTTGATTGTCACCTCTACTCCGGAAGCGTTGTTATCCCCATGTTCCGAGCATGCTCAGTGACGCGTCTCTGTTCTTCATGACTCCGGAACTGTGCTGATTTCATCTTGTCTCTACGTCCCAATCAGTGGAAGATGAACAATGATTTATGTCGGGTAAAAAAGCAGTTGCTTGACAAGTCCCGCAGGATGGTGGGGGCAAAACTACAATTATCAAACGATAGGTGAGTTGTCTGTTTGAGCATTTATGTAGCAGATACGCTGCTGCATAATAGTAGTGCAAGTGGGAGTTGAATGTGAAGGACGTGGCAACATGGGGACAGTTATAGTTGATGTATTACATGTGAAAAGTAAAAACAAGAACTCTTACTTCTGTCCCGCATCTTCAGGTTTACGTAACATGCTAATCCGGTTTGGAGGGATAATTAATATATTCCAAAGTTGCACAGTTTAGGCAACGAAGTGATGGGAACCAAGGGCAAGATCCAATCGTTTTTGAAAATATCCAAGGTCGGGGAGGAAACAACGAAGTTTGGAAGAGAGTTCCAGGGTTGGCAAACCCGAAGAGAAAAAGAATTCCACCGGCATTCCAGGCGGCTAAACTGTGCACACAATTTCAGAGGGTTACCTCTGAGATTGGTGTTATGGCTGAGTTTCAGCAATTGACGGCATGCGTGATTAGGGTCACTCAATATTTGGTAGACTAATATGAGATCGCCGCGCAGCCTTCGGTAGCGGCCACTGAAAACTCCCAGTGACTTCAGCCTTTGATGGTAGGACAGATTTCGTAGGCCCTTGACGTTCTTTGTGGCCCTGCGTTGGGGTTTCTCTAGTACTTCTAAGTCACGCTTCAACCAAGGTTGCCAAGCTTGGATGGCGTATTCAACATGAGGGTGCACGTAAGAGTTTGTGCATCATGGGGAAGATGGATGGGTCAAAAGTTCCGAATGCTCGCCGCAGCAACCCGACGTGCTGGTTTGTTCTCTTCGCAGCTGCCTCTGACTGTTTTGGAAAGTTAAGGCTACTTTGCATGAGCACACCAAGGTCGCATACTTGGGAAGTGGTTCGCAATACATTTGGCCCAAGCGAATACACCTAGTCATGTCTATGGCGCAATTGAACAGTATGACATTTTTCACATTTAACGGTAGGGTATTCAAAACTGAACAGGTTGAAATCGTGTTGAGGTCATGATGGGGCATTTCGTATCGTTCGGTTCTTCGATCGCTCGCCATAACTGGATATCATTCGCGAAGAGTAGGAAATCGAAGTAAGTTCCCTCGCCAGATCGTAGATCATAGACGGGGCCCGAGCACCGAGCATTGTGGTACGCCGCACTCCACCTCAATTGTGTTGGACAGAGATTCTCGTACTCTCACTTCCAACCGACGTTCGTGCAGGAAATTGCCTATCCAACGCAATAGTGGGTCACCAACGCCATAGAGCTGGTTTATGGAGGAGAATTCGGTTGTCTAAGCGATCAAACACTTTTGAGAATTCCAGGTAAATGACATCAACTCCTGCTCCACAATCAACTGCTTCCGTCCAGCTGTTGCGTGCAATTAACAGGTTCGTAGTGCATGAGCGTTTTTGTCGGAAGCCATGTTGCTCCGGTGCTATCCTCTTGTGATTTTCCAGATACTGCATGAGTGCATCAGCGACGATAGACTCCATAACCTTGGAAAGCATAAGGAATAACGTTATTGGACGGTAGTTGGTTGGGTCAGTGCGGCTACCTCCTTTATGAATAGGAGTGATTACCCCACGCTTCCATATTGTTGGAATATGGTTCTCATCCATACAGCGCTGGTAGAATATAACCAGTTATGCCAGATCACTTCTGCTTCCTGTAAAGCCTTCGGTCAAACATTATCTACACCAGGAGAGCTGTGAATATGCAAAGACAACAGTTTATTTGACACACTTTCTGCAGTAAAAGTAATATTGGATAAAGCTGATGGTGGGACAATAGAAACAGGGATAACCGTTTGGCCCGTTACTCTCTGGAACGTTTGTAAGTAATGGAACCGTAAGAGATCGGTTGCTTCCGTTGCTGATCGCGTGCATCCGTCAGTCGTGATCAGTGCTGGAATTCCGCGTTGCATCTTACGAAGGCCATTAACATGCCTGTATAAGAGTTTGCGGTTCGTGCAGAATCTCTTCATTAACTCCTGCTGATGCGTCGGCTTGTCCTTGCAGATAAAACTCACAAAGTAGTTATGCTGTATCACATAAGCAGTTCATGTTTCGGAATTCGGGAGTTCTTGTGAGCTATCCATGCTAAGCTCCACAAGAACATGCATTTGCGTGTTCTGCTCCTCAGAAATGACTTTCTTCTCCTTTGACGATGGAAGGATTTCTGCTCAGACGCATGCGTTACCTGTGTAGTGAATGTCCTTGTACAAGTGTCCCAGGCGATTTCTGGGAGGTTTTCCGTTAAGAAGGTTCAAGATACCTCCTTAACAAGCGCGCATAACACGGTGTAGTGCGTGACCGTGTATACTTTCTCGTCCTCTTCCTCAGGAGATTCCGCATAACACACATAGTTAAACAGTAGAGTCACGTGGTCACTGCGACCTAGTGGTGTGCTTGTAATTATTCTCTCTACCATGAGTTCTTCGTTGGTGAGCACAAGATCAAGTATCGATAGCTTGTTGACTGTTTGCAATCTGGTGGGAGTGGTCACTTGGTTGTACAGAGGGTGGTTGGAAATTACCACTTGCACAGGTTTTGAACTGCATGCTATCGGTCGCCACTATTTTCAGATCGTGCACATTAAAGTCGCCTGCGATGAGAATGTGACTGTATATCTTGCTCAAAGCAACCCGAAGAACGTGGTTTAGTTTATATTCCATATAACATACAGAGTTTGGTGGACGATGAATCACTGCTATAAGACATGTGTCTTTTGTTCTGTAACCATAACCGGTACCAAAGCGAATCTGGGGCACGGGTCTCTGGGTGGTCAATAACTTCCCATCGGAGGTTAGCCTTGTAATGCAGTAGTACGCCACCACCTCTTCCAACTCTGTCATTCCGAAGCAGTGACATACCAGGTAAATTGACTTCGGAATCTGCAATCTCAAGGCTTAACCAGGTCTCCGTAATCATAATGAGATCCCGCGGTTGTGACGTCTGGCGTTCTCTAAGTTCGGCCAACTTACTAAGAAGACCTTGGGCGTTAGTATACAAACGTGACAGTGTTTTTGATGTTGGAAGTGCGTTCGTGGACAAGAAATTCCTGTTTAATTTTAAGCTGATCGTTTGTCGGTCGGCCGCTAATCGTTTTTGCGTGGGCCTTTGGTTCTTGAACTTCAGTCAGGCTGCATTGTAACATGGAGTACCCCAGATCGAGATGTTCCCTCTTGTGTCCCTATCCCGTCAGGTGTCGCTAATGCCATATTGTCTACAACTGTGCAAGATTGTGAAGGCAAATATTTTATTGAGGTTGCATGTTCTAATGAAGTGCTGATAACTAGTGGCCGTGCACCTGCTATCTTTAGCCTAATCTCGGTAGGCAACCTGGAACGATGCTTCAACCAGCTATCTAATAGGACTTCTGTCATGCCATCGGAGTGTAGCACGACATTCAATATTTTTGGACAGCAGCTCTTGTAGTTTGGAGATGAAGGAATTCTCGTTAGTGATTTAGCTATAACTTGGTCCAGACAGAGTGCTTCGCGGATGTAGCACCATTGCTCTCGATCATGTTTTTGCGCTTCGTGCTCAGGAGAGCCCAGTAGTTCAGGAACACCATGAACAAATGCGGCTGTTTGCTTTGGTTCGTAGAAAAACCGCCATGACTTCCATTTTCCATTGACCGTCCATTCCAAGGAACATCGGGTAGTGTGCGTACCCCGCTAGATGAGTTGCGAAGATGAACTGTTGAGAGTAGGACTATTTCTGTCTCCTCAGGTAACTTCAAGGTTACTCGAAGTAATCGGAGTTCGCCGTAGTGCACTGAATGCGGGTGACGCGCTACACGTCGTAGCTCAGTTGGGCTAACCCGAATACCAATGGCATCGCAGATGGAATGCCACTGGTTGCGATATTTTTTTCCTAACTTGCCCTTTATTGTGCCAGAACTTGACTCAGGGACGTTGGTGCACACGACAGCCAACGCACTGTGGTTCTGTTTAGCGAGTGTCGGTTTGAGTGTTGTGGCTGTTAACTTGGATTGTTTGGCGGACACTAAAGAACGTTATGAAAACGGCGTCGCATCGCTAGTGCTGGGTCCAGAACATGGGCGTACGGGTGTCTCTTTAGGCGTTTTTATTGAGGCGATCGATACGCATGTTACTCGGCTCTGGACTGTCGGTGTCCGTGTTGTGACCAACTCGTGAAATATGGCGTCCAGGGATGAGTTAACATCAGTCACGCCGGATGTGACTTGCTAACTTAAAGGGTTAGTAACTGTCGGAGTAGGTAGCGTAGATGCCGTCGGGCGGTTAGCAAGCCTGATTTTAGTCTTCGACTTAGGGACAGAGCTCTGAGGGTTTTGTTGTAGAGCAAGATCAGTGTTGTTAGATTCTAATGGCAAAGCTCTGAAGCGCGCCATCTGCTGAACTTTTTCAGTCAGTATTTCTCGAGCGATATTATACAATTGACTATTGAGACTATTCTGCATGTTTGGCAAAACCAGTGCGAGGCAGGTTGATTTGTCTTTTGCATTGTAGTTGACTTAGACCAGCAGAGAGGGGTGGAACGGAAGGTCGCAAAATTCACAAATAATGTCTCTCTTAACTGCTCGTATACAATCCTGCTTCCCACATTTGCTGTTAGGTGGAACCAATTCCATTGGAGCCCGTTGTTGAAAACGAACGCTGCCCTTGCCTGGTCACTTGAGGTAGAGGGAGAATGGGGCTCGCGTTCTTTATCCGAGTCGCACTGTAGACGTCGGTTACCGTAGGCGAGTGTGCACAACGAGGACACAAGTACACGGAATTTGACTAGCTTATTGATCCCTACTGGTTCCTGTAGGACAAAGCCGTTGGAAGTGGCTTATAGTGGGTGGCTGACAGCGGAAAGTGCCGGCGATGGGCGAATGCAATGGAAACCACCGATTGAGTCGTAGCTTCGTTAGAAATGATCCTATGGATGTAATTCTAGGATCATCAGATACCGCGGAGAATCCTCGATCGATCACAGTCTCGTAGCAGTGAAAACTGTTAAAAACAACAGAGTGGCGCGTCTGGGTAGAAGCACGAAGCACGCTAAAACAACTTGGGTAGGACAACTCACATTCCGTAGGAAATGAACAATGAACAATGATTTATCACGAGACAAAAGCAAGTGCTTGACTCGTCCCGTAGGATGGTTGAGGTGAATATGATGAAATCAAAATATATCTGGATCATCTATCGAACGTCTGCCGAGATGAATAGTTTGATAAGTAACATCAGTGTAAAATTAAAATAAATTATCGAGCGTAAACGTTCAGAAAGACACTGGGGTGCAGTGATCATTGAGGCAAAGAGTGAGAAAAGTAAAATATGGTCGCTCACTTAGGTCCATTTGATACATAATTCCTGGTGAAATGCATCCTTGACGTAATCCACGGTAGGGAAGTTTGGGTAACAAAATGTTGGGAGCTAAGAGCAACATCTAATCGTTTTTTGAAAACATCCAAGGTAGGATAGGATGCAACTGAGTCCGGGAGTGCGTTCCAAAGTTTGCAAACCCGAAGGGAAAGGTAATTCCGTCGACACTCTAGACGGCTGTATTGTTCCTTCAACTTTAAGCAGTTACCCCTGAACTGCGTGTTGTCGCTAAGTTTCAGCAAATGGCGGCATACGTGGTTGGGGTCACTCAATATTTGATACGCTAATATGGGATCACCGCGCAGTCTTCGATAGCGCTCGCTGAAAATTCCCAGCAACTTCAGCCTTCGGTGGTAAGAGTGATAGCGCAGGCCCTTTACATTTTTGTCGCTCTCCGTTGTGGTGCCTCTATCGCTTCTAGGTCAAGCCTCAACCAAGGTTGCCAAGCTTGGATAGCGTATTCAACATGCGGGCGCACGTGGGTTTTGTGCATCATTGAGAAGATTGATGGGTCAAATCTCCCGATTGCTCTTCGCAGCATGCCGACATGCTGGTTGCCTCTTTTCGTAGCTACCTCAGCCTGTTTTGAACAGTTGAGATCGCCCTGTACGAGCACACCCAGGTCACGTTCCTGGGAGCTATTTTGCAGTCCGTTGGTCCCAAGTGAATAGGTGTAGTTATGACTATGGCGTAATTGTACGACGCGACATTTGTCTACGTTGAACGGTAGGGCGTTTTGAACTGACCAGTTCGATACCGTGTTAAGATCGCACTGGAGCCGTTCATGGTCGTCCGGTCCTCTGATCCTTCGCCATATCTTGATATCATCAGCGAAAAATAGGAAATCGGAAGTAATTGATCTCGCCAAATCGTTAGTAAACACCAAGAATGGACGAGGTCCAAGAACCGAGCCTTGTGGTACTCCGCACGCCACATCGATTGCATCAGACAATGATTCTCGGACTCTCACCACTAGCCGTCCTTCTTGTGGAAAATTGTCAATCCAACTCAGGATTGGGTCGACAGTGCCGTGATTCCGAAGCTTGTGAAGGAGAATGCGATGGTTTAAGCAATCAAATGCTTTTGAAAATTCCAGGTAGATGACATCGACCCCTACTCCATCATCAACAGCTTCAGTCCAGCTATTACGTGCAATTAATAGGTTAGTATTACACGAATGCTTTTGACGAAAGCCATGTTGCTCTGGGGCTATTAAATTGTGGCTTTCCAGGTATTCCATCAGCGCATCTGCGATGATTGATTCCATCACTTTGGATAGTACTGGAAGTAGTGTTATTAGACGGTAGTTGGCAGGATCAGTGCGGCTACCTCCTTTATGAATAGGAGTGATGACCCCTCGCTTCCATACTGGTGGAATACGGTTCTCATCTTGACATCGATGATAGAAAATAGCCAGTGGTGCTGCTAGATCATTAGCTACTGCCTGTAGAGCCTTTGGTCGGATGTTGTCAGCTCCGGGAGAACTATGGATACGCAAGCATAACAACTTTTTCAACACAGCTTCCGCAGTGAAGGTGACGTTTTCTAAACCAGATGGTGGAGTAGTAGAAATGAGGAGAATGCTTGTGCTCGTTACCTCCTGGAAAGTTCGGGAGTAAAGAAGCCGTAGGAGATCAGCTGCTTCCATTGCTGATCGCGTGCATCCATCAGCCGTGACTAGTGCTGGAACCCCTCACTTTACCTTTCGAAGGCCGTTAACGTGCCTGTACAGGAGTTTGCGATTCGTGCAGAATCGCTTCATTAACTTCTGCTGATGAGTGACCTTGTCTTCGCGGATCAGTTTCACACAGAAGTTACGATGGGTCACGTATGCAGTCCAGGTTTCGGCATTCGGGCAGTCCTGGTGATCTCGCCATGCCAAATCCCTCCGGGACATACATTTACGTGTTCTGCTCCTCAGAAATGAATTACGCTTGTTTTTAGGTTGGAAGGACTTCTGCTCTGATGCGTGCGCTACCAGTGTACTAAACGTCTTTGTAAATGTTTCCCAGGCAACATCTGGGGGGCATTCGATTAAGAAAGTCCAAGATGTATCCTTAACAAGCTTAGACAACACATTGTAGTGTGTGACAGTATGCACTTTATCCTCCTCCTTTTCAGGGTACTCGGCATAGCAAATATAGTCAAAGAGTAGAGTAACATGATCACTACGACTCAGTGATGTGCTTGTAACTATCCCGCTAACCATGAGTTCTTCGTTAGTGAGCACAAGATCCAGTATCGACGGCTTGTTAGAAGTTCGAAATCTGGTGGGAGAGGTTACGTGGTTGTAAAGAGGGTGGCTAGCAATAAGCTCTTGCAAACAGGCTTTAAACTGCGTACCGTCAGTTGCCGGCGTTTCTATGTCATGCACGTTAAAGTCTCCCGCGATAAGAATGTGGGTGTAAGACTTATTCAAAGCAAACTGGAAAACGTGGTTCAGTTTGGAGTCCATTTCCGAAGTTGAGTTTGGTGGGCGATAAATCACGGCTAGTAGGCATGTGTCCTTGTTTCGTAACCATAGGCGGCACCAAAGCGAATCGGGAGCTCGGATTTCCGGGTGGTCGATAACTTCACATCGGAGGTTTGTATTATAATAAAGAATCACACTGCCCCCCTTCCGGTTCTATCGGTCCGAAGCAGTGACATACCATGTAAATTGATCTCAGAATCGGTTATCTCAGGGTTTAACCATGTCTCTGCAATCATGACGAGGTCCCGCGGTTGTGAAGCATAGAGTTCTCTAAGTTCGGCCAACTTGCTTTGAAGGCCTTGGGCGTTTGCGTACATACAAGATAGGGCTTTTGTTGTTAGTTCGTTGATAAATGTGAAGTTTGTGTTAGCTTTTAAGCCGCCTGTTAGGTGGCCGGCCATTAAACCTTTCTTGGTTTATGTATTTCAGTCATGCTGCATGGCATTATTGAGCGTTCCTGAACAGTCGTTTCACTCGTGCTGTGCTCGGTCCTCCTGTGTGCCGTGTTGGTCTCTCCGCAGGACTGTGCAGATAAGGAATTTGCTGCGTTTGCAAGTTCCGTTGAACTGCTTCCGAGTTTTGATCGTTCGCCTGCTGCTTTTAGCTGGATCTCTGTTGGCAGCCTTGCTCGAAACTTTAACCAGCTATCCAACAGAACTTGCGTCATTCCCTCGGAGTGTAGTACTACTTTAATTAGCCTTGCACCGCAGCCCTTGTAGTTAGGTGATGACCGAACTCTTGTCAGGGATTCGACAATAACATTGTCTACAGAGAGTGCTTCGCGGATGTAGCACCACTGCTCTCGGTCATGAGTTTGTGCATCGTGATCAGAAGAATGCAGAAGCTCAGAAACACCAAATAGTTCCGTAAAAATATGCCCACTGAACACGGGGAGTTATTCCGATTCAAAGGATGGTATGATGACTGCGCTAGGTGAAGAGGAAGACGTAAAACTCTGTGACAGCGGAGAGCACGTTTACTACGCGACCAGTTCAGTGTAAGTGAACTGAGTGACTTGGACCAGTTCGTGACATAGCACCTGTTCCCAATGTTAACACGTGCGGACACATTGCGCACCTAGACGAGCAGACGACAGATCCGTCTAGCGATGCCTTAATTGCAGTCCATCTGTGTTTGACCATGCGCGTCTCCTGCTTTGCGTGCGCCTAGCTTCAGAGCGACAATTTGCAAACCTCCGAACGCGCGACGCTTTGTGCTGCAGGTGGGTCTATGTTCAACATCCAGTCCACAGGGTAAACTTGTCCGAATGCTCCTGGCTGGTCATAAAAAACAGTACGCGTTTATGTGCATATGCACATCATTGGATGCATTTTGATGCCCTAATGGACTCTGTTGATTACCTTCAAGGAAGAACACGATTTCCTCAGGAGGATTTCGATTTCTTTATGGATGCGATTGACTCGAAATGGTGGAGACTATTGAACATGAAACATTCATCCCTTCAGTATTCTGAGTACTTGGATTTTATTTCCTTATAGTTTCGATCATTCCCTTGTTTTACTAATAGTAGATTTAATCACAAATTCTCTCCTCGGGTGTCGCGCTGTTTCACCTCTGCCTTCTCTTGCTTAACTGCTCTTCAATCTTTGTAGCTTTTATCAGCACACGTTGAGTGCAGCTGATCTACTCTCTCTCTAGTTCCGTACTCCTCTTACGTGACATCGCTTGCGACCAGTACCTGAGTAGCACCATACAAATGCTGGTCTTGACTACGAGCGCGGTTTCGCCGTCGCCAAAAATTGCTTTGGTGAAGTTATTCCAAATTTTTCCTGGGAGTGACTTTTTGTGATATTCTACAGCTTCCACCGATATTAATATTTTCGTCTCATCTAGTAGTGTTGCATTGCTATCCCATTTGATGACCCACTTGGTTTGTCTTGTCAAAGTGTGCTTTTGCGCTATAATTTTTTTTCAGACTAAGCTGACTATAGTTATTTACTAGATAGCCTTTCTAGGGACTTCGTTTTACAGTTCAGGGAAAACCTTACGAATCAAAATACGGATCTTTCTTATGAGTGAACTGAGCAACTGATAGTGACCCGATTGAGGCAACCAACAAGTCACAAAGCAAATAGCCATTCCACGACTTGCGCCTAGGCGAACAGAGGCCATGCACCCTATTGGGTGCGATAAAGAAAAGCCCCTGCAATCGATGGCTCCATCCTTCTGAAATTCTGGTTGCAGCACCTAACAAAAGAAAAATGCCATAATCAGATCCGCCAAGTTCTCTTCCCTCACTCTAGCCACACAACTGGCTGATGCGCTCATAGATCATCTTCCTAAGCAAGTAGTTTGTGCAACGTCAACGCGTCTCAGCAGCCAATTTCTTCATGCAGCCCCTACCTCAAAGCCCTTTAAGCTTACCGTAGTACTTAATAAACTGGAAGCTTTACGAAGCGAGTTCGATTCCTCTTCAGCATTCGATACCACATCAGTACCCAAGAGGAGGCCAGCCAAACCCAGCAGCCCACTACAAAACAATGCCACCGCTACTTTGGCCGTCAGGCGATGCGATATACTATGCCTTGCACCTTCTCCTCAACTCCAAACCGAAAACCACATGCCAATAATGTCACCGGTCACGACTGAAAATCTGGAACTGCGTCCCGAGTTGATACCGGGGATGAGGTGTGGTTCCTCCAACACCTGGGGAGGCGACCTCAACCGACAACTCGCAGCTTTCGTGCTGCCAACGGCACACTCATTCGAACCTACGGCCAACGCTACTTAAGCAATAACTTAGGTCTCCGTAAGACATTTCACTGGGTGTTCCCCATTGCCACCGTTCGGTTTGCCATCACCGGCATAGACTTCCTCAAGCATTTTGAACTTGATCGATGCGAAACAAATGAGGATAGTCGACTCCGCAACGACGCTCAGCGTCACTGGCACCAACGACGGCATTTCAGTTATCACCTCAGCCTACGTTTCCCCACAGACCTCTCTCACTATGCCCAGCTCGTTCAACCAGTGAACGCAGCTCTGCTCGTGGCATCTCAAGTTATGCATCGCATCCAGACTAACGGCCCACCCGTCTCTTCAAACTCGGGACGACTTTGGCCGAAGTTTAAGCTAGCTAGGGCGGTTATAACACATGCTCGAAAATGGAATAATCCATCCTTCAGATAGCTCTTGGTCCTCTCTACTCCAGATGTTACCAAAGAAATCTGTAGACCAGCGACCTTTTGGTGACTACCGGGCACTGAATAAACACACACACATGCAGGACCTTATTGCATGCCTCACAAGTAAGACGGTCTTTAGCAAGATCGATCTTATTCGTGCTAATCAGCAGATACATGTTGAGAAGATGACACCTAAAACAGCCGTCATTTCTGCCATCGGTTTATTCGAGTTTTCAAACACGATTTTTGGACTGCGCAACATTGCCCAGACCTTTCAATGCCTTATACACGACGTCACTCTTGGCCTAGGCTTAGATTACTCCTACCTGGACGATATTCTGGTAGCCAGTTTATCCGACGAAGAGCACTTCGTCCATCTCCAATCACTCTTCCAGCGGTTGATCCGACTAAATTCGAAATTAGCAAGTCTACGGTATAACTTTTAGACAACATCGTCTGATATTAAGGTCCCCGCGAACAGCACTGCTATTAGACTTCCCGGACCCGACTATATTCAAGCACCCCAATCGGTTTGATGGTCTAGTTAACTACTATAGACGATTCATTCCCCCGTTGCGCCCAACACATTCAGTCCCTGTCTGAGCTTCTCAGAAGAAACGAGCACTAGCTTTTTCTTCGTTATAGCACGCATGAGTCCCACCGAGCTCAAGTATGCTATCTCCAACATAGTTCTCCTCGCTCACCCCGAAACTTTTGCTCCTCTTTTGCTTACAAGTGACATCTCAGACGTTGCGGTAGGAGTTGTTCTCCAATAACAGGTTGATGGGCGGTGGCAACCTCCCGGTTTCTTCTCCAAACGCATACAATCAGTGAAACCCCGCTACAGCCCGTTTGGTAGAAAACTGTTCGCCGTCTACTTAGCTATCCGTTACTTCCGACACATTAGAAGGCCGGGTTTTAAAGGTTCTACACTGACCACAAACCTCTCACTTTCGTTTTCGACTCATCTTCTGACAGATATTCACCACGAAAAACTAGACATTCAGACTTTGTCACGCACTTCATCGCTGACATGCGTCGTGTCTCAAGTGGCGACAACCCGTCGATGACACCCTCTTACGCGTCAGTCTCAATCTTTATTCTTTGCCTGATGTGAGCCTCGCCGCCATGGCATCGGCTCAAGCCCAAGAGGAAAACCTCAAACGCACCCTACAGTCCACTTCACTGCATGTTTAACCCGTTCCTCTCCAAACCAAGGACGGAACTATCCTATGTGACAATTTCATATATTGTGCTAGGACCCTGGTGCTTACCTCTTTCAGACGCAAGGTCTTCGACACCCATTCACGCACTGTCTCATCCTGGTATTCATGCATCTTTAAAACTGGTCACCGAACGCTTCGTTTGGCCAATCGTAAACAAAGATGTCAGTAAATGGGCTCTTGGATGTCTTCATTGCCAGCGCTCCACGGTACATCGACATCCGTAATCCTTTCGGCACATTCCCTGCCCCGGATTCGCGGTTCTCACGCGTACAAGCAGACCCGGTAGGACTATTGCCTCCTTCTCGCGGATTGGCTTACATTCTGACATATGCTGATCGTCTCATTAGATGACCAGAAGTCATTCATGTGCCAGACTGAACGACCAAAACTGCTGTCCGAGCTTCTTTGCAGCGCTGGGTGTCCCACCACGGATGCCCATCTAGTACCACAACTGACCTTGGAACGCCTTTCGAATGCTCTCAATGCGATAAGTCCTGCAACTTCTCAGGCTGCCGGCGTATTCACACGACGGCATATCACCCTGCGGCGAATGGCCTAGTCGAATGCTTTCATAGACATCGACATCCCTCTGTGCCTCGTCTGACCTTGACTGCAGCAGAAATACTTCGCTTGTACTTGCATTCGCAGCAGCAACAAAGTCGACCTGCAGCGCGCACCAGCAGAGCTGGACTGGGGATCAACACTTAAGCTGCCAGGAGAATTCATTTCGCCCCCTTGTCGACGTGTTTGCCACCGTCAAACTTCGCAGCCCCCTTCCTTAACGCATGCATTCACTGCGCCAGACCCATCCTCGTGTACAGAACAGAGAACTGCAGATGTACAGTGTGCTCTTTAACTGCACTCACCCCATTTGTTCGCACAGACGCAGTGAAGCCACCCTACCAAGAACCCTTCAGAATGCGCCAACGAACTCCGAGACACTTTACCTTAGACTAGAATAGTCAGTGAGAAACGGTGTCCACCGATCGTCTCAAGATTGCATCCTTCGAATATCCGCCTCCAACGTCATCTGGTACAGCCTCACAGGTAAACTCGCCGCCAGCTGAATCTTCTTCACCGTTACTTCCGACACATTAGAAGGTCGGGTTTTAAAGGTTCTACACTGACCACAAACCTCTCACTTTCGTTTTCGACTCATCTTCTGACAGATATTCACCACGAAAAACTAGACATTCAGACTTTGTCACGCACTTCATCGCTGACATGCGTCGTGTCTCAAGTGGCGACAACCCGTCGATGACACCCTCTTACGCGTCAGTCTCAATCTTTATTCTTTGCCTGATGTGAGCCTCGCCGCCATGGCATCGGCTCAAGCCCAAGAGGAAAACCTCAAACGCACCCTACAGTCCACTTCACTGCATGTTTAACCCGTTCCTCTCCAAACCAAAGACGGAACTATCCTATGTGACAATTTCATATATTGTGCTAGGACCCTGGTGTTTACCTCTTTCAGACGCAAGGTCTTCGACACCCATTCACGCACTGTCTCATCCTGGTATTCATGCATCTTTAAAACTGGTCACCGAACGCTTCGTTTGGCCAATCGTAAACAAAGATGTCAGTAAATGGGCTCTTGGATGTCTTCATTGCCAGCGCTCCACGGTACATCGACATCCGTAATCCTTTCGGCACATTCCCTGCCCCGGATTCGCGGTTCTCACGCGTACAAGCAGACCCGGTAGGACTATTGCCTCCTTCTCGCGGATTGGCTTACATTCTGACATATGCTGATCGTCTCATTAGATGACCAGAAGTCATTCGTGTACCAGACTGAACGACCAAAACTGCTGTCCGAGCTTCTTTGCAGCGCTGGGTGTCCCACCACGGATGCCCATCTAGTACCACAACTGACCTTGGAACGCCTTTCGAATGCTCTCAATGCGATAAGTCCTGCAACTTCTCAGGCTGCCGGCGTATTCACACGACGGCATATCACCCTGCGGCGAATGGCCTAGTCGAATGCTTTCATAGACATCGACATCCCTCTGTGCCTCGTCTGACCTTGACTGCAGCAGAAATACTTCGCTTGTACTTGCATTCGCAGCAGCAACAAAGTCGACCTGCAGCGCGCACCAGCAGAGCTGGACTGGGGATCAACACTTAAGCTGCCAGGAGAATTCATTTCGCCCCCTTGTCGACGTGTTTGCCACCGTCAAACTTCGCAGCCCCCTTCCTTAACGCATGCATTCACTGCGCCAGACCCATCCTCGTGTACAGAACAGAGAACTGCAGATGTACAGTGTGCTCTTTAACTGCACTCACCCCATTTGTTCGCACAGACGCAGTGAAGCCACCCTACCAAGAACCCTTCAGAATGCGCCAACGAACTCCGAGACACTTTACCTTAGACTAGAATAGTCAGTGAGAAACGGTGTCCACCGATCGTCTCAAGATTGCATCCTTCGAATATCCGCCTCCAACGTCATCTGGTACAGCCTCACAGGTAAACTCGCCGCCAGCTGAATCTTCTTCACCTGGTACCCAGATTTCTGTGTTACCCCTAACACTCCACCAACCCAACCACGGGCAACTGACCGACGCAGTAGGTAAGTCAAACGCTCAGACCGCTATTCAGATTTTGTTAACATTTACCGTTTACCGCAAAACACGAGCTTTCACCTTTTATGGTATGTGTTTTGTCCACAAACGACGAAACCTCTAAAACATTTGAAAAACCAAAAATGTGTTCTCCGTTACGTCTCTTATACTTGCCTCGTTTTCCATTCGGCGTTACGCCGCCTTTCCCGACCAAGTCACATTCGCTCCGAGTTTTACATACCGAAACACAATCCAACTGAAAAGTCACGGTATCCCTTAACCTGATTTCTCTAATTAAAGTCCTATTACATTGGCTCCAAACAACCAGCATCCATGTTCCACAGTTGGTCACAACAGCTAGTCAGGCCCCTGAGCGCCTAAATACTTTTTCATACGACAATAGCTTGGATTCTTCGTGGGACAAGGATCGTCTTGGCCTTGGACGGGGGGGCGGTGGGGGAGTGAGACCTTCCAAGCGCACCGTCAGAGGAAATGTCCCGTCGGCCTTTATCCTGGACTCGCCAACTTTCGCAGTTGGACGAGACTGCCCCGACGACCCACTGAGTATGTATCCCAGTCAACACACAAATAACAAGGAAGCTTGGATTCAGCATACTCCAGGCGCCCCCTTTTTATCCACCTGCGCTTGCTACAATTGCTACCCAACTGTCCCATCCTCATTTTGTCTCTACCTAACATCCCAATTGTATGCTTCCCTCATTCAGCCTCCTAAGAGTGGAGGTGAACATGAAACATTCATATGTTCAGTATTTTGAAACATTAAATGTTATTCTTCCGATCGTCCATTTGTTATACTGATGGTACTATTCCAGTCACCTGCTCTCTCCTCGTGAGTCGCGCTGTCACACTGCTGTCCGCTCTTACTTACTTATCTTTCGTAAATACACGTTGGGTCTAAATGATCTAACTGTTCTCCGTATTACCCTACTAGACACGCCTCTTAAGTACCACCGCTTGCGAGTAGTAACTGAGCGTCACCCCACAAGTTCATTGAACAACGTCGAACACGCAGGCTATAAAGTAGCTGGGGCCAGCTCAGTCATCGGCTACATTTGTAGGTCGATGATGCCAAGGGAATCTAGACGTTCCTTGTATAAATTCTGCTCTCGACCGATTTTAGAAAACTGCTCATTTGTATTTACTAACTCCAAGGAAATTGACAGAATGGCAATAGAAAGAATGCAAAACTCATTTTTAAACGCCTATTGGAATGACCTAGACCAGACTATCGCGGTAGTTATAAACAGTTTCAGCCAGATCCATTGTGGCTACGCAGTCCCGATCCTACCCATGTGTCTCCATCCCAGATGCGGAACAACTCCAGTTTGAACAACGAGTTCTTATTTTAAGATAGCAAGAAGGAACAATTTTCCAACAGAATACTCTGAATTCAGATATTTCTGGTATTCTCATCAGCTGTTAACATATAGCCCATGGAAAAATGGTGTACTTGTGGTAGCAATTACGTGGGCCGAAAGGAGAGAAAACTGTCAACCAGGATTTCAGAGCACATGCCATGTAAATATGGTCATGAACGGTCCCAAGCTGCCGGCAAGCTTCATTGCCCAACACACATCCATAAGCCAAAATCTCCGTGAAACGTATAGGATAACAAACCGACAGAGCAATCACAGCCTGCTTGAGCGATTCGGCAGCTGCAAACTAATTTATGCAAACAGACTGAGTTTGTGACTAGCCTCACCTTGCCTTGGTAATTTTTCGAATGATTGTTTCAACTCTAAATGGTATGATGTTCAACATTCTCTTTTTAAACGCAACACCACTTTCGCACGAATTGTATGTTAACAGCTGATGAGAATACCCGAAATATCTGAATTCAGTATCCTGTTGGAATGTTGTTTCTTCTTGCTATTTTAAAATCTGTCAAGAAAATTCTGAGTTCGGCGGAACGAGGATAGGCGTTACTCGTTATGGAACAATGGCACATTGGGGGTGAAAAAGCAATGCTTGACAAGTCCCGTGGAGTGGAAAGAAATTAGAAAAGGTGCCGAAATAAACAGTGCTTTGGTGAACAGCATAGGGTTCACATTGAGACGAGTAAAAAATCCGAAATATGCACATGATAAATCTACCTGGTTGGAATTTTGGGAACACATCGCTTAGTTGCGTTATTAAGCCTCCTGGATAGCAAAATTTACGAAAAGAGATGCAAGTGGGACAATACTTTGTCAACTCATGTATTAACTTGTTAGCAGAATGCCTAATGGACATATATTTTGGTTACAGTTGTTAATTACTGGATTGCGCCTCGCTTCTGTTTGCTTTTCGAGTTTGGTGCAAATGCACTATTTCCTTAATTTCGTACGTAATGGATCCCATTTTCACCAATATCATATTCTCGGACAAACGTGATTGCTTCTTACTTCTGCCAGCTAACATTCACGTGTTATTTAGTACCTTCTATGTTATGCTGGAGGCTGAAGCAACATAAATTGTGAGAGCATTCCATGGCTAAAACACCCGAACGGAGGAGAAAGTTCGACGACATTCTAGTCGGCTTTACTGCACGGTCAGTGTTAATTGATTACAGCTTAAGTTAGTGTTGGGGTTCAGTTCCAGCAGAAAATGCGGTTTGGGTTCTTCTGAATCTAATAAAAGATTGAGGTACCGGCATGCGCAGAAATCGACGTAATATAAGATGGCAGGGCAGACAGAAGAGGCCTCTAAGGTTTTTGGATGCATTTCGTTGAGAAGTCTCGAGAGCAGCAACAACTTCTACCAAGAATACCCCACTTGGATGATACATTTCACGTGCGGCCACACATAGGCATCAAGCATTTGTGTGTGTGTGGGGGGGGGTCAAACTGACCGAACGCTCTGCGAAGATGGACGACATATTGACTGCCGGTCCTCGACGATTTTTCAGATGGTTTCGAGCAGCCGAAGACTTCTGCGAGGTGTGTTCTCCAAGTTTGCATACACTCACCGGCTGATAACACAGGTGGCAATTAGATGTGCCAAACTGCAGGCGGCTCCTTTTTCCCCAAGTAATGAACACAGTCCAGGCTAAATTTAGCACTTTCTATGCAAGCACAAGTATGAGACAATGCCTGCGGTGCGCCATACAGAGCGTGAGACGCACTAGACAAACGCCGGTCTTATATTACGGCCTTCAGTTAGACGAAACAGACACCATTCACTTCTAAAAGTAGTTGGAAAATGCTGAAGCTTCGGCAATAAAGCTAGACGATACGATTATTCAAACGTTGTGATGCTCGAGAAAAGCCCAAGTAAACCGATTACCAAGTTATTACAAGTGACTCAGTTCGAACACCAGGAGAATTCAATCAGATCAAGAAGCGTGTCCACATAAGACGAAAGCCACGCCACTTAGGCCTAATGATATCTCAATGATGCTTAAGGGTTCGGCGGCGGTAGCCAAAAGACATACGAGTGCTAGGATAGATGATGAGATTGGGACGAGTGCCTTTATTCATTATGAAATGATCTGTTCCCGTAACACGAGAATCCGTTCCTGTGATAACGAAACCGGAAAATATGGTCCCTGATTCCCGGTTAAGTCTGTGAAACAGTTGTGAATTCCGTTCCCTATGGACTATGTATGCACATAGACATCATGGTACTCGGTTTGTGGCGTTTGTGAGGAAGGAGCTATGGGTGTCGTTGTGGTGATGGAACACATTTATTCCACTCCCCGAAGAATCAGGGGATTTGTATGATGAACTGAATCATCGCAGACTGCCCAGGATGAAGGTGTCTGTTTCGCAGATTGTAATGACGTTTGCCACTTCTAAGTGCAAGGTATTATTCTTGCAGAACTGGCTAGAAACAGCTTCTACCCTACCCCGCCCCGACTCTTCTCTAGAAGTAGTCGATAAGCTCGTTTACATGACCGCTAGTGGCTTGAATTACTGGGCAGCAGCTTATGTCACTGAGCCATGCGGAACGATAGCCGACCGTCACGGATTGAGATCTAACTGCGATATAGCCCGACCCATCCTCCACCGCCATGCAGAGGACAGTGCTTGGCCGTCCGGGTCGAGACTTCCTTTGCCAATGCCGTGAATCTACACAGCACGTAATGGTGTTTACTTACTGGTGGAAAGCTACTGGACTTCGACCGGACCAATCATCCTAGATAGGCAACAGTTCAGATTCGGGGATCCAAATCTCGGTAACATTGTGCCTCAACGACGCTCATAATATGATCTAATAAAGTGAATTCTGGAGAATCGAAGGTTCAAATACACCACTGGTGCAAACAACGTGTGGCTTCCTCGCTAGTATGACCGCGGAAAGCAAAGATCCTCTCCTAATGGATAGCATGAGAAGATGCTGCAAAAAGTAGGGGGAAGGGTTGTGAGACCCTATCAGTAAATGATACTCGCCATTCAAGCAGGAAGTGTCACAAATAGATATTTGCTCGAGTCATCCAAACCGGAGCCTTTAATGCGACAGTCTGAGCCACAAGACAAAGTAGAGCAGATCTGGCCCAGGTGTATGAAATTAACGTCCCATAAGTTCTACTTGAGAACGGTCATAGGTTAGTAAGGTCAGAAAAAATATTTGCGTTCCGTAGTCATACCGCAATGCAAGCTTTGGATTGCAAAAATTCGCAACTCGCTGGCGAAGAGCCGTTTAGATCGATATGAGTAATAGCGAACTAATGAGCGATGGATGTTCTCATCTATCGTCAGGGACACACGTCGGTGTTTGTCATTCACGACAGTCGGGCAGAGTAAACTGGGCATCCATGGAAGATAACTGGAGACTAAGCCTGTGGCACCCATAACTATTGTGCAGAAAAATATGAGTAATGCCGTAGCGGGAAGCAGAGTTTCATGCAATAATAGCCGGGATAAGGCAATTAGGAGACCACCGTAGTGTGTTACGTTTCAGTTGCTTGAGGATTACGTTGACTGGAAAAATCATAAGCAAATGTGGTTCAATGGTATGAACACAGATGGAAGGGAAGATACACTTGGAATAACTGCAATTAATTCTGTTTATGGTTTATCAAGTGCATAGAAATGCCCAGCATAGACCGTTGGTATGGTGATAGTCCAAAGGTAAAAAAGCATAAACCAATGACACTGAGGGTGAACATTGAAAAACATTGAACCGCGGTGTGCATCAAAAGGAATACACACGAAATGACGACAAAAACAGATCCTGAGATAAGGAGTTTGTGACGCAACTGCGTACGAGAACCGTGTTCGTGAGTGAGGGATTTGGACGGCCATGGACCGATGTACAAGGTCACCACAGTCAGCAGAGAGTACATGATGAGCAAAGAAGCATCCATCGAGTCAGGCAGGGAACGGAATAAGATATGGACCGCGACGAAACCGCTTGGACAATGTGTATGGGAAGGAAAAAAGAAAGGACAGAGTTTGAAGCAGAGTACAGGTGGGTTTGTGGCAAAAATTAATGGCTGTTAGTGTTCCAAAAATGTCGGGTTAGCTCATCACAATAGGTAACGAACCGATGTCATGGAAACTGGGTGAGTTGAACAAAGTGGATGTCTACGAGAAAAGTAACACAAACTACCACTGCACCAGGAGGCTGCTTTTTTCTTCGTAATCCTGTGAAGCAGCTTGCTATCTGTGAGGCGAGACCACAACGATTAGAGTGGGAATAAGGTACGTGTTTGTTAAAGTAATCTCGGCTGTCTAGTTTCTGTATTTAGGGTCGGGAAAGGCAATTGCTGTTTTAAGAAACGCGTAAAGTGGTACATGCATCGAAACCGATTCCACGGAAGATTTGGGCAGACAATAGGTTAGTATTTTTAGACAGACAGCAACCAACGTGACTTGAAGCCTAACAACAGGGGTCGCGTTCAACACCACCTTTTGGTTGCTTACAGAGAAAGAGGAAAGCAAGCGCACAGTAGCTGAGATGTTTTCGACCTGTAGATAAGGTGCATAATGATGAATGATGAGAGCATCGTCAGTTCATAAAGCACCTATTCAAGTCAAGTCAAAGTAGGCTTTAGGCACCCGGGAAGGTGCATTTGCAGCATGTTACACTATAACTGCGGATGGTAGTGTACGTAAAATTACTTTTACAGAAAAAAAACGCGTAATAAGCTCTACTCATGTCACTCGAGCAAATAATTTCGCAAATAATTGCAGGTTTCAACGTAAGAATGAGCCATACGAATAATATCAACACTTTAGAACATTCAACTTGAAAGCAACAGCCACAGGCAGCTGAATCAAACATTAGATCAGAATGCAACAAGAAAGAGGTATGTGATAAACAGAAAATAATGATCCAGAAAAAACTGGCAAATCCAACGATTGAACTAGTGATGTCATCTCGTAGTTTGGATAAACAAATCAGACGTGATATTAGCAGCCAAGAAGCCAATCAGGTGAACCCAGGTGAGCTGGTAACAATCGCATGGGTCGGAGGGGTACGGGAAGAATAAGTTCGTTCAAACAGGGAAAAAGCGTAGTTGAGTCTGAACGGAAACGGATGAAAGGCAGGTGAGCGCTAGCGAACTTAAGCTGATTACAGGGAATGCAATGGCAGCTGGTTAAATGAGCGAACAGAATCGAAACGGAGAGTAAACGAAAATCAAATCAAGCGCCACCCAAATTAGTTGGTCCGTCACAACCAGACTGTATGGTAATGTAGTGCGATAGTCTGCGTACCACCATGACCGCATAACCACGTCCAATCCGACCACGTGAAATTTGTTTTAAACTTTTGTGTCCTGGCGGTACCACTTTGTTTAAATCGTAATATTGCTTCAGTGCAAGCGTCATTCCTGCCGGCATTCGGGAGGATACGTACAACAGTCTTCGGCCAATAAGTAAACAATGGCCAAAACTCCGATACCTTGCTCTACAGTGTGTGGAGTAAAGTTTTGTGGTTCATGTCGAGCTATAGGCAAATTAATTCAGGATTCAAATGGTTAAGGAAAGGTCGATGGCTTTCTCTCTTTAAAACCTAGCCATGGGAGACAATAGGTCTATAGGTTATAAGTTCACAGCTCGATTGGCGTACAGCACTGACGCCACGCAGTCTCTGAAATTGGGAGGGCACCTTCCGGTGCTCAAACGTTTGCTATCGCCCGTCGCAAGCCAGGCAGCCCCTGGTCAAATAGGTGCTAACCCACCAACTCCTACCTATGGTTGGCCGTGGTTGCAGGTGTGTAACATAATACGGTCGTAAAACCCAAGTGCATTGTTCTAAATCTTCAAAGGCCGTGTATGACAGGCCACAAGCAGATCCCGACGGGTCACTTCAGCTACACTCCCAAGCTGGACTTGCTCCCCACATTCTTCTGGGTCAGATTTTGAGCCGGAGGATCCGTGTGGAGTCCACATCCCCCACTGTCTTGTGGGTCAAGTAGTTGAATCAAAGACTAGAGGTAGGGTACCTCTAACAAACCCCTCTGTTAGGGTAGGCAGCCGGGGAGTTCGATCTCTTTGGGTCCGCCGAACCCGGATCAACAGACCAATGACGCTTCATGCGCGTTTGCCGGTTACTGCCGCGGCCTGCGCATAGCCTTCACAAATATTTGTAGTTTAGTAAACAAATGTGACGATGTCCTTAGTTTCGTTGCCTCACGTCATCCGGACGTACTAGGACCGGCCGAAACTTGGTTAAACCCTGAGGTCACGACCCAGGAAGTCCAGATCAGTCGCTCCTCGTGCTTCCGGTGCGACATACTATCAAACGATCGATGCGACGTGCTGTTAAACATTCGGTCCTCGCTGTGCGAAAGACTGGTACATACCTACCGTAGCGAAGATGGCTTGTGCGAACAGTTATGGTGCTCGATCCGCTTGAGACAGGGTGCGGCTTATCGAAGCCCGCGAAGCCGATGCCTGGATTGGTTGCCGCATGCCAGAAACTACATGAGCCTGCTCCACTTCCTGCTTATGGGTAATTTTAACTTCCCTCTAATACAGTGGCTTGAGGTTCAACTTCTCCCCGGAGCACTGTGAAGTCGAGGCACAGTTTGCGGAGATAGTATTTGAAACTGAGGCAGCACAACATGTCTGCCAACCGACGCGCGTTACACCGCATTCCGCTCCATCGTGCCTGGCTCTACTACTAACGAGTTGCGAGCAACGTGTACATGAAACTCAGGTCTTGGCGCCTCGGGCAGCTAGTGACCACTCGATGGTGTTAGTCAGCCTAGAGCTGCCGCTGCCCTACTAGCGTCTGCCGGAGCCGTCTTAAAAGTATTGGAAGACCGACTTCAGTGGTCGAAATCGAGCCGCCCTTGAAGTAGGCTGGTCGATGCCACAGCATTCATCTGTTGAAGCCTGTTGGTCAGTTATAAAAGTGGGTGTGCAATCGCTGTGGGCTCGTTTAGTACCACTTAAGTATCGGAAAGCTTGACCAGTTAAGCCACATTGGTTCGACAGAGAGTATAGTCAGTTGGCCTGACGGCGACGCGAATTGTTGAATCAATTCCTCTTCTCTGCTTCTGCCGGCGATTATGAGGCTTCCAAAAAGCAGCGGAATCTATGCAACAGCTCAAAAGCGTCAGGTAGTTTGTAGAGGATCTTGCAACTTCAGCAAAGACGGCCCCCAAGAAGACTTTGCTTACGTGAAGCGGCGCCTGAGGCCAGCAATTGACGTTGCGGTGTTAGAGGGCACTGACGAATAGCCTCTGATCTCCAGCACTGAAGGTGCGTCCGCATTGGCGGAGCACTTCGTTTCCGTATATACAAGTGGGCATGCGCCTATGCCGAGCTCGACGTGTGCAGTCCCTACTGAACTCGAGGTCCTTGATTGCGGTGTAGATGTCCACAGTCTACTCGCCAGTCTTGATGGCACAAAACCTGCCGGACCCGATGGACTTCATCCGCTAATTTCGAAGTCCTTATCGGTCATCATCTCGCCTGCTGTGACGGATCTATCCAACAGATCGCTGTCCGAGGATGCATTGCCGAACGACTGCAAATGATCAGTAGTGAAGCCGATTCCAAAAGATGGTGACCCACGCAATGTGGACACTTACCGTCTGGTGCCTCTCACCTCTATTTTGGCGAAGGTGCTCTAGGAGATTGTGAAAGTGGGTCTTCCCCAGCTGCTGTAGTCGAAAGATACCCTAACGCCGGCACAGCATGATTTCATGAAGGGCCGTTCGTGCATCACCAACCTGCTGTTATCGAGGCAAGAATGGTTGCAAGCGTTGAATCGGGAGAAGTCAGTGATTTCAGTAGGATTGTCGATAAACTGAACTATGAGGTTCTGTTCTATAAGCTGAGGATGTGTGGTATTGGTGGTGCACTGCAACAGTTGTTCAGTGACTTCCTTATTGGCAGAAGATGGTGGGTTCAGGTGGATGACCACTTAACGGATTGGTACCTGTCCACTAGCGGCGTACCTCAGAGCACAGTACTTGGGCCTATTTTATTCCTGATCCACATCAACGAAGTACCTCAGCTTCTTCGGTCTCCCTGCGTATTATTTGCGGATGACCTGAAAATTTGGAAGATTCATGATTCTCCCAGCGACTGTGACGTCCTTCAGCAAGCCCTGGAGCGTCTATCCCGGTGGTCTGCAGAAGTAGACCTACCGGTCAACATGGCCAAGTCCTCGTTTATAAGCCTGAAAGGGGTAGTAATGGGCGTGCGTACACTTTGACCAACCATCCGCTGCACCCAATTAGTTACGTAAAAGATCTAGGCGTACTCTCACGCTGTGAGTTGAAGTTTGCCGATAACACAAACAGACTGTATGCAAACGGACTACGCCTGCTTTGCGCACAGACTCATCTTCTGCACTTGGTCTGAAGAGACTGCCACCTGTCTGTTATCTCTTCCCTAATAAGACGAGACTTGAGTACGGCTCACGCGTCTATTGTCCGACCACAAAAGGTGAGGTGCAGAAACTCGAACGGTCCAGCATGTAGCTACCCGGCTGATCCCCAGTTTATGGAGTATGTCCTACGAGGACCGATGTGGGAGACTAGGGCTTTATACCGTCATATCGTTGGCTTCGAGTTGACCTCACTATGACGCACCGGATACTGCACCTGGACCACTTCCCTATGTTGAAGCCGCTGCTGCACGTTCGCGCACCAAGCAACACACGCGGACACCGGTGCAAACCAGTGGTACCGGATTTCAAGCGCATCACTCATCCCCTATGCTTCGAGCGTTGTGTGTTGAAATAGTGGAACTAATTGCCGGAGACGCCAGTCGAGGCGAACTTGGTGTCGGAAGTTAAGAGATTCATTGACGCCCATTTTGCATACTACATAGATAAGGAGCGTATGACACTGGATAAAGTGTAGTGCAGCTGCAATATGCTGCCACCGCGCAGGAAGCAGCGACGTGATTCCGCGCATGTGCCCGATCCACCTACGATGGAGCAACACATATGGTTATCTTTTCGCTCTCTATTCTCAGTATTTAGTGTTCTACTCTTGAACCCGCCAACAACATTCCGATTCCTCTCTTTCTTTCCATCTTTCACTCTGCTTTGAACTCTTTTTCCCTGTGCTTTAAGCAAGAGACCGCCGCTGACCTTGCAGCTGCTGCCATCGATACATGTAACCCGTCCATCAAGTCAAGAGTCATATTTCAAAGCGGTTCTGTTGACGTCTGCACTTTGGGCCATAGCGGTCAACAGGCAGCACTAACTCTCACACTTCCCTGTCTCTTGAGCTGTGTCTCCGAAACACGTATATGGCGTTGTGACGAGTCTTCGACTCCATGGTTATGTATCTTATGATAATGACTACATACTCCGCGTCTCTGGCGATATTAAGCCAATGACTCAAGGTATTTACTGTATTGGTATCACCCTCAGCAAAGACGCTGAAAGCAATCTACTCGACTGGATAACGGTAAAAAGGCGCATGAGTGCAGTTCGACTTCGAAACGATTGGGGTTACTAAGCACCGTATGAAGACAAGGTGCTTTTTCATCGCCACAGTTTATGCCCTCACTGAATGCAGCGCAGAGGGTATCATAGACAATTTCGATCGAGGTCTCTCATCTCTTCTTCACATGGCGAGGAATATTGACATTGTGATCCTTGCTAGTGAGATGAATGCCAAAAAGGGTCGTATTTCAAAATCTCAACAACACCTAGGAGGTCGCCTGGGGATCGATGCACGCCGAACAGACAATGGTGGTCGGTTCCTGCAATCGTGCGCCGATCACAACCTTTACCTTAGCAGCCCCGCTTTCCAGCACAAACGTTTACGACGCGTTACCTGACGCCCACCGAATTCAGCAAAAGCATGGATCCAAATTGATCATATTGCTTTCAGCTACAGGTGGCGCACCTTAGTCCAAGACTGTAGGGCAAGTTGGAGTACATGCCTAGATTCCGACCATGCCCTAGTGCGCGCTCATTCCTTCTACTTCAAAGAAGCGCTTATCTTCCAATCTTCTTACCTGTAGTTTGAACTCGAGGTCTGCGGTTCAAAACTCTCCATCGCAATGAGGCTGGACCTTACCGGGGTGCGATGGTTTGTGTGCCTCAGTGATCCATTGAGCTATACTGGGTGGTGCTTTTGCACCTTCAGAGCTACTCATACCAGATTGGTCAATGGTTAGAGGCCAGACAAACTCAGCCTCCTGGTCCTCCAGGTTGGGGGTTGGAATGAGGGTGGCTCCTTATTCCTTAAAACGGACTCCTTGTAGTCCAGTGCCAAATCCGCTGCCTTGCGGTCAGGTTTTTTAACCAAAGACTTTGTTTGAGAACCCTAATCGTTCTCCTGTCTAGGCCTGGGCAACCTGACAGTATCTCGCCCACGCAATACAATGAATCTTTCCCCAAACAAATTTCTGGTGCTCTGGCCACCGCAAAGGATAATCAACATGCACTTTGGGACTGTCTACTCAGGAAATGTGTACCTGAGAAATATGTGAATATTATCCGAGCATTATATGCGCGTAGCTCGGGCAGAGTGAGGGCTTACGGCAAGTTGTCGTCGCCCTTTAATATCTCCAGCGGTGTGAGACAAGGATGCCCGCTGTCACCTTTCCTCTTCAACTTCGCTGTTGACGAAGTCATGGAAATCGCGTTCACAGAACACGACTTAGAAGGTGTGGAGCTACTCCCAGGAGAACGACTTCTTGATTTAGAGTATGCTGATGATATTGCCCTGATCTGTGACAGCTCACAAACGTGCCAAGCGGCATTGGACAGATTAGCACTAGCTGTCCGTCACTTCGGACTTTGCTTCGCACCATCGAAGTGCAAAGCGTTTCTCCAGGATTGGTCTGGACCGCCTCCTACGCTCACTCTTGGTGGGGATCAGCTAGAAGTCGTTCAAAAATTCAACTACCTGGGAAGTTGTATCAGCGCCCGTGGGATTGAAGATGAAATCACGAATCGTATAGCAAAAGCTCGGGGCGCTTTTGCTAACCTTCGCCACTTATGGCGCCGGCGCGACATCACTCTCACCCTGAATGGTAGAGTGTACAATGCAGCAGTACGTTTGACCCTACTGTACGGTTGTGAAACCTGGCCGCTTAAAGCAGCGGACCTGAAGAGGCTAGTTACGTTCGACCACCGGTGCCTTCGTAATTTAGCTCACATTTGGTGGGAACACCGCGTGAGCAACGAGCGCGTTCGACGCCTTGTTTATGGCACAGGAAAAGGAAATGAACCGCTCAGCACCGTTATTTCACGCATCAGGCTCCGATGGCTCGGCCACGTGTTACGCATACCAGCCCACCGACTTCCGCGACGTGTGTTGTTTGCGCGCCGGGGGTGTGGATGGAAGAAGAGGAGGGGTGGCTAAGCGATGACTTGGTCCAGAGGAATGAAGGCCCTCACTTCTGAGCTGGCCTCGGTTGGAGCGTCTCGGCTCCCTGGTTGGGGTCCGAAAGACGATGAACACGTTTGGTTGGACACACTTGCTGACATGGCTAGGAGCCGACCTCAGTGGCGTACGCGCTGTGAGTTTCTTTGTCCCACCCCATCAATCTTAGCCTCCCCCTCCAACCACGATCTCATTATTTAGCGTTATATAATTTTGAATAATAATTTCTTTTTTGGTGCACAGCAGCCGGCTGGTAGCGTACCGGAACGATGCCCATCCGTTACCGGTAGCTCAGCCAGCTTGCCCCAGTTGCTTTTTTTTCTCCTTTTTTCTATGTATTGCGGCACAGTAGCTGAGGTGTTCCCCACCTCTAGCTAACGTGCATAATGATGATGATGGTTCAAAACTCTCATAAAGAACTGGCCCACAAATTGTCAGTGATGAATGAAGTTGGTGAGCCGAACGCTGACTAGATCGTCTCAGGTGTGCCATGAAGTAGCCTTTAACCCATGCCATGCACCCAACTTGAGACGTCACAGTGAATGGATCTCTGACGCATAGATCATCTTAATCAAGGAACAGAAATCGGTTCCGATCGGCACGGAATTTCAGCGTATCCGTAACTCCCTGAAACGATGTCTGACAAGAGGTCTCCGAATCGACCGTAAACGTTTGTGGACCGCAAGGATTCGTGATATGGAGAAAGGCATTGCCATCGGAAACAGCCGATTGCTATTCAAGAGGATCCGAAATAAGAGTCCTAGAAAGTCATTAGTTAGCGAGATAATGATTGAGAAAGATGGGCAATCGATCCATTCACAGCATCGTTGAAAAGCCCGTTGAGCGGAACATTTTGAGGAGCAAATGATGTCACAATTCTCACATTATTAGAGATTCGACATGAGCTTTCTGTGTTGAAACGAAACAAGGCTTCGATACCCGACAACTTTCCCCATCTTTGCTTAAAGACGGTGACACTGCTGACTGAGCATGCTTCGCTTTTTAACACGATTTGGTACAATGGAGAGGTGCCTTGAGACTGATGACTGTCAACTGTCGTACCCATCGTCAAGAAAGGTCAGCGCACTTTGTGCGAAAGTCATCGAGGTATTAGCCTTGTATCTGTTGGATCCAAACTTCTCACGAGTATCATTCTTCGACGACTTACTGGTCCCCGTTAGGACCGAATTACTGAAAGCCAGATCGGTTTCCGCCCTGGTCGTGGTGGCATCGGCAACCTATTCACTCTTCGCCAAATTTTAGAGCACAGACACACATACAGACGACCGACTATGGTAGTTTTCCTTGACTTGAAACTTATCTACAACTCTGTTGACCGCGCCAGTTTATGGTACTGCCTATCAATGAAGGGCGTGCCAGCTAAACTCCTTTCAATTTTAAAGTATCTGTACCGTGATTCCCGAGGTCGTGCAAGGGTTTACGGGAACTTTCTCCTGAGTTCCCCACGACAAGTGGGGTTCACCAGGTTTGTCCTATATCTCCTTCCCTCTTCAACTTTGTGATCGAAATGATCATGAATGACTCGGTTCTTTCAGACTATTCTGCAGTGGATGTTCCGCCAGGCGACCAATTGACAAAACTGGAGTATGCGGATAGTATTGTTCTCCTTGGGTCTAATGCATTGGCTATGCAAACACTGCTGGATAGACTGTTTCGTAGCGCTGCACGCTTCTGCATGTACTTTGCACCTTCAAAGTGCAGAGTGTTGTTGCAGGACTGGACCGACACATCTCCGGTTTTAGCTATCACTGAAGAGCCACTGGGAGTAGCGGATAGGTTCATTTATCTTGGTAGCTGTGTCACGTCTGGTGGCCAGATCACTGAGGAAGTTACTTCGCATATCAGCAAGGCCTGTGTGGATTTCCAGAGACCAAAACATCTATGGAGACGGCGGGATATCAGCTTGTTAGTGAAATGTCGGCCGGACTTACTGTATGGATCAGAGATGTGGCCAGTTCGCGATGAAGACATTAAACGCATAGCCGTGTTTGGCCACAAGTGCTTGCGGGGCACTGCACACTGGATGAGAAATACTGAGGTCCGCAAGGTAGTTTTTTGGCAAGAAGTCTTCTGTTGCTTCACTCCAGTGTTTATTGAATCTTAATCGCTTACGTTGGCTAGGTCATGTCCTTCGTATGCCCGTTGATCGGCTTCATCAGCGTGGATTATACGGCCTCGATTCACCTAGTTAAGGATAACGCGTGGTGGCTAGTCGGTGAAGCGGCATAGAGTAGTGATGTTCAAAGTCAGGCCCGCGTTAACATTTCAACTGGCCCGCGGCCTCATCATGAAATAATATATTCAGGCTTGGATATTTTCGTACATGTGTAATTTTTGTTATTATCCGAATGTCGACTGCATATGGCTCGACATAATTTTACCTCACAAAATGTGGCCCACCTTGAAAAAGTTTGGGCACCCCTGGCATAGAGGCATGAAGAAATTGACTGGGAAACTTGGTCACGCTGGTGCGTGCCGTCTTCGTGGTTGGGTACCTCCCGATGGTCCACACCAATGGCTGGAGACCGTACCAGACATGGCGCAGTCACGCAGTCGGTGGGATTCCCGCATACGGTTTTTTGCCTCTAGTTGTTAATTTTCGTTCCAATCTGATAAGCCTAACGCAACTCCTTCTGGCATTCTATTTGCCTTTAAACCCCACTGTTTTGCCGTTGTTATGTATTGGTACCATTGCGATGTGAGTCATGGCAACGGGATTATAGTCGTTCAAGTAAACTGGACTGAAATGAGCAAGTGAGTCGATCAGAAATGCGTGGGCCAGGTGGATAGCGTGGAATTGGCGCGTCCTAGCATAAACAGAGCGCAGCGTGTTGGAAACGGGCTGGATTAAGCGTAGTGGATGAAACGGACATGAAGACCTATGAACATAAGCAGACGGCAAAGGACGAGAAAAGGATGACCATCCGAGGAATGTACGTTACAAATAATATCGCTCAAAGTTTATCTAACGTATAAACGATTCCACGGTTCAAGAATAATGGATTTTAATCGCTGCCCATAGTTTATTTTTACTCTGGAAGGCGCACAATAGCGTCAAGAAATCAGTCGAGAACTTACGTATTGACATATCGTCGGGCACGTGAGTGCAATGACACCCAGTTCTCTGTGAGAAGTAGACTAAGCAGAACGAAGGTAAGTGCTACCAAGCGATGGAAACGAAAAGATTGGCAACGGACTGGTGTTGAACGCTCCACCGACTGTTGCAAGCACTCGGCTCTCACATGGCCTGTCGAAATTCCATCGACCGATAGAAGCAAATAGACCTAAAATAAGGATGCATGTGAAAACAAAGGCCGGAGACTCTACGGTAGCATACACAGAAAGGACCGTTTAACTGAGAGTGAAGATATAATTTTGCTAGTGTTTGAGTGGCGGGAATAGAGTACGACAGCCATGATAGTGATGTCAAAAGAATTCGCTGGCAACATAACATTAATGATGTTAACAGCATCATGGTCGGAAAACGATTCACTGCGCAGGCATACTTAGATTAGAACAATAAATCATACCAAGAGAGATTCTGCGATCACGTATGTGCAGACCAACCTTGTATAAAATTTGTGCTGCAAGAAGCAGGATGCCTAGCGCTTCGGAGAACAGAATGCCTATCCCAGCGGTCAGCAGAGTAACCCGTAGGGTATTTCTCCGAAAGCGTTCCAGTGATAATCTGAACGGCAAATGAAGTTAAGAGGCAAAATCAACTCGGTGTAAACAAAATTCAGCAAACATACTCGCAAGTAATTGCTATTTGGTGCTCGCGATTTAGGCTTCAACCTGCACCGTAAAATCTGTGTCCGATAATGGTAATGGAACCTATTCAAGCTGATACTTGACTGTTGTATAAGGAGCTTCAGTGATTAAAAAGCCACACTGTTTCGTGGTGTTTGTAACGGGTAACAGAAAAGGAATTTTTTTCACGCATCCACTCCAAAAATTATGAAGTGTTTCTTACTTCATGTTCATTAGATGAAACTAGACAGATCATCCTATTTAGTTACTTATAGCTTGAGGGTCTCTAGTGTAATTTACGTAGGATTCTTGGTAGCCAGCTAGTAGACGGAAATACTCACACCCACCCAAAACTATCATTTCGTTCTATTGGGACTAGTAAACCGTGCATATCGCCTAACGCCACGGGATGCCGTAGATATGGGGGCCAATCTTGTGCTCTGACAAATTCGTAACGTGCATGAAAATAGAGGAGAAGTGGAGCCACATCGTAGTTAGCATAACAGCCATAACTGTCTGCCGCCGTCACTTATGGACAAGTGGTATAAAGCGCTGTCCTCATGAGGTCACGCGTTCGGCTCCTGGTCCCATAGCTTTTACCGCTAGAGAGTTGTAGGATGGCTTCCAGCTTTGTCCCCAATTTAGAGTATCGCAAATACGTTGAGACAAAGCTCTTTTTCATGTACGCTAAACAAAGTATATTTCAAGAGGTTGCAGGGAGCAGTATCTCATAAGTCTCATCCCTGCTGTTAGACCATGTGCGCGTTTACGCACAACGATATCTTATGAACCCGCAATCTTCTACGAGTCAAGCATTTCCACGAAGTCTAACATATGGCTAAGACAATTTTGGTTAACGGACTCGGAGTGTCCTATGTACTCCGACGTTTGATGTTCAGAGATGCGACCGAATGCCTTCTTACTCACCACTTACGCTGCTTTCTTGTTATTCCCCATGCGATATTTCTGTGGACGAAGGTACATCCATATGAACCTTTGTTAACCATGTTTTAAGAGGCATTTTGATGTGCGTGATCAATTTCCTCCTAAGGTGACAAAAAGCTAATATTTTAGTTTCTGCATAATGACGTCCCAAAAATTGCATTTCATCTGTGAAGCGGGAACAGACGGATGCTTCATTTCACTGCATCTCAGTAAACTCCTGCGTTTACAAGCCAGTTGTGTTTGCTTGGCCGGGAAGCGAAAAGCGTCCATTTGGCGTGTGGCCGTTGTATGAGAACGGGCGGATTCATCACTGTGGATGACGTGTGGGACGACGTGTGAGGCGAAATTAAGAGAACAAATCCCCTTGAGCATTCGCTGGGTAACTCTCATAGCACACTGACGATTCGGAGCAGAACAAACATCGTTTCAACGGTGTATTTGATTTGCTCGAAAGTAAATCGCAATAACCTGCATCAATGCAGAGATCGGATTTAAACAAAATGTGATTGTGTTGAGTCATCTCATTAGTTCGCTCTACGGGTACTCGTTTCACTTTCGTGATCCAAATGAATGTCATTCCCATCCATTGTAAGTCGTGTTTTAGTGACGAACCGAGCAGACTGGATACGGAATGGGAAAAGGTGCAACAAAACAGCGAATCGCTTGCGTAGCTGACCAAACAAAGTGTTGACAAAACAGTTATCAGGTGATAAGAGTGTAAATGTAAGTTTCTCTCACCTGGAGTCTGCAGGGTAAATTAATTTGTGAACGTAAGAAAACGCACGCGTAGCCCAACAAGACAGTAAACACGCAAGATCGATAAGGCTGGGAGCCAAAGCAGCAACCGAGACGCTGATAAGAGGGAGAGCACAGTGTGAGAGTATCCAGAAATCCGCTGTCACCTGTGTACGTATGAATTCCTGTTGGCCGTAACGAAGCCCAAGTTGATCCAGTTTGTGAAAACGTGTCCAATCGGATGTACTGTGTGAGGAATAAGTGGAGAAATGCATGGTGGATGAACAGGGCACAAGTAGCTAATGCCAGTGGTATTGCTCGGGGCATAACTGTACTCAACGAATAAGCAACCGGATGCAGTGGTTTACAGGAAGGAATGCGTTAAACTATGTAGTACGGTAGCTACAAAACGAATGCATGCCTCTTCGTCCCTAAAAAGCTGCCTAACTATGAAATCAACAGGTTGTAACCCAGTAATGAGAATCCCTGTGCACCCTCGTGTATGACAACTTAGCAAAGCGAGCAAGTCAAAAATCATGACTCGCAATACGAGATGCTGTCGTAAGGATCAGCTTTTCGCCGTAGATTCGGAAGTGCACGAAGAAGTTGTGACAGAACAAAAGGATCTAAATTAGTCCAAGAAAGCAAAGGCCAATAAATGCATTGCGCGAGCTCCATCGGTTTGCAGATAGTCTGCACATTGCCCAAAGTATAGGTGCCGGACATCACAGACAGTCAGCTTTGGGAGAGTGAAGATCATGTGCAATGAGATCGAACTGCCGCAAAAGCAGGTTCCGATATTGGATCACTTTCCCGCGTACAAGACAAACATAGGTTTTGTTTGCGCTAGATTCGTAGACTCAAAGCAACATCCGAAAGACATTTCCCAGTCGAACAAGTGTGACTACTGCACTAATGGTACGGATGCACATTGAGTGGATGTGGATGGTACGAAAAGTCATAAATCTCTCGTATATGGACAGAAAGTAGCGGACAAGATTATGTAATCGACGGTAATCAGCTGTCCTCTCTTAGCGTCAGATTACGTAAACGATTGTAGCACCTATTGGACTTAATCGACCCAGTGCTAATCAGGTGGTGCGGGAGTGCGATGGGTAGAATTGGCACCAAACATACAGGCAAGTAGGCGGCCCCAACATGCGTATTCGCCCACTAGCGTCAGTAACGTGATTCTTGCGCAATGTTGGGGGTGCGGTGTCTATGAAGCCCAGGGTGACCTCTTTTCGGAGTCGGACTGTGTGCAGTAGCCATTCGCATCTAGATGTGACTGTCAAATAGAAAACATCCATTACTCCTCGGACTCGTGTTTTTACTGATAAGATGCGAATCTCCACATAACTTGCGGGTGCGATCCGAATAATGATATCCCAAAATGTGTTGTCGCAGAGCACCAAACATAACACGGTAAGTGAGATGTATTTCATAAAGTCATATCGTATTCGCATGTGGCTTGGAACCATCGACCAGTGTAGAAATTGAACGGCGAATAGGCCAGTCATTAAAACCAAAAGTGACTATAAAATGGGCATATAACGCGCGAACAAAGTAAGGTAACATGCATCCAATAACTCACGTCATGGGGAGGAAGTGGAAACTCAGCGAATGAAGTAAGGCTGCTCCCAAGTGCCACTGCCATTGATGATTAAGGCATGTGGGTTTTGACATTCTATGGAGAAAAGGGGACAGGTTCACCGGCTTCGAGTGACTATCCGCGGTACCGTGATCAGAAACGGAACCCAAACATTCCGTATCTGGTAAGGAAGAGCGACAGAAGGCCTTATCCCCTGTGTCATCTAAAATGGATGCGGTCGGTGAAATGCCAAAAAAGGGAAAATGTACATCGCTAATAGAAAAAACTGACAGCTACTCCATGCCACAACACAGGTCCAGAGAAAATGGTAATATCGCACTCGCACAAACCGCTGGCAAGTTTTGTCAGTAACCGGTAGTGTTTTAAGAATGAGAAACGTGGAATTTTAATCCAAAAGGGTGCAAAAAATCATCGATTCAACCTACAGTACGTCAAAATTCTATTAAGGGTAAAAGCCGGCCGGGTCTAATGAAGCCTAGCATTCAAAGTAGAACTCTATGAATAAGCACTTAGATCTCGATGCACTTACGAGGCTATGCGAACCAGGCGCTTGAAGTCGTACTGATGGTGTTGCCTAGTTGGGCAAAGTAACGCCTGCAAACTAATCATGAACCTCGAAGAACAATGTCAAAGCAGCATCTAAGGATATTCTCGACTATTTGAAATTAAATAGCTAAGTCGGTTTCTTAGTCCAATCCTTGCACGAATCCCGTAGCAACTGCCGTAAGGACTCGATTTTCATCGTGTCAGCAAGATTCAATCGGGTATCCAAATAGAATATGCAACTTGTATGATCACAGATATTGGTAGAGGAATCAAAACAGCTTTGAATGAGTAATGCCTAACGTCAGCCTGGAGCGTGTACACCATGGAGATGGTAAGTAGGGGTGAATACGCTCTGTGAACTTCACAAAAGGGAAAATTTCAACGGGGTGATGTGTTCGAACACCGATGACGTTTATGTGGAAAGTAATACAACCATGTTGCGTGTGCTGGCACGGAAAATGCATAAAACCAAGATGCCTACGTCCAGAGCACGGGCCCCCAGTGTATGGCATCAGAAGACACATGAATGGGTTGTTCTCTCCCCTTACATATAGACTTTGTTCACGAAGACTGAGTCGATGAGGTGCGGTTTAAATAACAAAATATAAAGTAAGTTGTTTCGGGAACTAAGCGTTAATTCTGGCGTAGACAGCCAAAAAGTATGCGTCTTGCTATCATTCAGTTACACAAACATCTGTTGCTCCTTTGTATAGCAGTAAGATCACTGAAGATGAAACTGGTAGACGAAGGGGAAGGCCTAGATACAAAATGTGACCGATAAGCATAACAAAGGGCACAGATGCAGTGCATAGAGCAAGACATAAAGTGACAACGATAGAGGCTAATTGGGTAATTCAGGGGGACGAAGAGTGCGGCCTCACAAGTGTTCAGTTCAATTGAACAACTATGATCCGAGCACCGAAGTGTGGTGGATCTAGTTGCCACGACTCACATCGCAAGAGTAAAAATAAATAAGGCAAAGTAGTGGGTTTGGGTGCGAATATGATGTAGAGAAAATAGAAGCAAGAAAGAAATGCGTTAAACTAATCAGAATGGAGCGAAGATTAACAACCAGATGAAAGAAACTGAATGCAGAAATTCCACTGACTTCGTGACTGCGGCATGTCTGCCACGGTCTCCAAGCATTGGTGTAGAACGTCCCGGGGACCACATCCAGAAAGACGTCCCACACCAACCTGACCAACTCTCTCAGTCAATTTCTTGAAGCTTCTATGCCATGTCATGAACTGGACACTTGGTGGTTTCGTCCAACTTGGTACGGCCAGGGCGTAAAATGCACGCCGAGGAAGCCGATAAACTGGCAAACGGAGGACGTGTTCATGCCAACGCAAGAGACTAAGATATAGCAAACACTCGAGTGAAGCAACAGAAGACTTGTTGCGAAAAACCCTCAGCACTGACGACCAAACACGGCTAAGCGTTTAATGTCTTCATCGCGAACTGGCAATATCTCTGATCCAAACAGTAATTCCGGCCGACATTTCACTAACAAGCTGACATCCCGCCGTCTCCATAGATGCTTTGGTCTCTGGAAATCCACACGGGCCTTGCTGATATGCGAAGTGACTTCCTCAGTGATCTGACCACCAGACGTGACACAGCTACCAAGATAAGTGAACCTATCCGCCACTTCCAGTGGCTCTTCGGTGATAGCTAAAACCGGAGGTGTGTCGGTCCAGTCCTGCAACAGCACTCTGCACTTTGAAGGTGCAAAGTACATGCCGAAGCGTGCAGCGCTACGAAACAGTCTATCTAGCAGTGTTTGCATAGCCAATGCATTAGACCCAAGGAGAACAATACTATCCGCATACCCCAGTTTTGTCAATTGGTCGTCTGGCGAAACTTGCACTACAGACTAGTCTGAAAGAACCGAGTCATTCATGATCATTTCGATCACAAAGTTGAAGAGGAAAGGAGATATAGGACAAACCTGGTGAACCCCACTTGTCGTGGGGAACTCAGGAGTAAGTTCCCGTAAACCCTTGCACGACCTCGGGAATCACGGGAGAGATACTTTAAAATTGAAAGGAGTTTAGCTGGCACGCCCTTCATTGATAGGCAGTACCATAAACTGGCGTGGTCAACAGAGTTGTAGATAAGTTTCAAGTCAAGGAAAACTACCATAGTCGGTCGTCTGTATGTGTGTCTCTGCTCTAAATTTTGGCGAAGAGTGAATACGTTGCCGATACCACCACGATCAGGGCGGAAACTGATCTGGCTTTCAGTAATTCGGTCCTAACGGGGACCAGAAAGTCGTCGAAGAATGATACTCGTGAGAAGTTTGGATAAAACAGATACAAGGCTAATACCTCGATGACTTTCGCACAAAGTGCGCTGACCTTTCTTGACGATGGGTACGACAGTTGACAGTCATCAGTCTCAAGGCACCTCTCCAGTGTACCAAATCGTGTTAAAAAGCGAAGCATGCTCAGTCAGCAAAATGTCACCGTCTTCAAGCAAAGGTGGGGAAAGTCGTCGGGTACCGAAGCCTTGTTTCGTTTCAACACGGAAGCTTAGATCGAATCTCTTTCAAAGTGGAAGGTGTGATATCAACTTTCCACGTAGGTTTCGGTGATTCGGCAAGCGGCAGTGTCGACGCAGACCTGTTGAACTGCTCCTCAAAATGTTCCGCCCAACTGGCTATGCAACGATGCTGAGAATGGATCAGTAGTCCATCTTTCTCAGCTATCATCGCGCTAACTGATGGTTTCCTCGGACCTGTGCTTGGATGGGTTGGAATAGCACTCGGCTGCTTCCCATAACCATGGCTCTCCCCATCTCACAGGCCTTTGCAACTCACCAACCATCCCAGTCGATTCGAAGACTCCTTATCAGACATCGCTCCAGGGAGTTACGGATACGCTGAAATTCCGTGCCGATCGGAACATGTTTCCGTGCTTTCACTAAGCTGATCGATGACTCAGAGATCCATTCGCAGTTATGACATCTCAAGCTACGTGCACAGCAGGCGTAAAACATATACTTTATGGCTTACCTGAGACGATCTAGTCAGCATTCGGCTCACCAACCTCATTCATCACAGATATTTTGTGGGCCAGTTAGTTTTGATAACGTTGAACCGCAGACTGCGAGTTCAGGTTACAGATAAGAAGATTGGAAGATAAGCG